>OZ012740.1:35535599-35961016 GCA_963859935.3 Lathyrus sativus | reverse complement strand
CATTAATATCTTTGACCACCTGGAGAGAATCCACATTAACTTCAATAGATTTGAAACTCAATCTTGTCGCAAGCCGTAATCTTTTAGGAACTCCCCACAGCTCTGCTAAATACACTACAAATACATATTCTCTTTGCAAAACCTCCTAAGCATTCCCATTGCATTTCCTTTAATTAAACCCATGCAGCCCACATTATCTTCTTTATCTCTAACGCCATCTGAATTAAGCTTGACCCAATTCGTCTGAGGAGGCTCCCACTGAATAAGATTCAGAATTCTATGTTAGTTCATGACTATACTCGAGACATTACGCGCTTTTTTGTAATCCAGCAGCATGTTGGTAATATGTGACGAAGGGGAAAGCGACCTAGCAAAACCATCCTCGTGATTTTCCTTATTATGCTAGTGCCAGAGGTTGTGGCAGACAGTTGTCCAGAAAGCATCCTAGTTCTCCCTACAATTCCAACCCCAATTATTAGTCATATTGAGATTCATTCATTGATTGACATCTCTCTCTCTCTCTCTCTCTCTCGTCTCTCCTCTCTCTCTCTCCTCTCTCTCTCTTCTCTCTCTCTCTCTCTCTTCTCTCTCTCTCTCTCTCTCTCTCTCTCTCTCTCTCTCTCATCTCTCTCTCTCTCTCTCTCTCTCTCTCTCTCTCTCTCTCTCTCTCTCTCTCTTCTCCTCTCTCTCTCTCCTCTCTCTCTCTCTCTCTCTCTCTCTCTCTCCTCTCGTGCACTGCTGCTAACTAGAGGGACATCGCAATGGGATAATTTCGAAGCACATGGATAGTATCTTATTCTACATCACCATAAAACCTACAAATTGCTCTTCCAAGACCCATCAGACTCTTTTTTCAATTTGTTAACAACCCATCATAATGCAGCAGCCAGACAAAACAACAAATTCGCTCAGTAGTCTGCAGTTTCCAGATATTGCGCCATCTTCCATCCCTTTGCAGATTTCCATTACCTGCTAGAAATTTGTAGACATTTCCCACTGAGAACTCACTGTTATCCTCTCCAAAAGCTACAAACACGTCTGGCCCAACTTCCATTAAAGGGGGCACGATACTCGCAATTCAATCAAGGACATTCTTTAAAAGCCAATGATTAACAAGTTCCAATTCCAATTTTCATTATTGTCCAAAAGATGTGCAACTTTGACCTCCTTAATTAATATGAGTCGAGATTTCGAGATCCAAATCAACAACTCTTATGTTTGGAGCAATCCATCCAGTAGTCCAAGCATTCAATGACATGTCATTACCTACTGACCTGAAGTAACTATCATCTATTTTAGACAAATCCTGACGATATTTTTCCTAAAATTTGAATTAATCAGTTTCACGCTAATTGTCGTATTGTTGTTACCGCAACCATACTTTCTCCCACACAACCGCACTCCATAAGTCCTTATTATTAATTTGGAACTTCCATCCCAACTTTAAAGTACAGGCCTTATTCATTACATCAAAGTTCCTCAAACCAAGACCACCTACATCTTTGAGTTTAGTAATAATATTCCATTAAATAACATGAATCCTCCTTTCACCTCAAATGAATTTTCTTTAAAGTTTCGTGAATTTCTTAACCTGAAACACAAATTAGCATTAATAAAAAGTAAATTAAGTTTCACATTGATTACGTACAAAGTCTCAAAATGTATATTCAATGATACATTTCACCTTAAAAATGATTTATATTAATGAGTTAAATACACAAGTACATTCTAATACCTAAAAATTCAAAATGGTAAATTTATTAATTTAAAATCCTTTACGAACTGATTCTGAATTTCTGATTCGTATCCTAGATTGATATCTCAATCTATTTATTAATTATATTATATTTTCTTATCAACATAGCATAAACACTGCTAACAATATATATATTTTTTTCAAATATGACCGTGAAAGAAAATAAAATATTTCATCGATTCTTAAATAATTGTTATTTTAATATCACTGCGTGTCGAACATAGAAAGCTTCAATTATTGGCTTCCCCTCACCCTGCGTCTTATCTACTCCTAATATCTTACCAAACACAATATTAATAATATGTCTCTCACAAAAACATGGTGGAACCATTACTAAATCTGCAATAATCACAGATTCGTAAAACACATCCATCTATTCTTGTGTATATCTTGACTAATTTGTGTTATGTTTAATGGATATGCAAAAATTTCGACATTTAATGTTATGTCTCATAAGATAGCTAGTGGATTGAGAGCCAAACAATCAAGAGATAAAACATTACGATAAGAAAAATTATGGCTTTGTCTACTTTCTAAAAATGTTTTTTGAGTTTATTTTTTTAATTTTTGTTTATTTTAAATGGATAACAATGAGATGAAATGAGATGTAATATATATAGCAAGACAATTATTTCTCTCCCTTTTATTTATATATATATATATATATAATATATATATATATATATATATATATATATATATATATATATATATATATATATATATATATATATTATATATATATATATATATATATATATATATATATATATATATATATATATATATATATATATATATATATATATATATATATATATATATATATATATATATATATATATATATATATATATATATGAAATAACACTATTTACGGTAACAAGTTTGAAACACAATTTGAATACTCTTTACTCATTCACATACTGACTTAAGTGTCAGAGTGTTAACCTTGCAGACACACTCCAACTTCGTTGCACCAGAAGCTCTCATGGCTCTGTACCTCCATGTGAAAATTTTAAACGTAAAGTTCTTTTCGAAGCCTGAGCAAAGATCCAAGAAATCACGCAAAAAATTCGGTTGTGATCGATCGATTCGAATCTCACAACCTTTTGCTATTTATCAATTTTCCAAATCTTTAATCATATATATATATATATATATATATATATATATATATATATATATATATATATATAATATATATATATATATATATATATATATATATATATATATGATTTCAATCCCCTGCAAAGGTTTCTGAGGCCGGACTCAATAATGACAAAAGGGATATCATCAAAAGAAAATATTTGTATATCACAACTATTATCGGCAGGCACCCTAGGAAAACCTACATTCCAAGGGAACAGTCAAATGAACAATATTGAAAATGATGGTTGTTTATAAAAACGAGGGAAGTTCATCAACAAAGGCTTATGAATGACATATGTTTAGGTTTCGAGGCTCTGATAAGTTGGGGGCATCCCTAACAAACTATTCCCTTTGATAATCATAGATACTGTAGGACAACTTGACGTATCCTGGATTCTGAATGATGAAGGAAGTTCTTGCGACATCCTTTACTCATCGCTATTTGAGAAAATGGGCCTAGATAAGGAAATCCTGATACCCTACATTGGCTCAGAGCTACAGGCATTCAATGGGACAAAAAATTTCCCCTAGGGGTACGTGGAATTGATGGTATCCATGGGGCACAAAAGGGATCTCTAATTGATCAGCACGCAATTCCGGGTATTACCTTGGAGGAGTCTTTACAACTGTGTATTAGGCAGACCTTTTGCAACAACACTAGATGTTGTGGCCTCGTCCGTGCACCTAAAGCTTAAATATCGCAACCACCATTGAGGTCCGATTGTTTTGCGTGCCGACCTTGAGGCGTCCAAAAGGATACACCATGTTATGCAAAAGGATCAAGGAGAAGGACAACTATGGAAATGAATGTGACATCCCTCAACTACCAACTCAAAAACCATGAACCTTCACACACCCCGACGTGGCTGAATAAGAAAGATGCCAACAACAAAAATAAGAAGTGAAAAACCGATGGGTTATGTTTCATATTTTCCATCCACATGCATGCATACTTGAATGTGTAAACTGCAACATAACATATCTGAATAATTGTTTACTATAAATGAAAATATGTAAAGTCTAAAACATTTGTAATTTTGTGTTCATGCTTCAGTAGTACAAAACCAAGATACAACCAATGTAGTTGACACCCGACTCAAAGTTCTTGGGAGTTGTCTGAGATACTTTGCACGTCCGACTATAGCAACCAATTCCCCCATAATGCCTTTCGTGCCCTCAAATTTTAAGGGAGTTGTCAGAGACATTTTCCATGTTTATCTATAATAACCAATTCTCCATACAATGCCTCACACGCGCTCAGAGTTTACGGGAGTTGTCAGAGACAATTTTCACTTCCAATTACAACAACCATTTCTCCCACGAGGGCTATCGGAGACACATTGCACGTACGAATACAACATACAAATACCCTATGTCAAAGACTTACACGAAAGTTTGCATAGTTGATGCACACCCTTCGTATCTAGCCAACCCAAGGGACGTAAGTGGCGGAGCCTGGAGACATCCACCTTGATCTGATCTATATCACGAGAGCAGGGACGAGGATCTTCTACCTTTGATTGGGGAATGATCCTCTGTGACGCAGATTTCTGTTTAAAAAACATGGTCGGATCTAGTCGATTTCATGTCCCTCATCTATAAGTATGATTAAAAATATAACCACAGTTAATCACATTCGTGCCTTATTCATATAAATATGATTAATCCATATTTGTGTCTTGTTAGTTTCACACAAAGTACTTACAAGTATAATTGAAAAGCATACATGCATAAAGCTGAGCTCATGTCTCGTTAATACAAAGCTAACATAAACACATCAAACTAAACCAAAGTTTTATTCACCCAAGCACATTTCAACACTTCTATATCCAACTAGATCAACATCCTACCCAGATGACACGTACATCTTAACGCGATATTCTCATAAGTAAAGTAGTTGTACAAGACCTTGTGAAAGACTAGTGGTTATTTACACTTTAAGCGAAAATTATTCATCTCTCTTTATAGCGACAAATTGTAAAACTGCAAGGTTAAAGGAAAAACCCGACACTCCTAGGTTCTCATGTCATCTTAACTATGATTAAAAAGAGCATATTACAAAGCCAAAGCACAAAAATGGAAAAGGTAATTGGTGAGAATAAAGTCTCGCTTACAAACCAAGGCACAAAATACTTTCAAAAAGGGGGGAGTCTGTTCGAGAATTGAGACAATCCTCCCATATAAAAGTATTTGACCCAGACGAATCTGGTCCCTCGAAACAACTAATGGAGGATGGAAATATTCCACCTGTAGCAGCGCATTCTCAGAAGACTCTAAATGCCCCAAGATTCACGGAAGCACATTCTTTCAATAGTTGGTTTAGAGAATTATTATAGATGCAAAGACACTCCAACTCCTGCTTGGAGGATTCAAGATCCTCGGTATTCCTTCCATCATTATCACCAGATGCATCACCTGGCTACCCGCGGAACCAGGAAATTTGAAGGGAGCAATAACCTTCTTTACTTCTTGTTGGGAAGCCAAGTTGCTCATACTACTTTCCACCTGACTTTTTTCATCAAGCACCCGACCCGTCCAAAAGCCAAAGCTACTCAGGGATAAAGAAACAGAGGCTAACCTTGTAGAACGTGACATGTTATATAATTCCTCTATTAGATCCAGACCGGAAATATTGGCAAAGAACGCCCAATCATCATCAAAAATAAATTCTTGACAGTCACCAGCGGGACCGAGACAAGGCCCGAGATCCGTTTGCAAACCCGAAGGGAAAGGAAAGAGAGCATCATTTCAAGGAGGTTTTGAAGAAAGAGAAAAACCTACAATAATACCAAGCGGTTGCATTCCCCGATTCAAGACTCGTACTCTCACTTCATATTCCATTACATCTTCACGAAAACACAATCCTTATCCTTACATACACTTAGGGGAAGGATAAGTCAATAATAAAGAATACATAAAATTTTATGTTTACAAAAGGAAGCTCGACGACCCACACGAGAGCCAAACCCCGTCGGCAAGGAGACATCTATCAGGAATTTCAATCGCCTTTTACCAGCTTCATCCAAGGGAACTACACCTCCGAGACAACCCAGGTTGTTAACAAACTCTAACGAATTCACCTTTTGGAAAGAATCCTTGGCAAAAAATTCTTCCTATCTTTATACATAAGAGTCGTTCTCCAAGAGAAAGTGTTTCACCGACCAATAATGGGAAAAATAAAGGTTTTCACTTACTCTTGAATCCCGGTTCGACCTCACATATGGCCACATGAGCCTGAGGATAAAGAGGAGTGACCAAGAAGAATCAATTCATGAAGGGTGAGAAGCTAAAAAAATTCTTCAAAATACCATACTACATCAATAAACATTTTTTATAACGAAACTTTCACCTCGAACATACCAAAAGTCGAGCTTATAGGTCATGGGAGTGACATGTTTGATTTTTTTATAAAAAAAAAAACAACACTTTCCTATAGTTATAAGTGAGCGTCAGATTTTCTCCCAAAAAAAATAATAAATCTATTACCTCAGTGTTTTTGAAAATCGAGGTAACATAATTATCAGGTAACACATTTCAAATCCCTATAACTGCATTTAAGGTTTTTTTTCCAATGATTTCTCACTTGGCGCTGATGACGAGAAAACGCACCGGTTATATCGCTAGATTTCATTGACTTTTACCGCGCATTCACCGTTTTAACGCTCGATTCCTCGAGTTTTTCTTACTATTTTGCAGGTACATCGATATGTGAGACCAAATCAAGAATTAAGAAGAAAAGAACAAAGAAACCACAAGAAATGAAGCAAGACAGAAGCCTGCATAAACTCTGCATAATTTGTTACGACCACGGTCGTTACAAGGGTGTCACGACCGTGACACCTTACTTTGGGCCATCACGACCGTGAGGAAGTAGTCACGACCGTGACACTTGAAAACATAAAACAACGAGCGTGAAGACCTTGTCACGCCCGTGACAAGGATATAACTTGATTCTTTTGACTCAGACTACGTCAAAGCCACCAGTGGAGCCCACTCCTCCTAGTAATTCTCACGTGAGGGAGACTTCTCCCACTTTCTGCTGCCACTTTCCAACATTTTCTCAACCACTTCAGCAAAGCCCAAGAAGCAAAAGACCCAGGATCAGCCCATTGGAAGCTCTATAAATAGGACCAGCTCAGGAGGATTCAGGGACAGACTTCAGTATCCAAATTTCCTGCGGAAGCTCTGCCAAATTACCTTACCATCAGAATTATTATTCCAGCATTTTATTTTCTGCACTACTTTATTTGTATCCAAACCAACCGTGTAACAATTTCCAACATTAGGGAATTGTTATACTTTTATTTGTTTCCAGCCTTCAGCATTCGTTTTAATTTTTATTTCCGCCTACTCCAAGCCTTCCGGTCTGTGGAAGAAGGAGTCTACTCAGATATTTGTTAATCAGGTTTTTCAGTTATTGCAATTTAATTTATTTATAATGTCTATTTATTTTTCTGCCATTAGTAAGCTAATAATTAACTCTGAGTCTGATTTAACCTCGATGAGTAGCTAAATACCTTAGGGCGGTATGTAGTTATAACTAACTTAACCGGTAAAATATAACCATGGGCTAAAATAATTAATCGCTTAACATTCTGGCTGATGCTTTTTAATTGAATTCGACCTTTTCGTTACGAGAGTAAGAAAAGAGTATTAGGTTGGGTCAAGACCACGAGAGTGTGAGATTTTAACCAGATAGCTAAAGTTAGGCATTTAGATTAAATACAGCGAGAGCGCTTTAAGATAAATTAGAATTATTTAGTTTCCAAAAATTACCTCTAAACACTTATGGGCTAGCGAGAGCAGGCATAGGGCTTTAGGGATAAGATCTGATTCAAGACCACGAGAGTGTGAGTTGAGGGTATTCAAACTAGTAATCTCTACCGAATAGATTAAGTGAACATCTTTATAAGCCTAGGTTAGATTAACCCACCTAAGTTAGTATAATTACATACCGACCGTCTTAGTACTATTTTATTAAAAACTTAAATTTTTATTCCGCCTTCAATAGTCTTAGAAAACCAACAACAATCGTGACAACTATTCGCCTTAGCTAAACTAGAAGTTCATCTAGCACTACGTAACGATAGAATCCCTGTGGATCGATAATCTTAAATATTACTTCGATAGGCTATGCACTTGCAGTAAGATACCGCTAGACGCATTAAGTAGACACGTCTTTAGCCCATCAAGTTTTTGGCGCCGTTGCCGGGGATTCCTTAATTTAGTTACTAGTGCACTTAGGTAGCATTGTCTAGACTAAGGTATCAACTATTTAATTTAATCTAATCTCCGAGTGTATGCCACGTACTCGCTCCAAAAGCGAAGACTTGCAACCTCTAATCCCTGAATCGGAACGCTTCTTACACGTAAGAAGACGTATACTCGATTTCGAAAATAATTCCAACATTCCAGATCTTCAATTAGATCCGCCTGAACCAGTCGTAAAATCAGAAAACGCAGGAATGGCTGAAGAACAAACTCATCCACTCAAGTATTACGCTAATCCTTCGCAAGGTGAACCGCATTCAAGCATTGCAGCACCGACTATCAACCGAAACGATTTCGAACTAAAACCATCATTGATATCAGCCGTGCAACAAAACCAATTCGCCGGAAATCCTACCGAGGATCCGAATCTTCATCTTTCGATCTTTGTGCAATATGCGGATACCGTAAAAGCCAATGGAGTTACCCAAGAAGCTATTAGACTACGTTTATTTCCTTTCTCGCTTCGAGACAGAGCAAGAGCATGGCTTCAATCTCTGCCTTCGAACTCAGTAACTACATGGGAACAACTTAAGAAAGTTTTCTTGAACAGGTATTTTCCACCTAGCAAGACAGCTATGCTGAGAGCTCAGATCAACGGATTTAAGCAAAGAGAAAGTGAATCATTATTCGAAGCTTGGGAACGCTATAAGGATCTACTTAGGCTTTGTCCACATCATGGATTAGTAGAATGGATGGTCATCCATACCTTCTATAATGGACTCTTGTACAATACAAGAATGACAATTGACGCTGCCGCGGGTGGTGCATTGATGGACAAAGAATATAGTGATGTCTATGCACTTATCGAAAGTATGGCTCAAAATCATTACCTTTGGGGAAGCGAGAGAGTCGCAACTGAGAAACCAACAAAGGGAGGTATGTACGAAGTAAGTAGTATGGACCAAGTCAATGCGAAGTTTGACCAACTAAGCCAAAAGATCGACAACTTGGCCATAACACCTGCAGCCACGGTGGCTGCAGTAACACCCAACTGTGAGTTATGTGGAGTCCCAGGACACGAAGTCTCTGATTGTCAACTATTGACAGGAACTCCCACTGATCAAGTGAATTATGCTCAAGGAAACCCTTACTCAAACACATACAACCCAGGTTGGAAGAATCATCCGAATTTCTCCTATAAGAGTAACAATGCTTATTACGCACCAGGTCAAGCACCAGCTACATCACCAGGATATCAAAAGACTGCTCCTAATATCCCTAGAAAATCGAACCTTGAATTGATGATGGAGAGATTTATAGCTAGCCAATCTCAGACAAACAAGGACTTCTTAAACCAAAACATTCACACTAGTGAGCAGATTAAACAATTAGTGAGCAAAGTAGATGCATTAGCTACACATAACAAAATGCTTGAAACTCAGATTTCACAAGTAGCTCAACAACAAGCACCTACTGCTGCACCAGCTGGAGTATTCCCTGGACAACCTCAACCTAATCCGAAAGGACATGCTAACGCTGTAATATTAAGAAGTGGCAAGGAACTTGACGGACCTACCGATCCAAGACTTGACAATCCAGCCATGTACCAAAAACCAGATAAACCGACTGAAGTGGTGAATGATCCAGAAGAAAAGGAAGACGAAAGTCGAGAGGTAGTGGAGAAAGAACAACCTTATGTGCCTCCACCACCCTATAAACCACCAATTCCGTACCCTCAAAGACTAATAAGTTCCAAGACGACGGGTCAATTTAAGAAATTTGTCGAACTTCTGAAACAGTTGAATATTACTATTCCGTTTACAGAAGCAATTACCCAAATACCCTCGTATGCCAAGTTTTTAAAAGAAATCTTATCCAATAAGAAAAAGATAGAGGATAACGGAACAGTTACACTCACTGCCGAGTGTAGCGCCATAATCCAGAACAACATGCCTCCTAAGCTAAAAGATCCAGGAAGTTTCTCTATACCCTGTGTAATAGGAAAATTCGTCATTGACAAAGCTCTATGCGATTTAGGAGCCAGTATCAGTGTTATGCCCTTAACGATTTGCAAAAGGCTAGACATGGGAGACCTAAGACCAACTAAAATGTCCGTTCAACTAGCCGATCGCTCTGTTAAATATCCTGTAGGCATACTAGAAAACGTCCCAGTACGTATAGGACAATTCTACATTCCTACTGATTTTATAATCATGGACATCTCTGAAGACTCCACTACACCTATCATACTAGGAAGACCATTCTTAGCTACCGCCGGAGCTATAATAGACGTAAAAAGAGGAAAGCTAACCTTTGAAGTAGGTGAAGAGAAAGTTGAATTTGTTTTAACACAATTCTTACAATCACCAGCTATAGAGGATACATGCTATCTAATGGACGTAATTGACGAATGTGTAAGAGAAATGGAACTGGAGGAGACCACTTATTCTGAAATAATGAAAATTCAAATCCCTCCAATTTTCGAAGATGATAATTGGCAAAAACCGTATCAGGATGATAGTCTAAGCGAAAGTTTAGCACTTACACCGGATCCCATGCCAAGTAAAGATAAACCTACATTAGGATTAAAAACTTTACCTAAAAACCTAAGGTACGAATTCTTAGACGTTGAATGTAAAAGACCAGTTATAGTGAATTCCAGTTTAGGAACTATAGAGACAAAGAAACTTTTGGATGTCTTGAAGAAATATCCAACTGTATTAGGATATAACATATCTGATCTCAAAGGAATATGTCCTTCAGTTTGCATGCATCGCATTCTGCTAGAAGAAGATTGCAGAACCTCCAGAGAAGCTCAAAGAAGAATAAACCCAACCCTTAGCACTGTAGTAAAAGAAGAAGTCAAGAAATTATTAGATGCCGGGATAATATATCCAATCTCTGATAGTGAATGGGTTAGTCCAATACATGTAGTGCCAAAGAAAGGAGGTATCACTGTTGTGAAAAACGCTCAAGGCGAATCGATATCGCAAAGAGTAGTGACGGGATATAGAGTGTGCATAGATTATCGTAAACTAAACAAAGCCACTCGAAAGGATCATTTCCCACTACCTTTCATAGATCAAATGTTAGAACGATTAGCCAAGCATTCTTACTTCTGTTACCTCGATGGTTATTCAGGATTTTTCCAAATCCCTATCCATCCTGATGATCAAGAGAAGACTACATTCACATGTCCTTATGGAACGTTCGCTTATAGGCGAATACCCTTTGGATTGTGCAACGCCCCTGCAACCTTTCAAAGATGCATGATGTCAATCTTCGCAGATTTTATAGACAACATCATGGAAGTGTTCATGGACGACTTCTCTGTATGCGGGCAAAGCTTTGAAGGATGTCTATCAAACTTAGAAATGGTGTTAGAAAGATGTGTAAAAGTGAACCTCGTGCTTAACTGGGAGAAATGTCATTTTATGGTCAACGAAGGAATAGTATTAGGGCATGTGATATCAGATAAGGGAATTGAAGTCGATAAAGCCAAGATTGAAGTAATAAAAGATCTTCAACCTCCTAAAACCGTTCGAGAAATACGAAGCTTTTTAGGACACGCCGGTTTTTACCGACGATTCATTAAAGATTTCTCGAAAATTACTAAACCTCTTACTGGTTTACTGATGAAAGACGCTGAGTTCACATTCAATGAAGATTGTCTTAAGGCGTTCGAAACTCTAAAAACAGCCCTCATCACCGCACCAATCATGCAACCCCCTGACTGGAGATTACCTTTTGAAATCATGTGCGATGCGAGTGACTATGCTGTGGGCGCAGTCCTGGGTCAGAGAAAAGAAAAGAAACTCCATGCGATTTACTATGCGAGTAGAACCTTGGATTCTGCCCAGATGAACTACGCCACTACAGAAAAAGAATTGCTAGCAGTTGTCTTTGCGCTTGACAAATTCCGCTCTTACCTAGTTGGAGCGAAAATAATCATTTACACAGACCACGCTGCTATCCGATATCTATTAACTAAGAAGGATGCTAAGCCAAGACTATTAAGATGGATTTTACTCTTACAAGAGTTTGATCTAGAAATAAAAGACAAAAAAGGTACTGAAAACGTCGTAGCGGACCATTTATCTAGAATAGAAGGTATTAAACCCGAACAAGTGCCGATTAACGATGACTTTCCGTATGAACAGCTGATAGCACAAATGGGAAGCGACCTAGCGCAGTTAGATATAAATGAACCAGAACCCGTGGAAATAATACAGACAACTGTAGGACTGCCATGGTACGCTGACATTGTCAATTACCTAGCCGCAGGAGCTCTTCCACCCGATCTAACCTATCAGCAGAAAAAGAAGTTCTTTCATAACCTAAAACAGTACTATTGGGATGAACCATTATTGTTCAAACGAGGACCAGATGGAATCTTTCGCCGATGTATTCCCGAAGAAGAAATAGAAGATGTCATTGCCCAATGTCATTCATCTCCTTATGGTGGACATGCGAGCACTTCCAAGACCTGTGCAAAAATCTTGCAAGCCGGCTTATACTGGCCTAATCTATGGAAGGATGTCCACATCGCTGTTATAAGTTGCGATCGGTGTCAACGCACCGGCAATATTTCAAGAAGAGATGAAATGCCCCAAAAGGGAATTTTGGAAGTAGAAATCTTCGACGTCTGGGGAATAGATTTCATGGGACCATTCCCATCATCTTTCGGTAATAATTACATACTCGTAGCTGTTGACTATGTCTCAAAATGGATCGAAGCCATAGCTTCTCCTACAAATGATGCACGAGTAGTAATAAAGCTTTTCAAAAACATAATCTTTCCCAGATTTGGTGTACCTCGACTCGTCATAAGTGACGGTGGCTCACACTTCATTTCAAAAATCTTTGACAAATTACTATCTAAGTATGGAGTGAGACACCGTGTGGCTACACCATATCACCCACAAACAAGTGGACAGGTCGAAGTCTCAAACCGAGAGATAAAACAAATCTTAGAAAAGACTGTCGCCATATCTCAGAAAGATTGGTCATCTAAACTTAATGAAGCTCTATGGGCTTATAGGACCGCTTACAAGACTCCCATAGGTACTACACCTTTCAAACTAGTTTATGGAAAATCTTGTCACCTCCCAGTAGAACTAGAACACAAAGCTTATTGGGCGATCAAAACTCTCAATATGAACTATAGTGCTGCAGGAGAAAAGCGAGTCCTAGACATTAACGAATTAGAAGAATTAAGGTTAGATGCATATGAAAATGCTAAGCTATATAAGGAAAGAACCAAGCGATGGCATGATAAACGCCTATCTAAGAAAGAATTCAGTGTGGGAGACGTTGTACTCCTCTTTAATTCAAGACTTAGGCTCTTTCCTGGAAAATTAAAGTCTAGATGGTCGGGACCCTTTGATATAACTAAAGTATTCCCAAGTGGAGCAATAGAAATCAAGGGTAGGAACAATGAACCATTCATTGTAAACGGACAGCGCCTAAAACATTATCATAAAGTCGAAAATAGAGCCTATACGAATGATCTAAAACTTTTGAAATTGTCCGATAATTCCCCTGATTAGTCTAAACCTCAGCGTTACGTCAGGCTTTTGACAATAAAAACAGCGCTTAGTGGGAGGCAACCCATTTTCTTAGTTACCTATTTTAAACTATTCTTTTCTTTTTGAGCATTTTTAATTATTATCATTACTACTATTTGTTTAAATTGTTTTGTTAGTTTTATTTTACATTACTATTATAGCCATTACATTTTAGCATTTCATTTTCTTATTTTTATCCTAAATCACTTTTTACAGATTTTCTAAAGTCTTTTCCACTGAATTGTTTCCACCGTATTTTCACTGACTATGGCTAACCAACCTATTAACTATATGGAAACCCAATTTAGAGGTAGGAACCAAAGAATAAAGTTCGAAGAGTTATCACAGAGGCAAATGGATTTGACCCTGTACCCAAATGAAAAGACTATGGAAACCTTAGGTATACATGAGAGCATGATATACCTGTTCAACCGACTCGGATGGGAGAATGCAATGATCCAACACAAGTTTGCGACTTACCGAGAGCTCACCCTTGAGTTCCTTAGTTCCCTACTTTACCTACCTGAGCGCGGTTTTGGTTCTAGGAAAGGATTCATTAGTTTCCGCCTATTCGGAATAGAATACGACTTTAACCACAAAGAACTAGCTGACCTATTAGGATTCCCTAGTGGACCTTTTGCCTTTACTACCACACAGGTAGAATTGATGGATGTGGAGCTAGATTTCTTTTGGGGAACTCTGACCGGAAACTACCACCCTGAACCAAATGACATGAACAATGATGAGATCCATAACCCTGCTCTTCGTTACTTCCACAAATTCCTCGCCCATACCTTCTTTGGAAAAGAAGAAAACATTACCGGAGTCTCTAAGGATGAATTATTTATTATGTCATGTTTCAATACTGGACAGTGTGTTAATGGTGTCCCTTTCATGATGCAAACCTTCACCCGCATCCAAGATGAACCTGAATTACCTATAGTGGTAGGAGGTCTTGTAACCATGATTGCTGATGCCTTAGGACTTAGGTACCAACTGGACAGGTGCACCCGTCTGGGAACCGTACGCCTGATGAATCTTAAATTCTGCTTCAATAGACATATTATAAGGAATTTAGGACGCCCACCTTTTGAGTACCTGATCCGGAACACAGTAGTCACCCTGTTCACATTGCCCAATCATGCAAAAGTAAGTGTTCATAATAAGGATAATTGGCTTTATGAGTTAAACCCACCTGATTATCCAGCCACTCCTGAAACACCTCAGTCTCACAGGATAACAGATGATATAATGACCGCTGTTGAAACTGACCCCGAGACACCTCCTGGATACCATGACATTGACCCAACTGACAAAGTTCATGAAACCCCTGGAGCGAATCACGGAGAGTACGCTAACAACTTGCAGAACATCATGCACACTCTCAATGCCTATCAAGCTGACATTAATCTATTCAGAGAAGACATTAAGAGTATGCGATTGGACATCGTGGGATTGACTGACATGGCCTGCGAACAATTCTATCATCTGGACTCCGCCATCGAAGACCTAAAGAAACGCCTTTGAACCGGCTATCAGTGATTTAGTTTATTAATTCTTTTCTCATTATTTTTTATCATTATTTTCATTTCCAGTTAAATTTATCTTCCGCAACGATTTCATAACATAATTTGAGTTTATGTAATTCCAGTTTTTCTTTATGCCATGCACTTTTTATTTCAATTGATTCTTCATTTTAGCAGCTTAAATAATTTTTCTATTTCCTTTCTATACACTGTGTGACCATATACTGTATGACTGCACTATTTTGTCTTAGGCTCGTATACTACTGTGTCGCAAATGCTATATATTATGGTGTGTGTTCATATAAGTGCTACTAAATAAATTGAAATATTATTAATTTAAAAATAACGTGAGACAATGTGCTTTTCTGGGAATTATTCAGCACCACACAGCCTCACGGTCGTCACGCCCCACTTACGATCGTGACATGCTCATTTAGCGCGTCACGACCGTCACGATCATGTCACGACCGTGACGACCTCTATTACAGAGATCGTGAGAAACAGAACTGTTTCTTCATCGTGTCCACTCCTCTTCTCCCTCCATAACCTATCTAAAACTTCCCCCACTCAGTCCCAAACCGCCAAAACCTTTCCACTACCCCATTAATCCACCATTACCAGTAACCATTTCAATTCCACTGTCCCGTATTTAACCCGAACACCAACCTCCCTCATTCTACCACTCTTCTTCCAAACACTTCACAAAAAAATCCTTCCACCCTCTCTCTTCACATTTGCATGTTATGGATTCTATCATTTTCAGAGAAGGAGAAGCCGGAGAAACCCAGCGAGACCGTTTCGTCCGCTTCCAGAACCGCAGTCTGCAACCCACCCGGTACATTTCCACCGACTGTCTGCAAGAACTCGGTATGCTGTCCAGCGTCCAAAACCTATTGCAGAAGGTTGGCCTGTGGGACCTCTGTCACCAGCCACAGCCTACTTTCGAACTTCTGACGCTGGAGTTCCTCAGCTCCTACAGCTACATCACCCCTCATGGTTCTCAGAGTCAGCTTACCGGCATCGTAACATTCAGACTGCTTGGCCGGGAGTTCAACCTCACACAAAACAGGATTGCCGAGCTGTTAGGTTTCGACCACGGCACCGAAGCCCACCGTCGCGTGCCCGACAACTTCAGTGAACAAGCATTCACACTGTGGCACGACCTTACCAACACCCGTGCGACCACCTTCCAGAGCCTCAACGCCACACACATCCACAACCCGGCTATCCGCTACTTTCACCGGGTCCTCTGCAACACCATCTTTGCTAGAGAGAGCAACCACAAGCTCAACTCAAAGGAGCTCCTGTTTTTGTACTGTGCCCTTCATGACGAGCCAATCGACGCTGCCCCCTTTATGCTCTACCACATCCAGGCCATCGCGCACCGAGGCTCATCCCCGTTCTTCATTGGAGGCATTGTCACCACCCTCGCCATTCAGCTGGGGCTTGGCGACGCGCTCGCTGATCTGCCGCACCTCGCCGCCGATTTCCTGACCATGAGCTACTGCCGGTCCGCCCACCTGATCGCGCAGCGAGAGGATGGCAGGTACAGCCCTGTCGTCAATGGCACCGTCTTCCACCACATCACTCTGCCGTCCCGCACACGCATCGACCCAGCAAACCGAGCCAACTGGCTCTTTGCCTTACCAGCTGCTGCGGATCACGCCCCGGTACATGATGATCAGTCAAACGCCCCAGTGGACGAGATGCAGGACGCCATGGATGCAGCTGAGCATACCCAGGACATCCCCGAGACTTCCACCCGACAGCAGGCGGCTCCCGCTGCCACACTTGAGGACGTCCTATTTGCGATCCACCAGCAGAACCTGATGAACGCAGCACTAGAGCGTCAGCAGAAGGCACAGTACGACGCTCTGCTCGGCACCATTGCTGCCAACCACGCGGCCACCAATGAGCGGTTTGGAGAACTTTTCGGCGAGCTCGAGGCGCTCCGCATCAGCATTACTGCTACCTCCGGCACCAGCTCTGATCCCGACGCGACTCCCTCCAGACGCCGCTCTCGCACCAAAGGCCGAGCCCGCGATCACCAGCAGCAGTAGTTTGCTTTTATGTTGTTTTTCAGTTTTAGTCTTGTACTGTATTTTTACCGCTATTATATCACAACATTGTGGACAATGTCTGATATAGTGTGGGAGAGGTACTTTTCATTTCAATGTACTTTCAATTCTGTTGTATTCCTTTTAGAAAATCAATGAAATGAGCAATTCTGTGCGTTATTTTCTTTAATATCGAGTTTTCCCCGATTATTAAGCCATACTAGAAAAATCCTTAAATCACTCGCATTACCCGACTTACCACCGAATGGTTCGTAATTACGAAGCCGGGAACGATTAAACAAGACCAATACAATCTTGACATCTTCGACCCCCTGCTTAAGAAATTCTATCCCGATCACCATTGCGAGTGCACCTTTAGTTTCAGTTCAAAAGTAACCCCAGTAGTTTATACTAGCAGTCAGCACCGTCTGAACACAAACCACGTGGGGAGCCGATGAATATAAGCGTTTGATGCCTAATCAATAATGATCCTTCGTATCTCAATGCAAAATGAAAAGAAATTGCACCAAAGTACACGGTCGCAGATAAGAAACGAGAAATATGAGAAGGACTCCGTTTCGGGTTGGTTCAGAGGTACTGGTTCTGAACTCGGTAGGGCGTGCTACGGCTCGATCCCCCACAACCTCCGCATCGGATAAAACATGAAGGGGTTACCACACTCGTGTACCAGACCCCGTGCTAAAAAAAGGATCAAAATCGCTAACCGGCTACTCCACTACGTGCGTGCGAAGGCAAAGGGCTTAATGTGACTGCGCTAGAACGAACCGGGTGAAATAAGATCGAAAAAACTCTAGGTGAAATCGCAATGTGATTGTCGATTGTTTCGCTTGACGGGAAGTAGACGACATAGCATGTTGCTTATGTCATTAGTGTATCGGTAGTGTTCTATCAAAGTACCGGACTATCCGACAGAACGATCCACCGGACGGTTTGCTATGAGTATGCGCGAATAAAATCTTGTCCGCCGATTTTCAACCGACTATTTGCTTGAGGACAAGCAAAGGTTTAAGTTTGGGGAAGTTTGATGACGAGAAAACGCATCGGTTATATCGCTAGATTTCATTGACTTTTACCGCGCATTCACCGTTTTAACGCTCGATTCCTCGAGTTTTTCTTACTATTTTGCAGGTACATCGATATGTGAGACCAAATCAAGAATTAAGAAGAAAAGAACAAAGAAACCACAAGAAATGAAGCAAGACAGAAGCCTGCATAAACTCTGCATAATTTGTTACGACCACGGTCGTTACAAGGGTGTCACGACCGTGACACCTTACTTTGGGCCATCACGACCGTGAGGAAGTAGTCACGACCGTGACACTTGAAAACATAAAACAACGAGCGTGAAGACCTTGTCACGCCCGTGACAAGGATATAACTTGATTCTTTTGACTCAGACTACGTCAAAGCCACCAGTGGAGCCCACTCCTCCTAGTAATTCTCACGTGAGGGAGACTTCTCCCACTTTCTGCTGCCACTTTCCAACATTTTCTCAACCACTTCAGCAAAGCCCAAGAAGCAAAAGACCCAGGACCAGCCCATTGGAAGCTCTATAAATAGGACCAGCTCAGGAGGATTCAGGGACAGACTTCAGTATCCAAATTTCCTGCGGAAGCTCTGCCAAATTACCTTACCATCAGAATTATTATTCCAGCATTTTATTTTCTGCACTACTTTATTTGTATCCAAACCAACCGTGTAACAATTTCCAACATTAGGGAATTGTTATACTTTTATTTGTTTCCAGCCTTCAGCATTCGTTTTAATTTTTATTTCCGCCTACTCCAAGCCTTCCGGTCTGTGGAAGAAGGAGTCTACTCAGATATTTGTTAATCAGGTTTTTCAGTTATTGCAATTTAATTTATTTATAATGTCTATTTATTTTTCTGCCATTAGTAAGCTAATAATTAACTCTGAGTCTGATTTAACCTCGATGAGTAGCTAAATACCTTAGGGCGGTATGTAGTTATAACTAACTTAACCGGTAAAATATAACCATGGGCTAAAATAATTAATCGCTTAACATTCTGGCTGATGCTTTTTAATTGAATTCGACATTTTCGTTACGAGAGTAAAAAAAGAGTATTAGGTTGGGTCAAGACCACGAGAGTGTGAGATTTTAACCAGATAGCTAAAGTTAGGCATTTAGATTAAATACAGCGAGAGCGCTTTAAGATAAATTAGAATTATTTAGTTTCCAAAAATTACCTCTAAACACTTATGGGCTAGCGAGAGCAGGCATAGGGCTTTAGGGATAAGATCTGATTCAAGACCACGAGAGTGTGAGTTGAGGGTATTCAAACTAGTAATCTCTACCGAATAGATTAAGTGAACATCTTTATAAGCCTAGGTTAGATTAACCCACCTAAGTTAGTATAATTACATACCGACCGTCTTAGTACTATTTTATTAAAAACTTAAATTTTTATTCCGCCTTCAATAGTCTTAGAAAACCAACAACAATCGTGACAACTATTCGCCTTAGCTAAACTAGAAGTTCATCTAGCACTACGTAACGATAGAATCCCTGTGGATCGATAATCTTAAATATTACTTCGATAGGCTGTGCACTTGCAGTAAGATACCGCTAGACGCATTAAGTAGACACGTCTTTAGCCCATCAGGCGCCTTCCAATTTTCCCTTTTTTTCTTAGTTAATTTGTTTTCATTTTTTTCTTATTATTTAGTAGTTCTCAAAATTTTATGTTATCAATAAAAATGAATAGGCAATAACATGAAAGGAAATGTTTCATTAATTAAAAAATGGACAACAAATAACTATTCCACATATTCAAATTTCTGACTCCACTCAACTTCAGTAGTATCACTATTAACTATCCATAACTGAGAGAAAAGTTCAGAAAGAACTCTTCCATATGATATGAGGAAAGTCATTTTCTCCCTAGAGATGATTATCATTTCCTTTAAAAAATTAAAAATAGTAAGAGGAAGACTAACTATGATGTTCTTGGTAAGGAATAACAAGATATGCTTGTTATTCCAAGTAAGCATTTCCAGTTCTTTCTCTCTTGGACAAAGATTTGACACTAGAAGTTGATATAAAAAAATTTCAATTGGTCGTAGAGTAGTAGGATTGCTGAGATTATCATAGTTGGAATAAATTAGCCGAAGGTGGTCTTTATAGACATTGTTGAATCTATAATGTTCAACATAACAACCTTCCTCTTCATATTTTATTGTCTGAGTAATAGGTGACTGAGTAATTGTGATAAGAAAGTCATTGACATAGGACTGGATTTGTAACACCCCACTTCCCAAATAAAATAAAATAAAATATTTTCAAATAATCATCAGAGTTTCTCCACCAAAGTAGGATATCACATCGTAAAATTCACCAAAACACTTTATTAGATGTTTTTCAAAATAAAGCAGCGGAAATTATTATTGATCCATCATTCTCGGCCATCGGCCAGATTTACATAAAATCTTTATTATTATAATTCACCAAAATGTGATACGTCACAGGATTTTCAACAAGTTTAACATAAACAAATAAAACACCCATATCCCGTGTTACGTATCAGAGTATCCTAAGACTCGACTTGCACACCTTTATTCAAGCTATCTATGTACCTGGATTATCTGTACTTCCGAGGAAGCACAGACCACAACAACAACAAAGGGGTGAGAAAACATGATCAAAATATATCGGTAATTTAATACATGCAATAAAGGTAGTAAAACACACCAATATTCACCCCATAACACCAATCATCGAACCTACTGTTCAAATTACAATATAACATATTATAATGCAAATATGCAACTCAACACCAAGCATGTGGTACCGACTCATTGGTTCATTCAATCGAACCCTGGACAGATCACTTATGCTCCTACTGAGATATGATCTATCCCCGACAGATCACTTACGCTCCTACTGAGATATGATCTATCCCCGACAGATCACTTATGCTCCTAATGAGATATGATATATCCCCACCATTCCCCACAAAGGAGTACGGATGAATCACATACACTCCTCCTGAGCAATGATTCATCCCACCAAACACCATGACATGTACGACACCAATGCACGACAACTGTGCACGACAAACAAACTCAAGCACACTAAGTGCACACGATCCTCCTAATCACATCACCACACATTATATATTACACCACCAATAAACACAAGCACACTAAGTGCACAACAATTAAACTCAAGTAAATAATCAATAAATCATTTCAATCGATCCATGGTTTAGTTACTATTTAATTAAACAATGACTCCCCAAAAATATTGGATATAAAAATATTTGGCAAATAACTATATTATTTATATCATGTTATATATATATATATATATATATATATATATATATATATATATATATATATATATATATATATATATATTCAAGAGCTTTCCAACGCTTCGAACGGGAACTAAATCCGGCTTACGGATCAAAAGTTATGGCCAAAATCGTCAAAACAGAAAATTCACCAATTTACAGCTTTGAGTCGACGCAAACAGCGCAGAATGCAGAAAATTATGTGTTTTCCACCGTTGGAGGCCTTCCGGACCTCCGATTTCAATTCCGTAAAAAGCCCCGGTTTCATAATTCGAAATCCTATCATAATATGACAATTATAACAGCCAACAACATATTTTTAAAGATCATATCATCATATATCATATAACCATACTTTTCAACACCATGGAATTTAGGGATTTCTATCCTAAATGTGATTCTACCCATCATACACTATTACACAATCCCCATGATCATACGAAAACCCACCCTTACTGCCCGGAACTATTATCTTGCTCAAATTCAAGCCTATTTCTCCACTTCTATCTCTTGTCCTCTCGGAACCTATTTCATACTCATCGCTATTACTACGGAAATTATACCGGATTTCACCAATCTCATAACAACAAATACACCACTCTATCAGTATCAGCAACAATCATCACACTCTACTCTAATCAATTGTTCCTTAAACTATATCTCAGAACCTATATCATGGTCATTACCCAAGCCACAAAGGTTACACAAAATCTCACCAATACTCATGGTCATTATCCAAACCACAGAGGTTATACAGGAACTCACCAACATCGTAACAATGTACGAATTTCATCACCATCAACAACAACAGCAACAGGCATAATATCATAAATTCGTGTTCATCATTAATATTACAGGAATTACACAGAATCCCACAATCATCATAAAATGTATGCACAAAACTCTTCAATCACAACAACATTCATAAACACAGACATAATATCATATATCAATCATAATCATCAAATTCCTACGGGGTTAAAGAATCCCTTCTACCCAATTTCATACATTATACCAATCCCAATTAGTTTCTCCCCCCTTACCTGGATAATTGTTCTGATCGGTGACAAATTCCTCCAAGATTGGCCAATTCTGACCTTTCCTCTTCTTCTCCGTTCTTCGCTCCTTTCTTCGCTCTTCTCTCAATTTCCTCTTCTCACGTTCTATCTATCGTGACTTCTCAACTTACTTCCTTCCTATCCCTAATAACCCCTTCCACTTCTATTTTCTTTTAATTCTAATCCCAATAATAATAATAAAAATAATATTACTAATAATAATTATTATAATAATCATTATAATAATAATAATACACATAGCAATATTAATAATATTATTTCACCCATAATAATAATATTAATAATAATAGTAATAATACTCCACCAATAATATTATTATTAATAATAATAATAATCATAATAATATTCTCCCACTAATAGTTATAACAATAGTAATAATATTAATAATAATAATATTCTCCAATATTAATAATATTACTACAACTAATAATAATAATAACAATAATAATAATAATAATAATAATAATAATAATAATAATAATAATAATAATACCACCATATTACTACTATTTATTTTATTATTATATTCACACCAATTCACCACCAATAATCCTCCCATATCAGGGACACCCACCAATCATCATCAAACACACCCCCACCAAAGGGCACACCAACATATAATAATTAAAATAGTAATAAAATGACTAAATAATTAAAATGGGTGTTACAACTCTCCTCCACTTTAATTATTTTCGTCCTCGAAATTACCTGATGGAAATTGTTCTGGATACGCTTCCCGCATCCTTCATTCCAATTCTCAGGTCACACTGCTTTCTGCAGCACCCCCCTCAAGCCACTTTCTCCAAAGTTATCTCCTCTCCTCGGAGTTGTTTCTCGTTCGTCAAACGAACTAGCAATGCCTCCACAATCAAATTATTTTTCACCGGTACATCATCCACCTGATTCAATGTAATTCCTCAACGAAGACACATGAAACACGTCATGCCAATTCACAGCGACAGCGGCAAAACGATCTAACATGTTACTCCTCCCATGCCTCTGCTGCGCTACTCTGATACAACCATAGAACCCGGTGCGAACTTCCGAGATTTCGAAGCCCGACCAGCACCAGTCACCGACGTGACTCTCAAAACACATATTTCCTTATATCCTCTTGATCTTCTCAGCCATCTCAAGCATAATTCTCGGTCTGAGCACAACACTCTCACTCGACTTATTCCAACATAGAAGAGTCCTACACTCCCTATCTCACCAAGCCATATATAGTGCCATTCCGACACTAGGATGGTAATCATTATTATAGGTAACTCAATCAACGGTAATTACTCATCCTATGATCCACCTTGATCCAACACCCAAGCTCTCACCAATTCTCTACAGACTCAATAGTCCTCTCTGACTGACTATCAGTTTGCGGATGGTAAGCCGAACTCAACTTCAACTTAGTACCTGAAGCTTCCTGTAAGCCCCTCCAACATCTCAATATAAACCTCAAATTTCAATCTAACACAACATTCGACAGTATCTCATCCAACTTCACTACTTCCTCAATATGTATCTCATATATCCTTAACACGGAATAGTGCATCCACTCACAACAATCCAAATTAAAATTATGTCTTTCCATTTCTTTGGAAATCTCAACACCAAATCCGTGAAAATACTACCTGATTTCCACTCTGGAATATTCAACGGCTGCATCAGACTCAACAGTCTCTGATGTTCACTCTTCGAATTCCAACAATTCTAACCGGTATATTCAACCTCAACCACTCCTCTCCTCATCTATGGTCACCAAAAAAATCTACTCAAATTCGGTTACTTCTTCATAGCACCGGGATGGACACTCCATCTACCTCAATGTATTTCTTCATGAGTACTCCTACTCCCCTCAGCAACATCCGGTCCACATACCCCATCACAACATATCATGGTACTATTTTCACAAACCCGACAACCCACTCTTCGACTCTGATTTATCAATTTCAACTAATTCACCAACTCAACCCAGATTTCTGACCTCCTCGAATCTCCTCAAGAATACTACTAGTAAGGTCTAACATACAAGGCTTAACTCCATAAGAAGTCTCTTCACAGACCAGACTCGCATCACAAAATTTCCCAACCGGTTCCAACTCTTTTCGCCATTTTCCTCGGTACAAGCAAGGTTTCCAATTCGAAGCATCATCTACCACGGTATATACCGAAAACATACAGTAAGATAACACATCAAACGCACCCGATCACGACGGTAAAAGTTGACCAAATTACACGTTTCGAATATTCTGCTATAATTGGATCATCCACTGACATAAAAACCATTTTTCCCGGAAAGAGCATCTCGTTAGCTCTCCAACGCTTCAAACGGGGGTCAAAACGGACATACGGTTCAAGAGTTATGAATTTTCGAAGTTTTCTGAAAAACTAGAATTTTGCTGAAAAACTGCTACGGGATTTTGCATTCTTGTCCGAAAATTCGACCGATTCAATTCTTTTCTTCGAAACAAACACATACTCATACTCACCTAACATATAGCCTCAAATTAGAACCATTAAACATGATTTATACAACGTCCGATTTCAATCCGATTTTTAAACCTTCAAATCTCCAAAAATACCAAAACTTACAAAACCAACCAAATTTGATAAAACAAGCATACTCAATCATGACTTAACATCACCCGACGCCACTACGCAATATAATCCTACTTTCTTCCGTAAAGCATTGATTTCTCACAAAATCTCAGATTAAACGATTTCAGCCTCCAACTCCGGCACAACTACAACAGCAACCAACTCTAGAACACTAGTCAAATAATTCTTCTTACGTACTTCAAGTTGCCTTAAAGCATAATTAAAACTTGCTGAAGTTGCCTTTAGCAAATCCCCAATTATATCAATAAGCATCACAAACGCAACAAATAGTTATGTCGGATTCGGCAAAACTTTCCTCCCAGAAGTATATCGCTACTCTTTTTCCAACACTAATAACTCAAGTTCCTTATGCTCAACATAATCCTCTATACTCTTCGAATGTCTTAAAATATCATTGATTAACATAACCATTGCCTTGCTCAAATAATTAAAGAAGATCCCATGCCAAACGGACAAACAAGTTGTGAGTTCTTGCGAAAACACGGACCGTACCGCCCATCCTTACCACAACATTCAAACACACTTCATCAATAAATAGTTTAATTCCATGTCAATACTTCACAATCTCATAGAGAATTTCAATAGCTCTACCCGAGCTCTCACGACCAAGGAAAACTCACATCCTTCAGCCCGTTGATCCATCAACTCATCAACTCTTGGAAGCGAACGATTATCCTTGATAGTCACCTTGTTCACTTATCCATAGTTCACCCAAAGCTTCACAAAACCTTCCGTCTGTCTAACCAACAAAATTGGTGCACCTTATGGTAACACACTCAAACAAAAGAACCTCTCTTCCAGCAGGTCTTCAAGTTGAATCTTTAACTTTCTCAATCCCAATGCAAACACACAATATGGAGTCACTCATATCGGACTAGTTCCAAGAACGAAGTCAATGTGTAAGCTTTGCTTCACATTTCGATAGTAAACCATTTACCTCCTCAGGAAAACTTCCGGACAATCACAATTAAGTGATAAACCCCAATTTCTCACTTTCCTTAACATTCAAAGTTTCCGTCAAAATACACACATCAACACCGTCTTACGCCAACTCCTCAAAATAATCCCTTAAGCACTTAGCTTAACTCAAGACAATTCATTGCTCACACCACCTAAGCTTGCAAGACATGTCTATCCCATCCAACACAATCCCGTCTATTATTAACAAGAGATTAAGGGTGATCAGTTCCTCAATTTTTCAATAGACAGCTGAAAATCATGATGGGGTATAAACCATCTTTACCAAACTATAAGAGCGTAACACACTAAGCCACAACACTGTAGCATTCCGGAGAAATACCAACTTCTCCCCCACTGGAATCATTTCACTTCTACCGACAAAGTTTAAACAACAACATACACCGACAGTGTTTTTACACACATGTCGCATACTAGGGAACAACAACACTAGACAACATTGGCCGGACGGACCGACCTGCTCTGATACCAATTGTAACACCCCGCTTCCCAAATAAAATAAAATAAAATATTTTTAAATAATCATCAGAGTTTCTCCACCAAAGTGGGATATCACATCGTAAAATTCACCAAAACACTTTATTAGATGTTTTTCAAAATAAAGCAGCGGAAATTATTATTAATCCATCATTCTCGGCCATCCGCCATATTTACATAAAATATTTATTATTATAATTCACCAAAATGTGACACGTCACAAGATTTTCAACAAGTTTAACATAAACAAATAAAACACCCATATCCCGTGTTACGTATCAGAGCATCCTAAGACTCGACTTGCACATCGTTATCCAAGCTATCTATGTACCTGGATTATCTGTACTTCCGAGGAAGCACAGACCACAACAACAACAACAAAGGGGTGAGAAAACATGATCAAAATATATCGGTAATTTAATACATGCAATAAAGGTAGTAAAACACACCAATATTCACCCCATAACACCAATCATCGAACCTACTGTTCAAATTACAATATAACATATTATAATGCAAATATGCAACTCAACACCAAGCATGTGGTACCGACTCATTGGTTCATTCAATCGAACCCTGGACAGATCACTTACGCTTCTACTGAGATATGATCTATCCCCGACAGATCACTTACGCTCCTACTGAGATATGATCTATCCCCGACAGATCACTTACGCTCCTACTGAGATATGATCTATCCCCGACAGATCACTTACGCTCCTACTGAGATATGATCTATCCCCGACAGATCACTTACGCTCCTACTGAGATATGATCTATCCCCATCATTCCCCACAAAGGAGTACGGATGAATCACATACACTTCTCCTGAGCAATGATTCATCCCACCAAACACTATGACATGTACGACAACAATGCACGACAAACAAACTCAAGCACACTAAGTGCACACGATCCTCCTGATCACATCACCACACATTATATATATTACACCACCAATAAACACAAGCACACTAAGTGCACAATAATTAAACTCAAGTAAATAATCAATAAATCATTTCAATCGATCCATGGTTTAGTTACTATTTACTTAAACAATGACTCCCCAAAAATATTGGATATAAAAATATTTGGCAAATAACTACATTATTTATACCATGTTATAGATCTATTCAAGAGCTTTCCAACGCTTCGAACGGGGACTAAATTCGACTTACGGATCAAAAGTTATGGCCAAAATCGTCAAAATATAAAATCACCAATATACAGCTTTGAGTCGACGCAAACAGCGCAGAATGCAGAAAATTCTGTGTTTTCCACCGTTGGAGGCCTTCCGGACCTCCGATTTCAATTCTGTAAAAAGCCCCGGTTTCAGAATTCGAAATCCTACCATAATATGACAATTATAACAGCCAACAACATATTTTTAAAGATCATATCATCATATATCATATAACCATACTTTTCAACACCATGGAATTTAGGGGTTTCTATCCTAAATGTGATCCTACCCATCATACACTATCACACAATCCCCATGATCATACGAAAACCCACCCTTACTGCCCGGAACTATTATCTTGCTCAAATTCAATCCTATTTCTCCACTTCTATCTCTTGTCCTCTCGGAACCTATTTCATACTCATCGCTATTACTACGGAAATTATACCGGATTTCACCAATCTCATAACAGCAAATACACCACTCTATCAGTATCAACAACAATCATCACACTCTACTCTAATCAATTGTTCCTTAAACTATATCTCAGAACCTATATCATGGTCATTACCCAAGCCACACAGGTTACACAAAATCTCACCAATACTCATTGTCATTATCCAAACCACAGAGGTTATACAGGAACTCACCAACATCGTAACAATGTACGAATTTCATCACCATCAACAACAACAGCAACAGGCATAATGTCATAAATTCGTGTTCATCACTAATATAACAGAAATTACACAGAATCCCACAATCATCATAAAATATATGCACAAAATTCTTCAATCACAGCAACATTCATAAACACAGACATAATATCATATATCAATCATAATCATCAAATTCATACGTGGTTAAGAAATCTCCTCTACCCAATTTCATGCATTATACCAATCCTAATCAGTTTCTCCCCCCTTACCTGGATAATTGTTCTGATCGGTGACAAATTCCTCCAAGATTGGCCAATTCTGACCTTTCCTCTTCTTCTCCGTTCTTCGCTCCTTTCTTCGCTCTTCTCACGTTCTATCTATCGTGACTTCTCAACTTACTTCCTTCCTATCCCTAATAACCCCTTCCACTTCTATTTTCTTTTAATTCTAATCCCAATAATAATAATTATTATAATAATCATTATAATAATAATAATACACATAGCAATATTAATAATATTATTTCACCCATAATAATAATATTAATAATAATATTAATAATAATAGTAATAATACTCCACCAATAATATTAATAATAATAATAATAATAAGGGAAATGCTAACGAGTGCCCTCAGGGCATTGGTTAAGAGATTAAAATGGTAAGTTGTGCATTATTTAATAGATTGAAAATATATTTTTTTTCTAAATATATGTGTATTCAATGTCTTGAAAAGAGAAATAATCAAACTTTTTAAATAATATTGTGTGTATTGAGTGAACTAAATATAACATATTTTCCTTATTTGGAATTCTTAACTAGTGCCCTGAGGGCACTAGTTAGCATGACCCTAATAATAATAATCATAATAATATTCTCCCACTAATAGTTATAATAATAGTAATAATAATAATAATAATAATAATAATAATAATAATAATAATAATAATAATAATAATAATATTCTCCAATATTAATAATATTACTACAATTAATAATAATAATAATAACAATAATAATAATAATAATAATAATACCACCATATTACTACTATTTATTTTATTATTATATTCACACCAATTCACCACCAATAATCCTCCCATATCAGGGACACCCACCAATCATCATCAAACACACTCCCACCAAAGGGCACACCTACATATAATAATTAAAATAGTAATAAAATGGCTAAATAATTAAAATGGGTGTTACAGGATTGACTCAGCATCATGACCATATGGTCCAACGGAGGCATTTAACCAAAACTCTTTAACGAGATTAATGTAGATGGGTCCATGAAGAATGCTAAAGTAATCATTCAACTTTTGTTTAAGAATAATTTTACTTAGATAAAAACCTATGTCTTTCAAATCATCAAAATCAACAAATTTTTCATTGATAATGAACAAAATATTTTCATCTAAGGTTGTTGAAGACATTTTTGAAGAAAAGAAAATACTTTAAAACTAGGTTTGAAGACACAAAGAGTTGGAAATGAGACATTGAAAATAGGAATAATGTTTAAATAAAATGAAGAATAGGAAGTGAAACAATCAGAGAAGCTCAAACACCTCCTTGAAAATCCAAAAGATATGTTACATTTTTTAATATGGATGATCATTGCTATTCTAGTGGATATAATTCCAATGCGCGCCATAATTTACTTTTTTTAGAAATAGATATCAAATTTTACCTCGGTTGTTCATAAAATACGAGGGGAAAAACAACTCAAGAATTTTTTTTAAAATATTATAATTTTTGTAGTAAACTAAATGATCATCCCGCCGGTATCCTTAATAACCGAGGTATAAGATAAGTAACATTTTACTATAAAAGAACTCGTTAAACAAATTTTACCCTAATCCTAAATTATATGTAGCCGCTCAAAAATGGTGTTGATGTTGTATTTAGAAGTTTGTGAAACATTTCTATGATGGATTGCAAGTGTAGAAAAACATTTTTTCAAGTGTGATACATTCAATGGTTGGATCAGATAACTCCCAGATAACTTCTTACACAAAAATTATGATTTTATTGTATTATTGTTTTTCAATATTCTTTGTAAACAATGTAATTTAAAAAAAAATCATGTTCACCTCAGTTTTTAAATAAAACAAAGGGATAAAGGCCTTCTGATATCTACTGTGAAACAAATCTTTGTCGTTCATTTCATGATTATCAACGCTCAAGACACTACCATTAGTGATCTGCGTGAAAGCTAAAAAAATTTCATTATAAAGGCCTTCTGATATCTATTATTGATTAAGAAACATCATGAAGCGCTTGAAACTATCTTCATCCTCCACTTTAACTTTTTCTATTAGGAATTCTCGATGATGAATTACAAGTGCAGAAAATTATCTGGGTTTAAGGTTTGTGTTTTTAAATATTCATTTGAGCATAAAATCATTTATTTTAATATCCTTTTTTTCTAACCTTTTTTTTAAATAAGAAACAAATACTTGCAAGGTAAAGCATTTGAACTTGCCCAAATATCAAGGAGCATATGATCTTCAGAGATAAATTAATTTTAATTTTATTATTTTGTGTAAACAATGTAATATTCTGGGTAAACATTGTAGTTTGTAAAAAAATTATTTTTATTTATTTTCTGTGTAAACAATGTAACAAATTTCAATTAAAATAACAATTAACTTACCCCTCGGTTTTATTGTAAACCGAGATGTATGAGGCACTAGTTTTGTAAATGATAAAAATGTAGATGATGGGGGTCGAACCCATGAGCAAATAAATTTACACCTCGATGTTTAAATAACCAGGTGATAAGACGTTACTTTTCATGACGCCCTTTGTCACCTCGTTACTACATCTGAGGTAAAATGCATTTCGCGTCTGACGTTAAAATCACTTTTGTAGTCCATATCATCGACACCAAGAGAACTAGTTCCCGCTCTCTTGGTCGGGCTGAAGTACCTTGGTTGCAGCAAAAAAAGATGAAAGAACAGGACGGAAAAATGTTTCCCTTTCAAGTACTCACAACAATACTGATAAGCCTTCACATACACCTAACGTGTGGGATGAAGTTGAGAAGGAGCCTCCATAAAATAGTTGAAAATACCTATCTCAAAGGTGGTGAAAAGAAAACGAACACCCAAGGTTGAGAAAAGATATTTGTACATATATGGATGGTACAGTTACCAAATCATTGCATATTCTCTCGTCTTCTCTAGGGATAGTGAGACCCAAAAGAAACGATTTCTACCACTTTAAAGAATTCCTTATTTAGATTCCCTTCTTTTGTAAAAATGGAAACATTCAATGAGTATACATACATTCCCATGCAACAAGTTTATCGGGTTCTTTTTTAAGTTCTTCTGTGATTTTTTAGACACGTCACAATGATAGCCACAAGAAAATAAGGCGAAATGTCAGAGAAAAAAGGTAACCACTGAAGAACGAAAATAAATAACTAAAGGGAAGTGGCTCTAGTTCTTCCTATACTTATGAGATTGACATTATAAACAGAAAGATGTCCCATCAGTAATCACATTTTTTGCACGTGACACTCAAGTATTTTTTTCTTCAAGAATGATCATAATTACGTCTTTGAATTCACATTTGATGTTCCATGCGACAAAACATGAAGAAGGATAGAAGTGGCCAAAGACAAAATTCTCCAACCCCTCACCTTGATATTCAATCATGAGGGTTTGAGAGGCAATTGTTCTGGGTTGGCCACACATCTCTTCATCCGATCACGTTGAGATCAAAATGCCCCGGATCAAAACATATCGTCTAACTACTCAATCACACTTTTGAGCTTTCTCCTAACCACTGGACTATCATATACCCTGCTGCAGGAGATTCACACTTCAAGCATATCAAGCGGTCATCCTCATTTCGCGCCTGAAAGATAGCGAGGTAGTTATTTCTCTCCCTTTTATATAGGGAATAACACCATTTCAGGTAACATGTTTCAAGCACAATTTTAATACTCTCTATGCATTCATATACTGAATTGAGCTTCATAGTGCTAACCATGCAGGTACATCCCGTTGGTCACATTGAAAGCTCTACTCCATCGTAGCTTCCGTTATTCTCTACATTTCGGGTTCTAGAATAGACAACACATATGAAAAAACATGTATAAATTATTTTTCTAACAAAATATAAAAATAAATTTGAATTATTTTTATATTATCTAAAAGTTGTTTTCATAAGTTATCTTTAAGAACTTATAAAAATAAGCTCAAAAAAGTTTATGAATAATGATATAAGTTGTTTTAATAAGCTCATCCAAACAATGCCACAAAATTTATGGCATAAGATAAGCTCAAATAAGTCAATCCAAACATGCTCTAAAAATCACATATACAATTGCAACGGTTCAGATGGATGGTAAGGTATATGAGTCACCTCATATATTTTTCCGTACTTTTCCTTTTTTGGAGGGTGCAAGACCAAACATGAGCAACATAACCATTTGCCACTTTTAAATTTTATTGGTGGAAAAACTAACATGTCTATCTATTTAGTCCACTTTTTTTTAAAATTGATGAGACAAAGTTTCTGCTCTGCCCCCACTTCGTCCAATTTTTAACGAGTTTTGACAATGTGTCATTTATCATCCTAATGATTAATTTGAATTAGAGAAGTTCAGCTTTACACTATTGATATTTTTCAGTTTAGTTAAGTCATATATGCTGATAAAGTAGAGTAATTCAAGTTGGTGCAACCGGTTACCACCCATTCGCCAGAGTTCATAATCAAACAGAAGTATCATGTACCCAGTTATAGCTTAATGTAACCAGTTACCATCCTTCAGTTTTTAGTTTTTAGAAGTTAGTAGTTTCTTATAACCAGTTATAGGTTTGGTGTAACTAGTTGCAAGGTTGCAAAATTTGTTTTTCTCATTAGTTAGTTAGCTACATTGTTTTGTATTATGGTTTAAATACCCATGCTGGGTCATAAATGAAATAACATCACGTTTACCTAATTTTCTCTAATTCTCTCATTCTTTCCATCTCTCCATTATTCATCATTATCTTGTGATTGGGTTTTACCAAAAAATTTGGAAACAAAAGTATGGTTCTTTAATCGAACACTTAGTGTGCAAAAATGCTTTCAATCTCTAATGAACATATCCCTGCAAATCTCTCAATTCTTGATGCGAAGAATTATGACAATTGGTGCAAACAAATGAAAGTGTTGTTTGGTTATCAAGAAGTTCTTGAAGTGATCAAGAATGGTGTTAATCCACTTGTAAACGATACAACAGTTGCACAAAAGACTGCATACAAGGAAGAAAAGATGAAGGATTTCAAAGCTTTGTACCTCAATCATCAATGTGTTGATACTGACAACTTTAAGAAGGTTGGTTATTATATATTCTCAAAGGAAGCTTGGGACATCTTGGAGAAAAGTTATGCAGGAGATGATAAGGTAAAGGTGATGAGGTTACAAACTCACAAAAGTCAGCTAGATTTATTTCAAATGGAGGATAAGGAAACCATCAGTGAATTTGCTACAACAATCACAAGATTGGTGAATCAAATGAAAGCATGTGGAGAGAAAATAACTTAGTAGTATGTGGTTAGTAAAATCGTGAGATTATTGACGTCTAAATTTGATAATGTAGTATTTGCTATTGAAGAGTCCAAGGATATTTCAGCCATGAGCAAATAAAAGTTGTAAAGTTCTCTTGAGGCTCATGAGCAGAGAATGGAAGAGACGAATGTTGACAAAGAAAAGGCTCAAGTTTCTTTGCATCCTGCTTCATTGGAAAAGTAAAAAAGGTGAAGGGAAAGTGGTCAATGAATAGAGGTAAGGAAACTATCACAACAATGGTGGAAGGGACTCCTAAAATTCTAACAATTCAAATTTTCAAAAGGGTGAAAGTAGATGTAAAAAAGGTGATGGATCAAGCAATTACAAAGGTGGAAACAATAGAGGAAGAGGAAGAAGATGGAAAAGTGATAAGATTAACGTCTAATGTTATAATTGTCAAAAGTTTGGACATTTTGTTCGTGAATTTCATGCCAACAAGAATGATCCACGAGAAGTTGAGGCAATATTTGCAAGGCAAGAAGATGATGAGAGCGTATTGTTAATGGCGATTTTTGAAGTAGAAAATAGTGCAGAAAAATGCACCTAAAATCGGGTTCACTCACTTGAAAACGTGATGACACTACTACAAAATACACCTAATGTAACATGCTACTACCTCAGCTATTAAGCCAACCAAAGTAGGAGCTCTTATTTAGGCGCCTACAATTTTTTTCTTTAATTAAAATATATTTTACTACGGTTTTTATTAATAACCATAGTGATATGTTAAGACATACATGCTTCGAAAACCAACACTAGCATTTTTCATTTTTTGATTACAAAATGGGTGTGTCACGAATAATCTTAATATTTATATTAAAATTAAAATACCTTCCACCATGGTCTAGAGTAGATAATAATGTGAAATGTACTTGAAGGTAGGAAAAACACTTAGAGGGGGGGGGGGTTGAATAAGGGTTTTAAAAACTATTTGAATGATAGAGAAAATAACACAGTATTTTTATCCTGGTTCGTTTGAACTCAAACTAATCCAGTCCACCCTACCAAGGTGATTTGCCTTTCTCAACAAGGACTTAATCCACTAAATCAAAACTTGATTACAGTGTTCTCCACTAAGACAATTGTCTTAGTCTTCTCAAGAAATTCTGACCACAACTTGGTCTTCTTAAGGAATTCTTTTTACAAAGATAAACTAACAATTTGTGCTTAAGATGTGCTTCTAAAACGCTATTATCACAATAGTGATTTACACAAGTTTGTAGAACGAAAGTAACCTATTCTAGCTTGAAGAAAGTTTGTATGAGTTGTTCAAGAATAATTGTTCAGTATTTCGTCAACTTTGAAGTGATGCTTAAGACTTGCTTTTATAGTACTTTGAAATCCATTTCTCAAAGACTGTGCAATTTGTGCATTCTGTTCTTTTTGTCTTGTACTGACTTTTCCTTTCTCAGAAGAGGAATGTTCTGAAAAATCCTTTTTATCTGAAATCCTGTGTCATGCACGAATGAGGAAAGAGCCGTTTGAATGATGACAAAAGAATATGCCAACGGATCTTATTTGAATAGCATCTTATGGAATGTCTTGCATCAGAACTTCTGATGATGTTCCAAGTTCTTCAGGTCAGAGTTAACTCACTCAGAGTTTCTCTATCAGAGTTAGCAGCAAAGTGCTTTAAGCGTGAAATCCTTTGTTAGAGCATACTTGCTAATCAGAACTTCTGTACTTGCAGCGTGAAGTACTTCCAGAGTCTTCTGAAGCTTTGTGTATGTTCTTTACTCAAGTTCTTCTAGCTTTGCTCAGAGTCAGAGTCTTCTGATTCTTCGCTCAGAGTCTCTAGATGCTTTCTCAGAGTCTCTAGATGCTTGCTCAGAGTCTTCTGCAGCTGATCAGAGTCTTCTGATGCTTTAGAGCTTTTTCGTTCTTTACTGTTCAGAGCGTTCTTGCTTCCAGAATAATATTAATTTTGATATCTGAAACAAATAAACACTTAAACAAAATTAGAGTATATGAATTCTCTATACAAAATTTCATTAATGTTATCATCAAAACTATGAGATATATTAAACACCAATCTGTGTTCTAACAATCTCCCCCTTTTTGATGATGACAAAAACTATGGGAAATTTTGTTCAGAGTAATAAAAAAATATTTCTCCCCCTGAGAATATTAATCTCCCCCTGAAATGAATACATCTGAAAAGACTAATACTTCCCTTTCAGCTTCAGAGGAAACTTGTTGATTCTCAGACTTTGGTTCAGAATTAATTCTTAGACATTTGTCAGATGAGAATTATTAGCTCTGAAACACTCAAAAATATGATTAGATGAAATTTATCATGTATGAGTTGCCTTTGGTAACTGTTTATGTGAATTATCAAAATTACCATTTTCTCCCCCTTTTTGTCATATCAAAAAAAATCTTTTAAGAAAAAACTTTAAGACAGAAAAAGTTAACAGAGAAAAAATAATAAAGCATAAGAAAGATATAGTCGGAAAAAAATAACAATCAGATGCTCATTGATAACACATAATCCAAACAGAAACAAACAGATAGACAACACAAAAGTGCATAGAACAACAAAGAAACTAAGAAGGGCGAGAAGCCAATATCCTCAGAAGTTGCGTTATCTCAGAAGTGGATTCTTCTTGCGTTGTCATCCATGTCTTGATTTCTTCTGTTGTCTTTTCCTATTTGACCATCCAAGATTTTATCTCTGTGTTGCTAGCCTTGAGTTCAGCAAGCTAAGCATGCATATCTTCGTCTTCTTTCTTCACTTTAGATGACTCTGGAGCAGATGCAGAAGCAGAAGCATCATGAACAACCAAGGATGCAGAAGCATTCTGGATAATCATGTCAGAAGGTTGTGCAGAGTCAAGAATCCTAGAAGGACCAGGAGCAGAAGTTTTTGGAGTTACTTCTTCAGATCTAACCACTCAGCAGTCTCAGAAGCAACAAAGTCTTCATAAGGAATACACACTTCCTTAGCAAGTGTATTTTCCATAAGCAATGTTGAGTTTCTGCTGACTCTCAGAAGAGTTTGTCTAACAGCCTCAGCAAACCTGACCTTGGCATCGTCAGTGCAAATTTCTTGAAGATTAGAAGCTACAGAGTCAAATCTGGATCTGAATCTTTTCCAGATAGACTCAGAGTCATCAGGATTCAAACTGGACATGCATTCCTTCTTCACAGTAGATAACCACATGTTTAATTCTTTTTCAAAACCAGCAATTAAAGTACCAACATCCAGCCTAGGTTTTGGTTTTAGATAGGCTTTTAAGGATGGTGTTTTGGTGGTTTCAGAAGTTGAAGATATGGAAAAAGAAGGGATATAGATGACAGGTGGATAAGATGGAGAAGGAGTGAGAACAGATGAGGGTTTAGCAACCTGAGATAGATAAGGGATTGTTTTAGAAGAAACAATATCATTAACAGGGTCAGAAGGGATGGAAACAAAAGTTTTGAGAATATATGAAATGACATATGATCTATCAGAATCAGTGGAATCAGATGAATCAGAAGATTCAGAAGATTTAGAAGATTCAGATGATCCAAATACAACTGGATAGACAGTTATAAGAGGTTGAATATCAAGAACCATTGGTTCAGGATCAGAAGGGATGGTTTTTGGTTGTTGTGGTGCATAAGTTTGTTTTTCAGATGGGGGAATTTTAGAAGTTTGGTTTACAGAGGGTGTTGGTTCAGATGTTTGAGGAACAGAAGGTTGTGGTTCAGAAGTTTTTGGAATAGAAGTGGGGGTTTTCTCAGGGGTAGTTTTCTGATGTATGTTGAAAGATGGTGTGGATGGTACAGATGATTGTGGTTCAGATGGTTGTTGCTGTTGATGTTCAGAAGTTTGGTGTGCCGAAGTTTTCTTTGGTTTAGGTGTGGAAGGAAGTGGTTGAGATTTTTCTGGTTCAGAGGGAATTGGTTCAGAGTCGTGAGGAGGAGAAGGTGAGGGAATAGGTTCATAAGGAGGGGGTTCAGATGCTAGTACTTCTTTTACTGTTTCTAAAATAGAATTTAAACTAGCAGAAGCAGGTTTACCTTTTTGTTTCTTGACACGCTTTGGCTTTGCAGAAGCAACTTCTCCAGAAGCTTTCCTCTTGGGCTTAGAAGATCCTTCTTCTGAGACCTTTCTTTTCTTCTTATGCCTCTCCCCATGAAAATCAAATCCAGGTTCATCTGCTCTCTGAATCAGATGTTCTAGTATAGGAGTCCCATCAACCAAGCATTCTGCTATGTAAGCCAGAATAATCTCCTTGGGTTCATTAGCGTAGAACAAAGGGAAATCATCAACAGGAATCCTTCTCTTGCTGACTTCTTTAGAGTTAATCTGAGATGGTGCAGAAGTAAGTTCTTCTACAATCCTCATTCTCTGAAGACTTTTACCATTTAGAGGTTTTCCAACCACTGAAGCTAATTCTTCTTTCATACCAACTTCTGCCAGATTACCAACTAAGCCATTCTCAGTCAGAATATCTGAGATGAGTCTTCCCATAGGAATCCAGTTTCTCATCTTCTGATGCTTGGTTCTGACTTCTTCTATTGATTGTTTCACATGAGTCCATAGGTGAGTGAAAAGCAAGTAAGGCAAATCCACCTTGATGCCTTTTCCCAAACAATACATAAAGTACATCTGATCATAATTGATGTAATCAGGAGAGTTTGTAGACTTTTTGTGATGAATGCAACCTAAGAAGATCTTAGCCCAGATCTTGTATTGAACTTTCAGATCCTTGATTTTGTTAGAAACTTCTCCAGAAGTAAACACTTCACTGTATACCTCATCCATATCCAGACGATTGGCAGGTAGATTAGTAACACCATCAGATTCTTATAACCTATCAGCTTACGAATCAGATCCTCAGTTATAATTATCTCTTTACCCAGAATAGAAGAGACAATGAATTTGGGGCAGACACTTGCATGAATCCAAAACTCTTTTACCAGGCAAGGATAAACTAGACCAAACAGTCTATCAAAGTATTTTTTCCATCCTTGAGTAGAAACAGTTGAACGCAAGTCAAACCCATTTGCAGCAATACTCTCAAAATCCACTAAAAACTCACTCAAAACTTCCAGTTGATCAACGGGAGTAAGAAGAGTTCTTACTGGTTCTATGAATGGAGTAGGACCCAGATTGGATGATGAAACAGCAGCCATTGATGATTGAAACTGTTGAGATGTTGAGGATGAAGTTGTCGTTGATGTTCTTGAGAGAGATAGGGTTCTTCTTGAGGATTTTGGTTTGGGAGAGATGAAGAAGCAATGAAGAAGGCATAAATGCATAAACGGTGTAAATGAGAGTGAAAAGTGTGAGAAGGTGTTGTGTTGTGGCATTTATAGGGGCACAAATTAGGGCACACATTCACACTTTCAGCAATAAATTCATTTAATTTAATTCAAAAAGTCACATCAAAAAGAATAATGATTTCAAACATTAAATGATACTGACAAGCGTGGGGAGAAAACCGAGACATTGAGAATTCAAACAGTACCTCAAAACAGCGTCTCATTGTTTGCACTCCACCTTTTCAGATTCTGAGTAACACGTGTTTGATGTTTGGTTGCCTCTGAAACTTCTTAAAGAAATGAAACGTTAGCAGCGTTCAGATCTTCTGAAGGTTGTTAGTTCAGAGTTTCAAAAGAATTAAAGCAATAAATGAAATAATCAGAAGAAAATACTTCAGAGTATTAATCATATTTCATCTGAATAAATTTTCTTCTGAATAATATTTTTATTCTGGACAAAAATCCATACTAATATTCTTCAGAATAAATTTAAACCTATCTTCAGCAAGGGGTTTTGTGAAGATATCAGCCCATTGATGGTCTGTATCAACAAAATCCAAATTTATAATCCCCTTCTAAACATAGTCTATGATGAAATGATGCTTAATTTCTATATGCTTTACCTTAGAGTGTAAAATAGGGTTTTTAGACAAGCAAATAGCAGAAGTATTATCACAGAAGATAGAAATGTTACTCTCATGTATCTGATAATCTTCTAGTTGACTTTTCATCCAGAGCATTTGAGTGCTACAACCAGCAGCAATAATGTATTATGCTTCTGTTGTTGACAGCGCTATTGTGGGTGGCTTCTTGCTGAATCAAGAGATCAGATGACTTCCCAGAAACTGACAGCTTCCAGAAGTACTCTTACGCTCTATTCTGTCTCCAGCATAGTCAGCATCACAGAATCCAACTAATTTGTATTCGTCAGATCTTCTGTAACACAAATCCACGTTAGTAGTACCTTTTCAGATACCTCGGAATTCTCTTAACAGTTTTTAAGTGAGATTCTCTAGGATCTGATTGGAATCTAGCACAAAGACAAACGCTAAAGAGGATATCAGGTCTAGAAGCAGTCAAGTACAGAAGAGAACCAATCATACCTCTGTAGAGCTTCTGATCTACCTTTTTACTTACCTCTTCTTTACCTTGTGTGCTTGTAGGATGCATTGGAGTCTTTGCTACCTTGCTTTCTGACATGTTGAATTTCTTCAGAAGTTCCTTTACATACTTTGTCTGATGTATGTAGGTACCTTCTGGAGTCTGATTCACTTGAATTCCCAGAAAGAATTTGAGTTCTCCCATCATACTCATCTCGAATTCTACATGCATAGATTGAGCAAACTCCTTTCAAAGCGTAATTTTGGTAGTTCCAAATATAATATCATCAACATAAATCTGACAGACTAAAATGTCTTTCTTAACTGATTTATGAAAGAGAGTAGTGTCAACTTTTCCTCTGATGAAATTATTTTCCAAAAGGAAATTACTCAGCCTCTCATACCAAGCTCTGGGAGCTTGTTTTAAGCCATAGAGTGATTTCTTTAATTTAAAAACACGTTCTGGAAAATTTTCATTTTCAAAACCAGGGGGTTGATGAACATAAACTTCCTCTTCTATAAAACCATTTAAGAAAGCACTTTTAACATCCATCTGATACAGAGTGATGTTATTCTGTGCAGCAAAGGAAATAAGCAAGTGAATAGATTCTAACTTTGCCACAGGAGCATATGTCTCTGTGTAATCTATACCTTCTTGCTGACTGTATCCTTGAGCAAATAGCCTTGCCTTATTTCTGATGACTTCTCCTTGCTCGTTCAGCTTGTTTCTGAAGACCCATTTAGTTCAAATGATATTGAAACCCTTTGGTCTAGGAACCAGATCCCAAACGTCATTTCTGGTAAATTGGTCAAGCTCTTCCTGCATAGAAAGTATCCAATCATTATCGTTCAGAGCCTCATCCACAGAAATAGGTTCAATGATAGACACCAAACCAAACAGTGACGTTCCAGATGATCTGAGAAATGACCTTGTTCTAATAGGGTCATCCTTCTTTCCAATTATCATTTCCTCTGGATGAGAGGCTTTGATTCTGGATGATCCTTTAACATTTGGTTCTTCAGAAATTGTCAAGCTATCCATCTGAGCAGTCAAGGAAGTAGCGTCTAACGTTGCTTCTAGTGCTTTTGCTTGAGCTTTATCTGCCTCTGATTCTTCAGAGTCTGTGAGAAGAACTTCTCTATTTGTAGAAATTGCAAGCTGCTTTGGCTTTTGATTGCCAAGCTTATCATCAAATCTAACATGAATTGATTCCTCTACAATCTGTGTCTCAGTATTGTATACTCTGTAGCCTTTAGAGCGTTTAGAATATCCAAGCATGAAACACTTCTGAGCTTTGGAATCAAACTTGTTCAGATTCTTCTTAGTGTTCAACATAAAACATACACATCCAAAAGGATGGAAATAAAAAATGTTGGGTTTTCTATTCCTCCACAGTTCATAAGGAGTCTTCTCCAGAAGAGGTCTTACAGACACTCTGCTCTGAATATAACAAGTTGTATTCACTGCTTCTGCCCAAAAATATTTTGCCATGTTAGTCTCGTTGATCATGGTTCTGGCCATTTCTTGCAATGTTCTATTTTTCCTTTCTACAACTCCATTCTGTTGGGGAGTTCTAGGACAAGAAAAATCATGTGCAATGCCATTTTCTTTAAAATACTTTTCAAAATATTTGTTTTCAAATTCTCCACCATGATCACTTCTGACTTTAACAATTTTAAATTTTTTTTCGTTTTGGACTTGTTTGCAGAAGTCAATGAATTCAGAATGAGACTCATCCTTGTGTTTCAGGAATTTTACCCATGTGCTGTAGTCATCAACAATGACTAATCCATACTTCTTGCCTCTGATGGATGCAGTTTTCACTGGTCCAAACAGATCAATATGAAGCAGCTCTAATGGTCTTGAGGTAGAGACAACATTTTTTGCTTTAAAAGAAGATTTTGAAAATTTTCCTTTCTGACATGCTTCACAAAAAGTATCTGAGTTGAACTTCAGCTTAGGAAGTCCTCTGACCAGATTGAGCTTATTAATCTGAGATATACGTCTCATACTAATATGACCCAATCTTTTGTGCCAGACCCATTGCTCATTGTTAACAGACAGAAGGCATTTTACATTCTGAACCTTAAGTTCTGAAAGATTGATTTTATAAATGTTGTTCTTCCTTTTCCCGTTAAAGAGGATTGAACCATCTTTTTGACTAACAGCTTTACAACATTTTTGATTGAAGATTATATCATAACCATTGTCACTTAATTGACTTATGGACAATAGATTATGTGTTAATCCTTCAAGAAGTAAGACATTAGTTATGGAAGGAAGGTTACCATTGCCAATAGTTCCAGAGCCAATGATTTTTCCTTTCTAGTTCCCTCCAAACTTCACGTCACCTCCAGATCTAAGTTCCAGGCTTTGGAACATAGACCTTCTTCCCGTCATATGTCGTGAGCAGCCAGAGTCCAGGTACCATGATTGGTGTTTTAACCTTGCTGCTAAGGACATCTATTCTGAATCTGATTCTGATCCAGATTCAGCAGCTTCTTTGTGGTCCTCCACGTCAGCCATCAGTGCCATATTTGCACATTCTTCATCTGACTCTGATGAGGATTCAGAAGCATATGAATCATCCCACGTGGCCATCAGAACCTTCTTCTTTTTCTCAAACTTCTTTCTGGGTTTCTCCTTCAGAAGTTTGGGACATTCGTTTTTATAGTGCCCTGTCTCCTTGCACTCATAGCATACCACTTCTTTCTTGCCAGATTTTTTATGTCCAGAAGATTCTCCATGTTTGTCAGATCTCTTGAAGTTTCTGAACTTCTTTTGTTTATGCTTCCAGAGTTGATTGATTCTTCTGGACAGCAAAGAAAGTTCATCTTCTTCAAAAGAAGATTCTTCAGAGCTTTCTTCAATAACCTGCAAAGCTTTAGCAGATTTGTTATATTTTAAAGCAACAGACTTACCTTTCTTCTGAGGTTCGTCTTCTTCTAGCTCAATCTCGTGACTCCTCAAGGAACTGATAAGCTCCTCCAGAGTGATCTTGTTCAGATCCTTTGACAGCTTCAGCGTTGTAACCATTGGCCTGCATCTTGATGGCAAGCTTCTGATGATCTTCTTGACATGGTCAGAAGTAGAATAACCTTTATCCAGAACCTTCAACCCAGCAGTTAGGATCTGAAATCTTGAAAATATAGTTTCCACAGATTCAGACTCCTCCATTTTGAAGGCTTTATACTTCTGGATAAGCGTCAGAGCTTTAGTCTCCTTCACTTGAGAATTTCCTTCGTGTGTCATCTTCAATGACTCAAATATGTCAAATGTTGTTTCTCTATTTGTAATCTTCTCATGCTCAGTATGAGATATAGCATTTAACAAGATAGTCCTTGCTTTATGATGATTTCTGAAGTCTCTTTTCTGTTGTTCAGTCATTGACATTTTGTCAATCTTTTTGCCCTCATCATTAGTAGGATGAGTGTATTCGTCAATGACCAAATCCCATAGATCAGCATCATAGCCTAGAAAGTAACTTTCTATTTTATCTTTCTAGTAGTCAAACTTCTCACCATCAAACATGGGAATTTTGGTGTTGACTCTATCTCTATCATCGTATATGTTGTTGTATGAAGTTGAAGTTGAAGCTTCAGCAACCATGATAAATCAAGAACAGGAAATTAAGAGTTTTTCCAACTGGATTTTTTTTTGTGACGGTTAAGTGAGAGCACTTACAGAACCGGAGCTCTGATGTCAATTGAAGGTAGGAAAAACACTTAGAAGGGGGGGGGGGGTTGAATAAGGGTTTTAAAAACTATTTGAATGATAGAGAAAATAACACAATATTTTTATCCTGGTTCGTTTGAACTCAAACTAATTCAGTCCACCCTACCAAGGTGATTTGCCTTTCTCAACAAGGACTTAATCCACTAAATCAAAACTTGATTACAGTGTTCTCTACTAAGACAACTGTCTTAGTCTTCTCAAGAAATTCTGACCACAACTTGGTCTTCTTAAGGAATTCTTTTTACAAAGATAAACTAACAATTTGTGCTTAAGATGTGCTTCTAAAAAGCTATTATCACAACAGTCATTTACACAAGTTTGTAGAACGAAAGTAAACTATTCTAGCTTGAAGAAATTTTGTATGAGTTGTTCAAGAATAATTGTTCGATATTTCGTCAACTTTGAAGTGATGCTTGAGACTTGCTTTTATAGTACTTTGAAATCCATTTCTCAAAGACTGTGCAATCTGTGCATTCTGTTCTTTTTGTCTTGTACTGACTTTTCCTTTCTCAGAAGAGGAATGTTCTGACAAATCCTTTTTGTCTGAAATCCTGTGTCATGCATGAATGAGGAAAGAGTCGTTTGAATGATGACAAGAGAATATGCCAACAGATCTTATTTGAATAGCATCTTATGGAACGTCTTGCATCAGGACTTCTGATGATGTTCCGAGTTCTCCAGGTCAGAGTTAACTCACTCAAAGTTTCTCTATCAGAGTTAGCAGCAAAGTTCTTTAAGCATGAAATCCTTTGTCAGAGCATACTTGCTAATCAGAACTTCTGTACTTGCAGTGTGAAGTACTTCCAGAGTCTTCTGAAGCTTTGCGTATGTTCTTTACTCAAGTTCTTCTAGCTTCGCTCAGAGTCAGAGTCTTCTGATTCTTCGCTCAGAGTCTCTAGATGCTTGCTCAGAGTCTTTAGATGCTTGCTCAGAGTCTTCTGCAGCTGATCAGAGTCTTCTGATGCTTTAGGGATTTTTCGTTCTTTACTGTTCAGAGGCGTTCTTGCTTCCATAATAATATTAGTTTTGATATCTGAATTCTCTATACAAATAAACACTTGAACAAAATTAAAGTATATGAATTCTCTATACAAAATTTCATTAATGTTATCATGAAAACTATGAGATATATTAAATACCAATCTGTGTTCTAACAGTACTTACATTTAATCACATTTGTTTTATCAACCGTGGTTAAAAGTATAACTTATATTTAAGCAACATTTTGCTCTTTTAGGTCAGAACAACCGCCTCTCTCTTAGCAAATCCATAACACTCTCTCATGTCTTATTCTTACTCCATAATCGGTTACATACCACTTATACACAAACTCATTTCTTTCATTTCCTCTTCACATTTCAGGTACATAGACATTTCCACCTTTTATGTTAGAAGATGAGATATTTTTGATATTTTTTTGGGATATTTTAATGTTTTCTTGAGCTATGTTTTTGTTGATAAAAGTTTTATGTTGTTGAAGATTTTGTTTTTTCATCTATGTTGTATGTTGTTTAAGGTACGTTGTGTTATGAGTTATGTTATTAATGATAAAAGTTGTATGTTGTTGAGCTATGTTACTAATGATAAAATTTGTATTTTGTTGAGCTATGTTGTATTTTGTTTAGCTATGTTGTTGATGATAAAGTTGTATTTTGTTGAGCTACGTTATATGTTGTTTAAGGTATGTTGTTGATGATAAAGGTTGTATGCTATTTAAGTTATTATTTTTTATTATAAAAGATCAATGTTATTTAAAGAATGTTGTTGTTGATAAAATTTCTATGTTGTTGATAGTTTTTTTTTTGTTGAGCTATGTTGTATGTTGTTGTTGATAAAAGTACTATGTTGTTAATGATTTTGTTTCTGTTGATAAAATTTCTATGTTGTTGATGATTTTGTTTTTGTTGATAAAATTTCTATGTTGGTGATGACTTTGTTTATGATATTGATAATGTTATCACTTCACATTGCAGCTACCATGTTGTTCATTTAACTTGCTCCTAGAAGATGAGTTTACTACATCGTATATGGTTTGAGTATTTTACCAATCTCTCATTTAATATATAACCTTTCTAATTGAATTATAAATTAATAATATGAAAAATTAGGTTATGTTAGAGAACAACTTACATTAATCAATGTCTTATGAGCTTTCTTTAGCCCATTATTCACATCTTGCTCTTTTACTGTTAGAATTTGATTTAATGCTTGTAAGTCTTCAATCAACATTTTCTTTTTTACTAGTTCATACTGAAACGTATAAACTTTGTAGAATGAACTAGTAAAAAAGAAAGTGTTGATTGAAGAACTACAAGGACTAAACAAAATCCTAACAGTCAAAGGGCGAGATACGATAATGGATTGTATAAAGCTCAAAAAACATTGATTAGTGTAACTTGTTCTTCTAATATAACTTAATTTGTCATATTATTAATTTCTAAATCAGATTGAAAGAGAATACGTATATTGACAAGTTGGTGAAATAAACATTCCACATAACTTAAAATTAACTCAAGTATACATATCACAACGATTGCTAGTTATAACCGTAGTGAAATATTGTACGCTACCTCTTTCACTATGGTTGTTGGTTATAACCATAGTAAAATGTTGAAAAATCCTTCAAAATTCTAGCACTGTGTAATGAACCTATGACCTCCACATTTTACTACGGTTACTTTTCACAACCGTAGTAATAGGTAACACGCTACTGGGTTTTTACTACGATTAAGAACCCGTGGTAGTAAAGCTGACACATACTACCACACCTTACCTTACCACAGTTGATCAACCGCGATGATAACCATTTAAGAACCATGGTGAAATAACTCTTTTGTAGTAGTGTGGTGACTACACGAGAAGCTTCAGAATGTGGCGATCAATGGTACCTTGACTTCGGGTGTTCAATGCACATGACAAGGAAGAAGTATTGGTTTGTTAAAATCAATCAAGTGTTGAAAAACAATGTGAAATTTGTTGATAATAGCATACTTGTAGCAGAGGGAATTGATACTGTCTCAATCAAGACGAAAAATGGTTAGCATTCCTTGATTAAATATGTGACGTATATTTCGAGAATCAAGTGTAATCTTTTAAGCATTGGTCAATCACTTAAAAGAAATTAAAAGATTCACATGGAGAATAAATCGTTGAAAGGTATGGATGAAAATGAGAGTTTGATCTTAAAGGCATTTATGTCTCAAAATAGAACTCTCAAGTTTGAATTGAAAGTAATTGAGTGTATGTGTCTTGTAACAACTGCTAGTAGGGAAGAATGGATATGGCACTATAGCTTTGGTACTTGAATTTAAAGAACCTCAATGCTATGTAGAAAATAAAATGGTTATGGAGCTGCCATTGATCAACATGCCAACTGAAGTATTTGAAAAGTGTGTGCAGATTAAGCAACACCTAGATAGCTTTAACAAAGATGTGTGATGCAAAACCAAGTGTCATCTTGAGGTGGTGTATTCCAATATTTGTGGACCTGCGCAAGTTGACTAAGTCTGAGGCAATATGTACTTTGTAACTTTCATTGATGATCTTATTAGAAAGTTATGGACTTACTTGATCAAAAGAAAATATGAGGTGTTGGAAGTATTCAAGAAGTTTAAATCCATGGTGGAAAGACAAAGTGATCACAAAATAAAAAATCTATAAACAGATGGTGGAGGTAAGTAGGTCTCAAATGACTTTGGAAAATTTTGTGATCAAGAAAGCATTGTACATGAGGTAGTGTCACCATGTACGCCTCAAAAAAATTAAGTATCCAAGTGGAAAAATCGTCGATTATGAACATGGTAAGAAGCATGTTTAAAAGGAAGAACTTTCCAAAAGAATTATGAGGAGAAGAGATATCCACAACTGCATATTTGTTGAATAAATGTTCAACAAAGAAGCTGAAAAATATTACACCCAAAAAATAATGGTTTGGATTAAGTTAAATATGAGTCACTTGAAGGTATTTCGTTCGGTTGCGTATTGACATGTTTCATATCAGGTTAGAAAGAAGTTAGATGGCAAGGAAGAACAAACAATACCTTTTGGTATCGGATGCTACAAACTCTATGCCACGGTCAACAAAAGAACCATTATGAGTAGGGACATGATTTTTGATGAATTAAGGTACTGACAACATGCTGAAATTAATTGAAATAGTGATGGAAATGTTCCTGAAGTGTTTGAAAATGTAGAAAATGCAGCCGGTGTAGTCCAAGTTGAAGAAAATGTGAGAAGATTAACAAGGCAAAAAGGCATGCCTACAACTACAAGATTTTGAGTTGTTCTCGGATAATGAAGGGAACAATAATGGTGATTTTATATGTTTTATACTCATGGATGAATCTGAACTAATGAAAATGGAGGAAGCCTTGAGTGATCCAAAGTGGATATGTGCAATAAAGGAGGAGCTGGAGCCAATTAAGAAAAATAAGACATGAGAACTAGTTGATCTACCTTAAGGAAAGAAGCCAATTGATGTAAAATGGGTGTACAAAGTGAAGGAAAATCTCAAAGGTGAAATAGTCAAGCATAAGGCTCAATTAGTTTCAAAAGGATTTTTGCAAAGAGATGACATATGTTTTGAAGAAGTATTTGCACGGGTGGCTAATTGAAACCATTAGGCTATTTGTTGGTATAACAAATAACAATGTTTGGTTCATCTATCAAATAGATGTCAAATCTGTGTTTTGTGAATAACCCTTTAGAATAGGAGGTATATGTGGCACAACCACCTGGTTTTATTGTAAAATTTAGGAATCCAAGTTCTATAGATTGAAGTAGGCATTGTATGGGCTGAATCAAGCACCAAAAGCTTCGAACAAAAGAATTTGTGGGTTTCTAAAGGGTATATGATTTGATAAATGTATATCCGAACATGGTGTGTATGCGAATAAGGATTCAAGCAAATGAGTGATCATCATATGTCTCTACATTATTGATTTACTGATTACGGCAACAATGAAGCTTATATTTCCAAGTGCAATCGTGATTCAATGAAGGTGTTTGAAATGACTGACCTTGGTCTCGTGACATATTTTCTTGGCATTGAGTTTCACAAGTTTGAAAGGGGCATACTCATGCACCATTAAAGGTATGCTATACTCATGCACCATTAAAGGTATGCTCTTGAGATATTGAAGAAGTTTGAAATGCAACATTGTAATGAGACAATTACTCATGCATAGCCAAGATTGTTGTTGTCAAATAATAAAGACGAGCAAGATATTAATTTAATGCAATACAGGAGGCCAATTGGATCATTGCGATACTTGTGCAATACGAGACCTGATTTGGCATTTAGTGTTGGCATAATGATCAGGTCTATGGGAAAGTCAAGTGAATCACACATGGAAACAGTCAAGAGAATTCTAAGATACATCAAAAGTATGATTGGCTGCAGAATTCTATTTCCCCCAATGAATAAAAGGTAGAAGTTGCAAATTACTCGATTCTACCGAATCAACCGGTGTGGAGATAAATATGATAGAGAATCCATTGTTGGACACATCTTTATGTATGGAGAAACACCAATATCTTGGTGTTCTAAGAAGAAACCAGTTGTGGCGCTCTCTTCTTGCGAGGCCGAGAACATTGTATTGTCTATGTGTGTGTATCTGTGTGGTCGTGTGTCAAGTTGTATGGTTGATGAATTTGATGAATGAGTTGTGTTACGAAGAGTATGAAGTTGTGACATTGATGATAGACAATGTTTCTACTATAAACCTTGCCAACAATCCCATTGCATAGAGAGAAGCAAGCATACTGTGATATTTTACTACTTGAAAGAGCTTGTGAGTGAAGGAAAATTGAAGTTAGCGTATTGCAAAAGTGATAAATAAGTGGCCGATTTGCTAACCAAATGAGTATGGAGTAATTCAAGTTGGTGTGACTAGTTAATGCTTTAGCGTAATCGATTACTACCCCTTCAGCAGAGTTTAAAATCAAAAAGAAACATTATGTAATCGGTTACAACTTTAGTGTAATCGATTGTCACCCTCAAATTTTTCAGTTTTTAGAAATCAATAGTTTCCTATAACCAATTATAAATTTGATATAACTAGTTACCGAATTTCAAAATTTATTTTTCTCTCATTAGTTGGTTAACCACGTTAGTTTTATATGATTGTTTAAATACTCATGTTAAATCATAAATAAAATAACACCAATTTCTATAATTTTCTCATTTTCTCTATATCTCAATTGCTCATCATTATTTTATCATTGGGTTTTTCTCGAACAATATAGACTAAAACTATCATATCTATAACTATATCTGTTATGTTATGAATTAGACCTAAAATCAACTAAATGAAGTTGTAATCAACTTTGAAGATACCAAAGAACTTTCACTAATAACCTTTCTTTATTCACTTGTTGATTTATAAGAATTAGATTCCTAATTTGTCCACCTCTTATGATAGTTTCATCAGTATGCGTATCCTATCTGAGGATGATTCTTACCCATTATTCACATATTATTTTAAAATATCACAATTTAAAAAAGAACCATTTTAAAATGAAATATTTGATAAGATAGCACTTTATAAGGAATTTCATGAATACATGTATAATAGAAAAAGAACCTTATTCTTTTTCAACAAGGGTGGATGATAAATATACATATTAAAATTTGATATATTTTCTAGGGTGGTGATTTAAAGATATAGACAGTTACATGTTGTGGGTTTTAACACATTGTGTTTCTGTTCCACTATATAAATGAGATAAATTAGTACAAGAAAGTCACAAAAGCTAGAGTAATATAATAATACTACAGCTTCTATCCTATTCTAGCATATTTTTAACCTATAGTATTATTAAAATGTATATATTATATTATTTGTGAGTGGTTGAAATTGCATTATTATACTTAATTTGTTATTGAATACAACCAAGCCAAGCACAGAACAGAGAGAGGAGGTCTTCATTCGAAGGTAACGAATTCTAAAATTTTAAATTTAAGTGTGATTAGCGTGGATAATAATTTTACATTAAATAGAAAATGGTAACTTAAATATTTATAAGTAGAAGAAATTACATCTTTATTATTTTAGGGTCTGTTTGGTTCAAATGAGGGGAGGGGAGGGAAGAAATTTTAATGAAGAGGAGGGGAGGGGAGGTGAGTGATTTTTTTAATGTTTGGTTCAAAAGAGAGGAGGGGAGGGGAGGGGAAGAGAGAGATTTTAATTAAAAATGTGTCTGGTTCAGAAGGGGAGGGGAGAAGTTTTATTAATAATTTACATTTTTATCCTTATGATCTTATATAAATCATATGATATTAAAATGTGAAAAATTCATTTGTATTTTTGTTGGTAATAAAATTTCTAATATTGAGTAATTAAAAAAGTATTATTTATCACATAAAATTAAAAAATTGAGTACAATTGATTCCACTTATAACTTTCCAACATAAATTAAACTATATGTCAATAACATCGTTTAAATTGTTAAGAATCATATAACAAAACAAATATATAAAATAACTTATTATTAAATATTAATTAGTTCAAAATATTTAATAAAATAAATAAACAAAAATAAATAAAATGAATGGTTTATCATTTGATATAAAAGAAAATATGATAGAATACATAACAAAATTAAAAGAAAAAACGAATATAACTAAACATAATTTTTTTTTTATAAAAAAAAGACAATGATTATGATTTATATTAAGTATAGAAATTATAAAATAATTTGAAGGTGGAGAACAATTATAATAAGTTGATGGAAACAATCGAGAAAAAATAATAACACGAAAGAAAACGAATAGTTTTGAAATACTGAAATTAAACTGAGGATATTTTAGTAAATATAATAATTTTTAAATATCAAAAATTCATATTCCCTTCCCCTCCCTTCCAAATCCTCCAATTCGGAGAAAACCAAAAAGTGTGTTTTGGAGGGATTTTGCTCCCCTCCCCTCCTAAGATTTGAACCAAACATATTTAATTAAAAATTTCTCCTCCCTTCCCCTCCTCTCCCCTCCATCTACCCCGAACCAAACACACTCTTAAAGTTTTGAGTATTGATTAGTGGAAGAACTCTGAAAATCTTCCCTAAGTGATATCATGAGCCTTTAATTCAAATGGCGGACTGACTCATTTATATCGAAAATACTCCTCACAAGTGGTGGTTAGGATGTCTTTCGTTGAAGAGTGTCAATGACGGTACAAGAGGGGACGTGGAAGTATTGCTCACTTTGAACAATCATTCATTTTCTTAGAAATAATTAATAAGAAGAGAAAATATTTTAAATCTAATTTAATTTTAATAATTATGAGATGGTGGTGATAGTGAAGGAGTGAGAAAAAAATTATTTAATTAAAAAGATTTTAATTAATTATTTGTAAAGTTAGGGTTATTTGTTTTTATGCAATTTTTTTTTAGTATTATTGGTTCCTCACTTCCACAAAGTGTTCTTACTTTTTTAGTTATTCTTCGATCATAATATTATGTTATCTTTTTTAATTATACATTTGTAGCATCTTTGTCAAACTCTTTTGTCATATTTTATTTCCCATTTTGTAAGATTCTTTTCAGATTACGTTTTTTTTCTCACAGAAACAATACTAATTAAACGAATAGAATTTAAAAAATAATTATTTCAATCTTTTAATAATTGAAGGGTAATTTTTGAAAGAAAGTTTATATTATTGATAAACCTTAGGTTGAGTTTCACTAGATGATAATAATGTTTTTATATGTCAATAGTCTTCTATAAAAAAATTAAGAAATGAAGTTTAATACATTTATATCAATATCTTGAGATTATTAATATATGCAGTTAACTATTATACATTAGTACTATTCTTAAAATTTGTAAATTGAAGATTGCTCTGCTTATTAAATAATTAAGTTAATGTTGATAAGGTTGTAAAATACCCAATTATTCGTTCATACTTTAGTGCGGTTATTATTACCAAGAAGAAATTTCTCTGTCTAACCAAATTAGTGTATATGAATGTTTGTTTCTTATGGTGATTACAAATTTCATGGCAACCGAACCTGTCCGTATATTTTAGGCAGGTAAAAAGAACTTGCCTTGTTTTGTCCTGTATTTTTGCAAATTTTTGTATACACGAAAATTTATATAAAAATTTGAATTTTTAATTATAAAAGATGCAGTGTCTATAAGCTTTCTCTGTTACATCTATTTTTTTTCTATCCTATCTAAATTTTAGATCCGCATCCTCGATTATAACCACTCTGCTTCATTTCGTCTTTTTTGTAGGAGTTTGTGGATTGACCTAAATGTAAATTTTATTTTAATTGAAGCTTTAAAATAAATTATAACAAAATGTTGTTATTAGATATTTGAACTCTAAACTAACCGTTTATATTTATTTAATTTAATTAACTATTTTATTGAAAGTGATTTGCGATTCCAAATTTTTATAATTGCATTCAAATAATATATAATTAAAAAAGACGTAAGGTGACAAAATTTAGGATAGTGGCCGGTAGCTACAACACGGTTTGCGTCAAAGCGGTGAGCAGCCAATTCATCATAGTTACACGTATTGCTGTGTTTCATATTTTTCTTCTTTTCTATCAAATTTTTGGAATTAATCGTTTATGAAAAACCGAATCTTATCCAATTAGGTTAGGTTGGCACTATACATCAGGATTAGGAATAATTTTAGGCTCATTTTAAACTCAAAAGTTTAATTAGGCTTTCATATTAATTATTTCAATAGTTTTTTTTCTTACAACCATCTTATGAAATTTAAATTGCAACCTTTAAAATTACTAGGTCAAATTTTACTATATTACTTTAAAGCTTAAAATTAAATTACTTTTTCTATTAATAGGTGCTACTTTTTTTCATGTAGTACCACTCTTCCTATCTCTCTCCATTGACACACTGATTGAGTTGGATCCGATTTGTTCTAACTCGTTTAAATTTTAATAATTTGAATTTGTCGTTTCATCCGTAATTTTTTTTGTCAAAATGGATTCGAATCATTTTATTCATTTTTGAATTTGATGATTTGCAGGTTGTGTTTTAAATGAAAAATATATTTTTTTATGATTTTTTTTGTCAGTATAAAGAAAATGTAACTAAACTCAAGACAATTATATTTATTTATAATATTCAAATTCGATAAAATACATTAATATAATATTTAATAAAATTCATCAACATATTATTGGTGGAGAATATTTTTGTTTTCAATTATAGTTATCAGTGAGATATTAATTTTATATTTATATTGAAAATAAAAAATAATAATAATAATAATAATAATAATAATAATAATAATAATAATAATAATAATAATAATAAATTACTTAAATTATGTGAATAGATTGAGTCAATGAGTTTGTGGATTACAAAACTCAAATTTAATACCCAACCTAAAATTATACAAATTGTTATGAGTTTATCTATAAATAAATGAGTTCGAATAATTTATAAATTAATTTGATTTAAATCGAAACGTACGAAATTTAGTAAATATCGTAAAGGCAGATGTAGTAGGGATTGCAAACTAGATAGAACAAAACTAAGTTTTGGAAGATATGACACTCAAAGTTGTAGAGCTGGTCGTCTTTCATATCGAGCCATTGAAGCAGCGCGTCGGGCTATAATCGGGCACCTCCATCGTGCTATGAGCGGACAAATGGATTCGTAGGTCAATCCGTATCATGAACACCCTAAGCACACTATTTCATAAAAAATATTATTTTATTCTCAAAAGCTTCAATTATTATTGTTTTGTATGCTTGTTTGGTTGAATCTATGTAAAACAAAAATTTTGAAAATGATATCGTTTGACTCATCAGAACAAGTGTCAACAAATAACTTTCATAAGTCTTGGTCTTAAAGTAGCACGTGTGTCTGTCCAAAATATTTTCATGAAAAAATTCTAACACAATTTTTCTTCCTCATTCACTTATTTATACCCCACAGGCACCGCTTCATTTCAAACCACAACACAACTTCGAAAATCTTTGACTTCAAATAACACTACCAACTCTTATATTTTTTGTCACAATTTGTGCAAGAATTTGGATTCATAGACATTATTAGCTAAGAGTTTTGAAGCTGAACTCTAATCTGTGTTGTTGTGATCATAATTATTATAAGATGACTATGGCAAAGGGTAGCAACAATAATCATCAGCAACAATCATTAGAAGTTTCTATTGATGCTGCTGATTCCAAGTTTTTTGATGATGATGGTCATTCAAAACGATCAGGTAATCCATTTTTAATCTCTTGTACTAATATACGCTGTGTCTGTGTTAGTAATAATAACACGTGTCGGACACCAGACACATTTTTATTCAGAGATTTTGATACCGAGCGACTCAATCTTGTGTTTTGTTGCATAAAAACAGGAAACAAATGGACTGCAAGTGCACACATAATTACAGCGGTTATTGGTTCTGGAGTGTTGTCGTTGGCATGGGCTATAGCTCAACTTGGATGGATTGCTGGTCCATCAATGATGCTTCTATTCTCATTTGTTACTTACTATGCCTCCACTCTTTTATCGGTTTGTTACCGTACCGGTGACCAACTCAACGGCAAAAGAAACTACACTTACACTGATGCCGTTAGAGCATATCTTGGTGGCTATAAGGTTAAAATGTGTGGACTTGTTCAATATGCTAATCTTTTTGGTGTTTCCATTGGATACACTATAGCAGCTTCCATAAGCATGATGTAAGTATTCAATTAATTAACTAGAAGTGGCAAAGTTCAAAGATTTGTTATTATGAAACTGTGATAATTGGTGTTTTTTGGTTCAATATAATTGCAGGGCAATTAAGAGGTCCAATTGTTTTCATAGCAGTGGAGGGAAAAATCCATGCCATATGAATGGAAATCTTTACATGATTTCTTTTGGTGTTGTGCAAATACTTTTCTCTCAAATTCCGGACTTTGATCAACTATGGTGGCTCTCTACTTTAGCCGCAGTTATGTCTTTTACATATTCAGCAATTGGTCTTGGCCTTGGTGTTGGTAAAGTTATAGGTATGAATCATTCTATTAGTTTTTCTTTTCTTTTACAAAAATTCATTTGAAAGTGTTTTAAAAATCGAATTGAACATGTTACAGAAAACAACGGCATTAAAGGAAGTCTAACTGGTATAACAGTTGGTACCGTCACACAAACCCAAAAAGTTTGGAGGAGCTTCCAAGCTCTTGGTAACATAGCTTTTGCATATTCCTACTCGATGATCCTCATTGAAATTCAGGTAAAATTCTGAAACTCGTGATGATATTAACAGTAACATTTTCTTAAATTTAAGTCTCAAATTTATTATGTTATTTGAAACAGGACACAATCAAATCCCCTCCAACAGAGTCAAAAACAATGAAAGCAGCTACTTTGATCAGTGTTATAGTCACAACATTTTTCTACATGCTATGCGGTTGCTTCGGATACGCGGCTTTCGGAGACATGAGTCCCGGAAACCTACTCACCGGTTTCGGTTTCTATAATCCTTTCTGGTTACTCGACATAGCCAATGCCGCGATTGTCATCCACCTCGTTGGCGCTTTCCAGGTTTATTGCCAACCTATTTACTCAGCAGTGGAGAAAACCGCAGCCAAAAGATTCCCAGATAACGATTTCATCAACAAAGACATTGAGATTCCGATCCCCGGAATGGTCTCGCCTTTGAAAATCAACCTCTTCAGATTAGTCTGGAGGTCATCTTTTGTGATCGTCGTAACCGTAATATCAATGCTTCTACCGTTCTTCAACGACATTGTAGGACTTATCGGAGCAATTGGATTTTGGCCTCTTACGGTCTATTTTCCGGTGGAAATGTACATAGTTCAAATGAAAATACCAAAATGGAGCACAAAATGGATTTGTCTACACATGCTTAGTGCTGCTTGTCTTGTGATTTCTTTAGCTGCTGCAGCTGGTTCTGTTGCTGGAATTGTTGCTGATCTTGGAGTTTACAAGCCATTTCATGCTATGTATTAGATATGTTGTTATTTTCGGGTGTGTTTGGTTCGGGGTAGAGAGTGGTGGTGTTGTTAATGTTGTTTTTTTTTCTTCTACTTTTATGTAACCTATCTTTGTAGCTTAATATGTATTACAAATTTCCAATGAGAAATGGTACAAAGGCTTTCATAATTTCTTACAACTTTTTGTTTGTCCAAAAGTATAGTTTTGAATGATATGGCTTTTTAGTGGAGAGGAAATAAACTTTTACTTTCCGTACGAAATTCAATACCGACTTCAATTTATGTAACTTAACTTTTGTTAAATAATTAGTCAAGTTTGAAGATTCCTAGAAGGTGGTAGTTATTAATGAATTATGAAATGAAAAATACAAAAAATGAAAGAAGTGTTTGGAGTATGGGGCCACGACAAATATGAACCATTGAAAGTGTAAAATGTAACTAAGTGGTAGAAAAATCACGTTGATGTTAAATAATCTATAGAACGCCATTCATCGACTCAAATTTGTAATGAAACATGAATGTTACTTAGAGCCAACAAGACGTCTCTAAAGTGACCCTCTTATCCCATAATTGTTTATAAGGACTTCGATAAAGATAAAGATAAAGATGAATGAATCAATATAGTAGTATAGATTTAGCTTCTATCTACATAAAATTTCAAATGCACGTGACAAAATGGAAAAGATAACCAATAAAATTGCCCAGTGTTTAAATAGAAATATATGGAGGTCGAATGAGATTGGGTTCTCGTACGGTAGAGTGATTTTTTTTTTATAAGTCAGTAGATTTATAAAATTAACACTTCAACTTTTAAATTAATGAATAAATAAAAAAATATATTTAAATGAGTAAATGAGTGAATATGTTAAATGATGCATAAGGAGGTTGTTGGGGCTGTAATTTGGGATCTTAATAAGATGGAGCATTTTATTTTGGTGTCATTCTTGTTGGAAATTCTTTCACTTCTTATGAAGAATTTCCTTCAATTTTGATCTCAAGATTGATGAATAAACCCACAATATGATAGTAATTGTAATAACAAGTATTATCAAAAACAACAAAAGAAAGAAGAATACACAAACAAAAGAGAAGAATTAGAGAAGAAATATTCGGAGAAAATTGTTACTCACAAACTGTGGGATTCTTATTGAACTTTCACTTGCTAACTGCAGCTGTGAAATCTGTTCTGTTGTTGTGTTATAGAATACAAAGCAAGGCACCCTATTTATAGTTTTAGGTTTACACTAGCCCAAACATAAAAGGCTCAAAATATTAAAAACAAATCTAATCATATCAAATCAAATCTATTTACACAATTAATTATATTTAACAATCTTATGATATGAGTAAGACATTTTTTTTGTAAGATACACATCATATATTCACCCCAAATATTAAGGTGATGGCTACGTGAGTTCTCCCATTTATAAAATCTTAAGTTTTCACATTTCTAACTAATGTGAGACTTTCTCACACTTTTCAAAACTCCTCTCCATGTGGTCTATATATTCACAATACTCCCCCTTAAGTGCAAACTATTTTATCCAACACTACTCACACTTTTCAACACTCCTCTCCAATGTGAGTCTATATTTCACAATACTCCCCCTTAAGTGCAAACTATTTTATCCACATACATTTTCAACGGGACACCTCTTATCCATTAGAGAATTTCGATACAAACACGAGAGAAATTTTATTTTGGGGTCTTTCTTTTATATAAGCAACACAACTTTGTGAGAGACACGCCAAATACTCACCAAAAACCTTAAGGTAATAGATGTGTGAGTTCTCCCACTTATAAATGCGCAAATTTACATATTTTTAACCAATGTGAGACTTTCTCAAATTATTCATAGTTGTAATTCTTTTTCAACCGAGCTTATATTAGTGGTTAGAGTCGTCCATGTGTGATTTGTCACCACATGCGATAGGCGACTTATTATATCTAATTGTGGTGAGTGTTCTCAATCATCATGTTTTGACGCGCACATTCTTCAATTGAATCTCCACTTGAGCTTTAATGTTCTTGAACGTATGATCATCCCGGAACAAAATTATTTTAAAATTTAAATTAAAAAAGTAAAACGGTATTTATTTTAAGAAAAATGAATTAAGAAATAAGAGATTAATAATTTTATAAGAAAAATAACAAAATTTATTAGTTATTTAATAGTAGTATACATGGAAAATGGTAATTGACAAATTATAATAATAAAAAGGTACCTAAAGACATTAAAATTTAAAAGAGATTAAATATTATATTAATTTAATTATGTTATATAAAATCTCATTAAGTATTTATATTAATTTAATTATATTATATGGAATCTCGTTAAGACAACTTGATTAATAATTATTCTGAAATATATAAGGTTATTCACTTTTTTAACTAGTGAATTTCAGTTATTAAATTATTTGATTAAAAAAATTATGCTAATAATAGAAACTAATAATCAGCTTAGGTGTGGCGGGAAAGAGTCTCTAGTGGAGTGGTGATTTGGCTATGAGAATTGTGGTAATTGTAGGTAGTGGCCTTCACCACATATAGTACTTAATTAGGGTCAAATTATCATGAGTGTTGTGGGTTAGTGCATAATAATAGTAATGGTTGAGATTTCTCGAGCTCGCGTATCTTTCATTTTTGACTATAAACAGCGCATAATAAAGTAATGTTCTTTTGTGTTCATATATACAATTATTTAACCTGTAATGGAGAATCAGAGAAGGATTCCAAAAGCAAGGAAAGAAGGATTCCATGCTTGAAATACAATTATATTCCACTCTAATGTGATGATTTGCATAAAAGACAAATATATAGAATAATATTTTGGACTACATGCAAAAAAATTATATATTTCTTATATGTTTTTTTTAATATTACGCAAAAATATAAAAATGTTTTCAGTTTTTTAAAAATGCATATTCGAATAAATGTAATATACACCAACGTAGACAATTTTGAGTGGCATCTTATAATTTAGTTTTTTAAAGATGAAGATGCATCTTTGAAATTTTTTAAAAATATATTTTTAATTGACCAGGTCAATGAAAATTCCGGAGATACATCTTCAGAAGTTTGGGCGGGATATTTTCAGAAATGCATCTTCAGAAGTTTGGGCGGAATAGTTTTAGAAATGCATTTTCGGAATAATCTGGTAAAATAAACAATTGCGTGATCATAACAACCATTTTTGTATTCTTTACAAAGTCTTACCCAAAAACCCTTCTATTCTCAATCCACATTTCCCTCCAAATCTCTGATATTGTGGTTCATCAAACCAAAGAGAGTAAAAGAAGATAGAATTTCAGGTAAAGATTATTGATTTCATGTTGCATTGCTCACATTAATCATATTTGTTGTCTGAAAAAATAAGCGTTTTTTATGGAATGTATCTTCGAAACGAGTATGAATTTTTCTGGAAATGTATTTCGGAACCAGACTGTGTTCATTTTCCAATTCAATTTTCAGTAGTAATGCTTATTTGCTGTTATGTGGTAATTGTTTTCATTAGATATGATGTACCCCGATGTTTTCTCCAAACAAGTTGTTTCTCCGAATGTCAAAAGTCTTGTTGTGAAGACGGTAAATGTTGGCAATCAATTTAAAAACGAGCAAGAGTTTGAATCTTGTAATTAAATGCTTCAATGGATTCGTATGGAAACCTCTACACTTGGATTTGATGTGGTTATTGAAGGTCTGATAATGGTTCGGATAGAAGATGCGCTTTTATGAAAATGATGTGCGAAAGATGTGGGAAATACATACCACCTCTCCATAATTTTAAAAGAGACGACACTGGTTCAAGAAATGTGAGTGTTCCTTTAAGATGAATGGTTACATGTTGACGAACAAATACTGGAGATTTAATGTCATATGTGGTTTGCATAACCATGATTTGTGTGAAAGGTTAGCTTGTCATCCTAGTGTGTGTCGGCTCATGCCGGAAGAGAAGGAATGTGTTGCTGACATGATATTGAATTTAGTTCAACCGAAAAATCTTACTTGCAACATTGAAACGGAAAAGACCCAAAAAATCAAATGTCAAGCAAGTGTATAATATTCGGTAACAAGTTAACAAGGTGCTTAGGGATGATAGAAATGAAATGCAATAACTCTTGAAACCTGTTGGATGATAACGGTTACTTATCTAGATACCGAACGTGTGAGGATAAAAGTTACTATTAGAGATATATTTTGGACTCGTCCTGATTCCATAAAATCTGTTCAACACATTTTCTACTATGCTCATACTTATTCAACCTACCCAAGACCAACAGTACCAACAAGTTCTAAGCTTAAGTATCTGAGTTGGTGTTACCTAAACTGAGAAGACATATTCTGTTGGATTTGCATTTCTAGAGAGTGAAGAAAAGGAGAATGTTACTGGGCCTTAGAGGTGTGTTGGGCACTGTTAAAGAACCAAGAAGAGATGCCTAAAGTGATTGTTACTAACTGCGATATTGCCTCGATGAATTCGGTTACAAAGGTATTTCGTACTCTTATGAATTACTTTGTATGTATCCACATAACAAAGATATGATTAGTTGGGTTAAACCCGCGGTAAGGATGAAATAGTTAGAGTCCGAAGATGGAAAAATGGTGAAGGCATGTGTGGTTGTGGAAAAAATAATAGATCGCATGGAATCGTATAGTAAATTCTTCCACTAAAGAATTGTATGTCGATTCCGTTATGCATTTTAAGAAAGTGTGTGAAAAGTATCTTGATTTGTTGAAATCACAATTCTTGACCAGCTGAAGGAGAAAATTGTGTATGCTTCGACTGATCAAGTAAGACACCATGGAAACAACAACTAATCGAGTTGAGTATGTCCATGTTACATTGAAGATTCTGGTTGAGAAATAGTAAGGCGATTTGTGTAGAGATTGCGACTCCGTTGAACCAAATGATTCAAACCAGCATAATGAGGATACAAACATCATTTGGTCGGATCATTACAACTTTGGAACACAGATTTAAGGACAACAATCTTTATTCTCAGTTGGTTGGCAACATATCTAGTGCGGGTTTGAATTATACTTTTCACGATGCTAAACAAACTGAAAATGCAGGCTCTGATAGCGCCAAGTATGGATGTACAGTTGTGAAAATATATGGTCTCCCATGTGTTTGTGTTATTGCTAAAAAGGTAAAACTTGGTAGCCCGATAAGAATGGATGAGGTTTGCACTCACTAGAAGAGGCTTCATTTGATGATGTCGGTGTCATGAAAGACGGTAAATCAATATCTCCTTTATCTTGACCAAATGAAAAGTGATAATAAGTCGATGACAAGATGAAACTACACATCAAATAATAATTGAGGAAGATTGTATATCCGAAAACCACCGACTTGAAACCACCCTCTCAACCAGTAAAAAAAAAGTGCTCCAAAGAAACTCAATCCTACACTGAATGACAATTCACGACACGATCTCCTTCATATTTTGACCATGTTGCCCAAAGTTTTCTAGATTCACCAACTCCCAAATCTCAAAAAAGTGTTGTCAAAGGAGCTCGCCTTAGCAAACTACCCTCCTTTATCGCATCAGCCAAAGATTCCATTTATTGACGAGATGTAGGTTTTATGTACAAATACATTAAGCGGATAGTCAATGTTGAGGGAGACAGTAATTGCGTTTATTGAGATGTTTTGGTTTTACTCAATAAAGGAGAAGATAATCATACACTTGTCCGCCCATCATACTTATCCTAGAGTTGAGGACACATAAAGAATCATACAAACGTCTGTACCGAAAGAAAGAAAATTTTGATGAAGTTTATGAGTCTCTTGTTCTTTTCCCTTAGCGGACTCGACACCGAAGGCAAAATGGATGCCCTTCCTTGAAATGAGTCACCTCATAGCATGCGCGCATGATAGAGTGTGTGTTGATCAGACACGATACGTTTTTTAGAAACCTTTTTCCTACATACACACCGCCCACCTCAAAACTCCGAATTATCGTATTATGTGTTTTGAGTGGCTTTCAAATCATGGCATTTTGTTCAAGTTTACTTGAAACTGAGATTCCCTATACCACTTACATCACCGGAGTAGGCGGCTCATTCACAAAAAAAGGCAGACTTGGCCGGACCTTTTTATAGAAAGGAAGCAAGAGTTCATAAACGTGAGAAACATTAAAAGAGAATCAAATGCACAAAAGTCAAAGGGGATACCGCCCATAGATTTAGCCAGCGGAAAATGATTCAATTCATTTTAATTTCATGTCTCAATCAATATTTTAAGACCAAACCGAACTGGCTAGTTCAACCGGTTGGATTGGGAACCGGAGATGAATCTGGTTAGGTCAATCTTTCAAAACCGCTAGTGGGTGGAGATGAATCTGGTTAGGTCAATCTTTCAAAACCGCTAGTGGGTCAAAACCGAAGTTAAACCGGAAAAACCAAGTTGAACCATCCAAAACCATTCGAACCAAAGAACTGGAGCCGGTTTTGAAAAACCACCCGGTTTAAAAAAATTCATCAAATTGACCATTGTTTTTAAAATTTTTTTATAAAAGTTTTAATATGTTAATTTTCAAAACTTAAACATACATTCCCCAATCACAAAAACTAATTCCGTGTATTTTTTACAACCATACAAACTTCTAAGTTTTGTCACTCCATTATAGCACACTCCATCATCATTATGTCGTCTCTTTCATACATAGTCACGATGTCCAGCTTTATTGATTGTCGTTCAAGTCAATATTATTTGTCTATTAAGACTTGTTTGTCGTAGCCTCAACTCAAGATTCGATTTTTTGTTGTTTAATGAAGTATATTGTATTATTTATATTTTGGTATTCTATCTTATTTAATTTATGTATTCTTAATTATTTGAACTTTTATTTTAGTTATTACATTTTTATTATTTAATCTTTATTTGCATTAGTTTAATTTATCTTGTTGTGATTTTTAGTTTGATCAAAATATTCTTAAATGATTGTTGAAATGAAGTGTAGAACTATGTTAATGTTATCTATTATTAATATTATTGTATTAAATTTGTAATGGACTTTTGAAATATTTATTTTATTAAGTTTGAAAACATATAATAATATGTGACATTTCTATGAAATCTAGTTTCATATTATTAATTTATTTAATAAACGGTTCGACCGTATTGTTTAACCGGTTTAACTAATTGAACCTTAAACCGTAAGTTTTACCGGTTCGATCTCCGGTCCGATTTTTAAAACATTGGTCTCAATATTAATGAAGTGTAATATATTCAATTTGTCATATTGTGTCTTAATATATTTTTGATATTTCCCATAACAACATTTGCTCGTTTGTCTATAAAAAAATGTTATGTTTTAAAACCTATTTAGAAGATGTTGGGAAAGAAAACAAATATAGAAGATAGTAATAAAATGCGGAAGCTGCTGGATCAACTTTTCCCCTGCGTGTAGTTAAAAATAAGCTCCAAACAAAATTGTTCAGACAACAATAATAAGCACAAAATAGAGCAAATAAAATAAGGAGACACCATAATTATTAACGTGGGAAAAAACCCTTAAAGGGAAAACAACTCACGGGACCAAGCCAGTAAATCTTCCACTAATAAATTAATGGGTACACCACAAGTCCTCCTGGAACCACCAGGGATCAACAGAGCAAATATAATCTTCACCGTACAAGGTGGATATCAAATCAACTAACCCCTCAACGGGTTCTACGACACAACAATAAAGAGGCACTCTTTGATATTCTTCTCTCTGTCTGTAGAGTCGCTCACGTTGCAGCTCTCTTTCCCCTTGCTCCTGTTATATCTAACACACAAGGGTTAACACCCTTTAACCATTTCATGGGCTTTGGCCCACAAAGCTAATTCCCTTTTTTTTCTTCTTCTTTTTTAATAATAATAATAATAATAAGATTAAGTGAGACTCACTTATTTTGGTGACCCACACAACAATTCTCCCCCTCACCAAATTGAAGGGAGACCATAGGAGACCAAACCTGCTTTCTTTTTGCAAGTAGAGAACTTCTCCATAGGTAAGGCCTTTGTCATCATATTTGAACCATTCTCGTCAGTATGGATTTTCTCTAATGAAAATTTCTTCATCTCCACCGCATCGCGTATCCAATGATACCGAACATCAATATGCTTCGACTTTGAGTGATAAGTCGAGTTCTTACTGAGATGGATTGCACTCTGACTGTCACAATATAAAATATATTTCTTCTGTGAGAGACCCAAATCTTGTAGGAATTTCTGCATCCAAAAGAGTTCATCTGCAGCTTCTGTGGCGGCAATATACTCTGCCTCTGTAGTAGACAAAGCAACACATTTTTGCAATCTAGACTGCCATGACACTGCTCCCCCTGCAAAAGTCATCATATAACCAGAAGTAGACTTCCTAGAATCCACATCACCAGTCATGTCTGCATCTGCAAAACCATCTAACATAGGCTTACCACCTCTAAAGCACAAACAGACTCCAGAAGTACCTTTGAGATACCTGAGTATCCATTTCACAACTTGCGAATGTTCTTTGCCAGGATTAAAGAGGAAACGACTGACCACGCCAACTGCATGAGCAATATCTGGACGTGTACACACCATCGCATACATCAAGCTACCAACTGCAGATGCATATGGAATATTCTCCATTTCTTCTTTGTCTTTCTCACTTGTAGGACATTGCATAGAGCTCAATTTGAAGTGACATGCAAGTGGAGTGCCAACTGATTTTGAATTTGACATATTAAACCTCTCCAATACCTTCTCAATGTACTTTTGTTGTGATAACCACAATTTGCAATTCTTCCTGTCACGTGTAATTCTCATGCCAAGGATTTGCTTTGCAGGGCCTAAATTCTTCATTGCAAAGGACTTGCTTAACTCTCTTTTCAAATGCTCAATCTCTTTCATGTCATGACCAACAATCAACATGTCATCGACATAGAGCAAAAGGATAATAAGTTTCTCACTAGGGAATTTCTTCACAAACACACAATGATCAGAAGAAGTTTTTGCATACCCATGATCCACCATGAAAGAATCAAATTTCTTGTACCATTGCCTTGGAGCTTATTTAAGACCATACAAGCTCTTCTTCAATCTGCAGACAAGCTTCTCTTTACCTTTGACTGCAAAACCAGCAGGCTGCTCCATGTAAATTTCTTCCTCCAAATCATCATGGAGAAATGCGGTCTTCACATCAAGTTGCTCAACCTCTAAATTCAAACTAGCTGCCAAACCAAGTACAACTCAAATTGAAGACATCTTGACCACAGGTGAAAAAATTTCTTCAAAATCTATACCTTTCTTCTGACTGAATCCTTTCACAACCAACCTTGCCTTGTACCTTGGTTGTGAGCTATTTTCTTCTGACTTCAATTTAAACACCCACTTATTCTTGAGTGCTCTCTTACCATTAGGTAGCTTCAATAGCTCAAATGTGTGGTTCTCATGTAAGGATTTCATCTCTTCTTGCATGGCTTTGTACCACTTGTCTTTCTCTTCATGTGACATAGCTTCTTCAAAGATTTGTGGCTCTCCCCCATAAGTAAGCATCACATATTCATGAGGAGGATATCTCTGTGAAGGATGGTGCTCTCTGGTGGATCTTCTCACTGGCTCAGGAGGTTGCTCTGGTGGAATTTGTTCAATTTCTTCATCAACTTGGGGATCAGGAACATCACCTGCATTGTCCATATCTACATTCACATCTCCCCCATTATTATTGACTATGGTAGGAGGCTCTGGATCAACATCAATGTACCTGTGGACAACCTGTTTCTGCTTTTCATTCTTGTCAATATCTTCGATGGTTTGGTCTTTAACAAAAATAGCATCTCGACTTCTAAGGACTTTCCTGTTAACCGGATCCCAAAACCTGTAACCAAAGTCTTCACGGCCATAACCCAAAAAGATACACTGTTTTGATTTACCATCAAGCTTGGACCTCTCATCTCTGGGAATATGAACAAATGCCTTGCAGCCAAACACTCTCAAGTGATTATATGAGACATCATTCCCTCGCCACACCCTTTCTGGAACAACACCATCAAGAGGAATTGAAGGAGAAAGGTTGATCAAATCTACTGCAGTTCTCAATGCTTCACCCCAGAATGATTTAGACAATTTTGCATGGGAGAGCATGCATCTGATTCTGTCATTAATTATGCAGTTCATTCTCTCTGCAATTCCGTTGTGCTGTGGAGTCTTTGGAACTGTCTTCTCAAGCCTGATTCCATGTTCCCTGCAATAATGCTCAAATGGCCCCCTGTATTCACCACCATTATCTGCTCTGACACACTTCAACATTTTACCTGTTTCTCTTTCCACACTTGCATGGAAGTGTTTGAACATATCAAGTACCTGATCTTTGGATTTCAAAACAAAAGCCCACACTTTTCTCGAGTGATCGTCAATAAATGTCACAAAATAAGAATAGCCACTAAGGGATTTAACATCCATAGAGCAAACATCAGTATGAACTAAATCCAAGATATGTGACCTCCTGTAAGGAGAGTGAGTGTGGAAAGAAACTCTATGTTGTTTACCAACAATACAGTCAGAGCAAGTTTTGAGAGGTGTACCTTTCACCGGAAGCAGATTTTTCCATGCAAGAGTGTCAAGTCCCTTCTCACTCAAGTGACCGAGCCACTTATGCCATAGCTCTGTAGAACAATCCTTAATTGCATTCACTTGAGGGGCATACAATTTTGTAGAAGTCCAATAAAGGGTGTTTTTCTTCACTCCCTTTGCTACCACCAAAGTACCCTTGGTGCACTTCCATTTACCATCGCCAAAGGAATTATGGTAACCATCATCATCAAGTACCTGTACTGAAATCAAGCTGAGGCGCATATCAGGAATATGCTTAACGTTCTTCAAGTGCAGCTTGCATCCAACATTAGTTTCTACCCAGATATCTCCAATGCCAGCAACCTTGCTTACCCCTTGATTACCCATCTTTACCTGCCCAAAATCTCCAGCAGTATAGGATAAAAAATACTCACGATGAGGAGTAACATGATATGAGGCAGCAGAATCAACAACCCATTCATAATCTTGGCATGCGAGATTAACTGAATCATCTTCGTAAACAACAACAACTTCACCATCAGATACAACTGCAGCTGTGTCTTTATCTTCTTTATTATCATTGCCTCTTTCCCTTGATTTCTCCCTCTTAAGCAACCTGCATTCTCTTATCATATGACCTGTTTTGTTGCAATGATAGAACCTGATGTCTTTCCTGGGCCTTGACTGTCCTCTTGACTTGCTTCTGTCATTAGATTTATGAGAGGTTCTATGTTGGCTTCTCCCCCGTGACTCAATAACCAAGGCTTCTGTGTGAGTCGATGAACTAGCCGTATTGTTTCCCTTCCTCCTGATTTCTTTATTCAATAGGGCTTCTTTCACAGTATCAAAAGTCATATTGCCATTAGTGGAATTGCTCAGAGATACCACCAATGTTTCCCAACTGTCTGGAAATGAGCTAAGCAACAACAAAGCAAGTAGCTCATCAGGAAGTTTAATCTCAATAGTAGTCAGCTGATTCACAAGATTTTGAAAACTGCTCATATGCTCTGCCACTGAAGAACCATCCCTGTACTTCAGATTAACCAGTCTCCGAAACAAAAATACCTTGTTCTGTGCATTCTTGGACTCAAACATGACCTTCAATTTCTTCCACAGACTGTGGGCACTAGTCTCACTAGACACATGATGATAAATGCTCTGATCTATCCATTGCCTGATCATGCCAATTGTTTTTCTGTTTACCTTTGTCCATTCTGCAACAGATTTATCATTTGGCTTAGTACCGTCTCCGTCAATGGGATCATACAAGTCCTTACAGAACAACAAGTCTTCCATCTGGGATTTCCAAATAGAATAATTGGAAGAATCCAATTTCAGCATAGTACCAGCCATATCATCTTCACCCATTTTAATAGCACCAAACAGAACTCCAACCAAGGAGCTCTGATACCACTGTTGGGAAAGAAAACAAATATAGAAGATAGTAATAAAATGCGGAAGCTGCTGGATCAACTTTTCCCCTGCGTGCAGTTAAAAATAAGCTCTAAACAAAATTGCTCAGACAACAATAATAAGCACAAAATAGAGCAAATAAAGGGAAAACAACCCACGGGACCAAGTCATTAAATCTTCCACTAATAAATTAATGGGTACACCACAAGTCCTCCTGGAACCACCAGGGATCAACAGAGCAAATATAATCTTCATCGTACAAGGTGGATATCAAATCAACTAACCCCTCAACGGGTTCTACGACACAACAATAAAGAGGCACTCTTTGATAGTCTTCTCTCTGTATGTAGAGTCACTCACGTTGCAGCTCTCTTCCCCCTTGCTCCTGTTATATCTAACACACAAGGGTTAAAACCCTTTAACCATTTCATGAGCTTTGACCCACAAAGCTAATTCCCTTTTTTTTTTCTTTTTTAATAATAATAATAATAAGATTAAGTGGGCTCACTTATTTTGGTGACCCACACAACAGAAGAGATTATAGAGATGCATCTCCAGAACAAGATAATAGGGTGTGGAATTGGATACATATCTCCGAAATTAGAATGCCAGGTTTTGAATGGTCCATATTTGTCTACAACTTCTATAAATTTACAAGCTCTAGTTTTTTTATTTCACACAAACACAAAATGTCTTAAATGTCACAAATCAACATCACCTGGTATGTCGCAAATGTCTCCTTTTCTAGTGCGACACCCGGGAGAAAGTTTGAGCTCACTGAGTACACCTTTCTCGCAGATATGAAATACGAGATCCATAATCTTCTACTTTACGGAGACAATAAAAAAAATGGTGAAGCATGAGTACTGGTCACCGTTTATTGACAACGAAGGGAAGATTGAGTTCAACAACTTTAAGTTCAAGACGGATGCAGGTGTAAGGGCTGTGTGGAATTCATATTTCCGTTATGAAACAAACGTTCCACTCGAATTGGAAGCGATGATTTTAAGATCGGTCAAAGATATTGTGAAGATGTTGAAGTGTCCACCTGAATATTGAAGTGTAATGTTGCATTTTATGTTGAAATCATCTATGTAATGCTTATTTTATTTTATGAATGTTAATTTCATTTTAGAAAATTACATCTTTTTGGTGTTTGTCTCTGCAATTGTTGTGCCTATGTTACGGAAATGTATCTATGGAAATATTCCAAAGATACGTCTCCGATATTAAAATAACCCAAATTATAAGGCGCCACTTAAAATGATATGCGTTAAATATGTATTGGGCGTGTCCGAAAATACATCTTTAAAAATTAAAAAGTATTTTAATATTTTTGCGTGGTACATAAAAATCATATAGAATGCATTAAAAAATTTAATTTTTTTTATAAGTCGGGTGTCAGTAATATTATCTTCTCACATTCTTTTTAACTCATAAATTTTACATTTAAAAAAATATCACATAAATTAATAGAACCTCCATAAATTTAATTCAATAAAAAAAAATCAAAGAACAGAGAGTGATTTGTTCTTATTAGTTTTGAATACGTATGAATTGATTTGTCGATCATTGTATTTAGATACCCATTCATATATTTGATTTAATTAATTTATATATTAAAAAATATATAAACAAAATATATAAAAAATATTTTTGACTGATAATGTATTAATTCATCAAACTTTGATATATATAAAATCGAAGATATTAAATAAAAGTGGTCCAATACTATTAATTAAAGGTCGTAACTTAAAAATAATTTATAATATGATATTAAAAATAAAAACGTTCATTTAATTTTAAGATAAAAAGTTTTCATCAATTAATTAATTAATTAATTTGGAACTTAAATATTACTTCTCATTAAGATATTAAAATCCAAATAGACCCACCTAAATTAAGTTACTAATGCGGGAGAACTTTTGGTGATTACTTTACCTGGTCACGCTTTAATAACAACAACTTTTGAGTACTTTTAAATAGCGAAGGAGTTTTCGCATGAAGCATTTTGTTTTCGCCGCTTTCATGCCATGGTCGTCGGTCAAGCCATCGAATAGAGGTGCATCTAAGCCTCTTAGATCGTCATTTTGAGATATTTTCACTAAAGGCTAATGAGCCACTATTGTGAAGGAGATAGTGGATCTGATTGAAAAGGGACCTATGAAAGTCTTTCTTGAAGGAGGAAACGGATTGCTACTAAAGGCCACAATGGATTAGAAACTTTTTCAAGAACTGTGTAACCCTTAGAAGGAGACGCTAATTAATAAACTTCTTGGGAAGAATGTTAGTTATCATTTGATAAAGGATAGGATAAAGAAGATGTGGAAACTTACCAAAGGTTTTAAGTTCATGGACGTTGACAATTGTTTCTTTATGGTCATGTGTGAATTGCTCGCAAATAGGGAGAAAATTGTATCAGAAAGCCCGTGGATGTTGTTTATTATTTGTCGTGGCTTGATGGACTCCAGACTTTGCATCTCCTCTCACAAAAATGGAGAAGACTCTTTTGGATTTGATTTCAAGGGCTTAACTTATTGTATTATGATGAAAGTGTCCTTCTTGATTTGACATCTGTTGTGGGTACTCCTGTTAAGATAGATACTAATACCTTAAATGTAGATAGGGGAAGCTTTACGAGAATTTGCATGGAGATTGATCTGACCTTTCCGGTTTTCAGAAAGGTTAATGTTAATAGTCACTGGTACAATGTGGAATATGAAGGTCTTCATATTATTTGCTTAAATTGTGGTTGCTATTGGCATCACGCCTATGATTGTGAGAAAACACCACATAATCTAACACATTAGGTCATTCCTACGATGGCACGACCAAGAAGTCCGCTGGAAAATGATGACGTATATGAGCAAAGACTAAAGGAACTGCATCAAGACATGGGCGATAATAACGCTGGAATTTTAGCAAAAGAATCTAGAAAAATAAATGCAGTTCATGGTGATTAGCTGGTGGTGCAGAGGAAAAAACACAACAAAAAAGTCAGTTATGGTCCAGAGAAGTTTTTATCCAATAATGCGCCTAAAGATTCAGGGAGTTCAAAAATTAAGGGGATTGATATTTCCTTAAAATGAATAAGCGTTGACAGCAAAACTCTAGGACCCAATCAACTTGGCGCAATTTCCAAGAAATGGTGATTTGATAAAAGTGAATTCACTCACAGAACAAAAGGATGAGTTATGGGTTCTTATAGAACAAAATGATGGGCTTTAGGGTCCTCACTGAATTAAATGGTAGGTTTTGGATTCTCATAAAACAAATAATGAGTTATGGGTTCTCACATAACAAAATGATGGGTTATGGGTTCTCATAGAACAAAATGGTAGGTTCGGAATTCTCACACAACAAAATAATAGGTTATGGGTTCTCACGGAACAAAATGATGGATTTTGGATTCTCACCGAACAAAATGATTAGTTATGGGTTCTCACAAAACAAAATGATGGGTTATGGGATCTCACAAAACAAAACGGTGGGTTATGGGTTCTCACAGGACAAAATGATGGGTTATGGGTTCTCACAGAACAAAATAGTAGGTTTTGGATTCTCACAGAATAAAATGATGGGTTCTGGATTCTCACAAAACAAAATGATGGGTTCGGGGTTCTCAAGGACAAAATTATGGGTTCTGGATTCTCACTGAACAAAAAGATAGGTTCTGGATTCTCACGGAACAAACTGATGGGTTATAGGTTCTCACATAACAAAATAGTTGGTTATAGATTCTTACAAAACAAAATGATGGGTTATGGCTTCTCACAGAACAAAATGATGGGTCATGGATTCTCACATAATAAATTGATAGGTTATGTTCTCACAAAACAAAATAATAGGTTATGGGTTCTCACAAAAAATGGGTTATAGGTTCTCATAGAACAAAATGGTAGTTTCTAGATTCTCACAAAACAAAATGATAGGTACTGGTTTTTCTGGATGCCAAACGACTTTGAGTTTTTTGTCTAAAAAGTGTAGTATTTATGATATTTGGTCTTTGAGAATGCATATGAGCGTCAAACGGGATTCGCATTATCTATGAGATTGAATGAATTTTGTTTTTATGCATGATATATGAATGATCGATGCATGCAATGTATTGATGCCAATGAATAATCGACTTTAGGTAGATGCTGAGCTTGATTCCCCGACATTGGGAACCATGCCAATTTGTTAGATGCCCAATTGTGCTTATTTGAGCTATCAAATGTGGGCATCTTTCGCTCCTTTTTGTCAAGTTTGTGTTCAAAACCGCCTTGCTTTTGTTTATATGCAACATTATGTGAAATACTCTTGGTCCTTTTGATTTGTGTGTTATTGTGCAGTATTTAGGCATGAAAGAGTAGAACTTGAAGACACAAGAAAAATGGCAAAGGAATCAAGAAATAAAGCAATCAAAAGCAAGCTCGCTAGCATGTTCGCTAAGCGAGTGAGGTAGCGAACGTTCGCTAGGCGAGCTCATAGCGAGCTTCTAGCGAACACTCCCAGACTTGGACATAATCAAATTGATCAGCTTTGCTTGGGGCGAGGAAGGAAGCGAATAACTCGCTAGGCGAGCACCTAGCGAGCAAGCCAGTGAACACTTCCAGTAGCAACATCTCAGACCTCGCTAGCATGTTCGCTGGGCGAGCAGATAGCGAACGCTCGCTATGACCTCGCTAGGCGAGCAAGGTAGTGAGCATGGCAGAACAACACTTTATTTGTCTATAAGTAGCATGGACTACTTTTGTAAAAAAAGATCTTTTTTTTTTTGCTTTTTCCAACCACTTTGTCTTTTTTTGCTCCAAGGGAGATATTTGTGACCTAGAAACCCAAAAACACATTCTTCTTCATCTCTTAACAAGATCTTCCAAAAGAGAAGGTGGATTCTCATCCAAACTCTATTCTTCGACTCGGATATTGATAAACCGTCTTCCGAAACATATTGTGCAAGCTACCATGAAAATGAGTAGCTAAGTTCTTCATTTTGTCAAGGTTAGATGTAGATGATCACAAGCTTTGTATGTAAATGGGATGATCTTCATTTTTAAACTCTTTGATGATGAATATATGGTGAAAATTTTGTTTTATTGTTAACTCTTTGTGTTGGTTTATGATTGAAAGGTATTTTCCAACTCTTTACCTAGGTTTTCATCCATCTATGTTCTTGAGCTAGAGATAGTCTTGAATGTGGTTGTTCACTAAAATATCAAACCCTAAAAATTGTCATTTTGATAGATTGTGTGAGAAATCAATAATGGATCAAAATGGGAAAAATCACAATGTGTGTTAGAAATAAACATATTGAGAGGATATTGTGAAATTGTTTATCATCTAACGGAGTTTACTAGTTTTGTTGATCGAACATATACATGCAAAGTGATCGTCGAGCCCTAACTTTGACAATATATCTCAAATCGCAAAACCTAAACTTTTACCGCATTTATTACTTTTTCTATGCAAGCTACCGTAACGAAAAACCAAAAACCCCTTGTTACTATAAGTTAAAAACTTGACAACTGTCGAACGGCAGCAATATCACAAATTCCCTGTGGAGACGATAACAAACCCCGATACTCTACCCTTGGTCTAACACAATTGCTGCTTCAAAATGATTGTTTTTAGGAATTTATGTCAAGCCTAATAGTTGTATGTTATGATGATGGTTGTATGGAAAACATATTGGATAAGTTATTTGCTGATGATTAATTAGGAAAACTCTCAAAGGAAGTTCCACAGAGGAAGCCTATTGTCGAGGTTCAATGGGGAAGATTCCAAAGGAACTCACTAGGGAGTCTACTATCGAGACTTATTGGGAGATACCTACTGTCAAGGTTTGATGAAGAATCTGTTGTCGATATTTGACCATACCGTCGAGATTTACTGTAGAATATCTACTGCCAAGGTTTACTGAAGAATTTACTGCCAATATTTGTTTAGAAGATACCTACGATCGAGGTTTGTAAGAGAATACTTATTGCCTATGTTTGTAGAAGAATACCTATTGCCGAGGTTTACTGGGAATTCTATTGTCGAGGATTCTTTACTGCCAAAATTGAATGAGGATTACCTATTATCGAGGTTTTGTTGAAAAGTATTGTCAGTGACTGGTTGGGAAATCCTACTTCCAGGACTTTTGGGGAAGAATTTACTACTGAGATTTGATGGGGAAATCCAACTTCCGGGATTTTCATGGAAGAATTTATTGTCGAGATTTTGCTGAGATGATACCCACTCAAAGGTTTGTAGGAGAATACTCAATGTCGGGGTTTTGTTGAGAATATATCTACTACTGAGGTTTTTCTAAGACGACGTGCACTGCCGAGGTTTATGGGAGAATACCTGATGTCGATGTTTTTATAGGAATATACCTACTATCAAGGTTTTGCTGAGGACACCCACCGCCGAGGTTTATAGGAAAATACCTATTGTCGAGGTTTTGTTGAGAATATACCTATTGGCGAGCTTTGCTAGGGAAATCTACTGCTGAGATTTGTTGGGGATATTTGCTTCTAAGATTTACCAGAGGATCCTACCATCGGGCTTTATTGAATAAATCTATTGTTGGGATTTTACTGGAGAACATACTGTTGTGGTTCGCTGAAGAATCTACTACCAAGATTTTGTTGAGGAATCTACATCCGAGATTTGCTGGGGAAATCTACTTCCGGTATTTACCAGAGGATCATACCAGCGAGATTTACTTATGAAACTCTCTTGGGGAGTTGTGACCAGTTTCAAGGGGAAACGTGTAAGTTAGATGATTTATATTAATGACGGATAGTCTTCGGGAATGCCTATGAAATATGTTTCATACTATGCGGAATGATTACATGATGTGCTATGGTGCATGAAGTGTAATGTTTGATTGATGTGTGCAATGTGTTGAATTTGGGTATGCCAATGAAGGTTTGGCTTTTGTAAGGTGCCAAGCAAGGTTGGGATTTTTTTGAGGTGTCAAATAAGGTTGGGCTTTTGACTTTTTATGTTTGTGTTACAAGGTTTTTTATAATGTGAGATTCATGCTATGGAAATATGCCAGGTGAATGAGATGATAGGCATGGTTTGATGCTAGAGGTAAGCAATATGATTAATGCATGATAATGATTTATGCAATGACTTGAATGTTTCCATAAGTGCCCACATGACGAGCAATAGAGTGGTTAAGACTAAGAAGGGTTCTTTTGCAACAAAGATTGTTATCAAAAAGGCTTTGGGAGGTTGTGCTAACATTATCTTCTAAAACTCATGTTGAATTTGACGGTTGTTGATGTGCGGCGGAGTTTGCTTGAGTAGCTTGCAGATATGGAGAGAACTTGCCCTTATGTAGCCTATCTTGCTCCAGTCTGTTGGGTCTTTGAAGAAATTTTCCTCAAAAGGAGTTTTGAAGAATCTATGTTATAATATGACCTTGAGATGGCTTACCCTAGTATTTTGAACCTTGACATAGTCTTCCCCTGATTAATCGATTCTTGGAGCAGTTTTCCCTTGATTGGCAGAGTTTTTAGGCGATATGCCTCTGATTAAAAGAGTCCTGAGGCAGTTTGCCTCTAATGGTACATTATTTAAATTTCCTGGATGCTAAATATTGATTTGCAAATAAATTACTCCTTCAAAATGGTAATTTTAATGCCATGCTCAAAGTTTTAAAATCGAAAATTGTTAATGAAATGATGTCGCAATGTAGGCTAAAGGAATCATGGGTCGAAATGCAATGTCTATTTAGACATTCCAGGTGTGAAAATGCAATAAAACCATGTGATTTACAATGATTATCAAACATGTTTGGAGTCATCTGAACACAAATTCGTTGCAGTATGCTAGCAAAGTAAACCTAGTTTCAATTATGTCTTTTGAAGGTTGTAATATGGCATGGTTCACAGTTTAAGAACAAAAGGATTATAAGGCTCAAAATTCGATTAACCCTCCCCAATTCTCCTTATGCTTATTTCCATTCCTAAGTTCAATTAACTCAATGGATGCGTTCATCCTCCAAGAAAATTTTGATGTTGTGAAGATATGGTGGCTCAAGCACTGATGCGATTTCTTGAGATGGCAGTCACCCTTTTTGTTTAATGGTCATAATCCTAATTTTATTTTTCTATTCTTCTTTAAAAGGATTTTGATGTCCAATTTTTTTGATTTTCATTTCTTCTTTTTATTTTATTTTTGGAACAATTTCTACGAAATTTGTTCCTTCTGTTTGTATTTCTTTCATCGAAAAGTTGTGACTACCATGTTAATGGTGCGCGAGAAACAACTATTGTGAGCTTTGTCTTTTTACTACTTCTTCGAGATTGTATGATGTGTGTGAAGAAGAGGATTATGGTTGAACCTCTCATTAGATGGAATGATATTCTTGGAATTTGAAAGCATATCCGAATTAATTGAAAAAAACTACCCTTCCCATGGTTATGATCAAGGGTTTTTTTAAACAGAAAGAAAACCAACTTCTAGGCTCAAATAGGTTAACTATGGATTAAATATCCTTAAATCCTTATTTTTGAAATTGAAACAACACCTTACATCATCATCTAGGTCTTAGTAATAAAAGCATACTTCAACAACCTTGCTTATTTTTCTTACATCATCCTCCATCCAATATTTGTTACCAAACCTTGACGAAAGAAAAAATGGAATGAACGAGCATTGATATATTTTTTATATTTTTTTTCTTCTTGCTAGTAAAGAATGATGATATACAAAAGAGTGAACACGAAGGGTCTGATTCCAAAAGATGCATTCTCATTTTATTAATATTATCATTTAAAGCAACAAGTTTTAAAAAAAAAACAAATAACACTTAGTAAAAAGGGGATTTCTAAGATGATTTATCATGCTTGATTCATGTCAGAATTGCCTTTCACACACTTAAAGGTTGAGGTTGATAGGTTTTCTGCAGTAGAGATGATGCTTCATTAACATCATATAAGTCTTCTTTCTTTGGTTCCTCTAACCTTGGATTCTAGACTTCTATTGAATTTGGAAGACTGCCATTAATGCTTCCTGCCTTTTTTTGTGGAGCAGGATCGCTTGCTGCAGTCTTTTCGCCTTCTTTGAAAATCCCTAACAGTTGCCTGGACCTCTTTTTTTAGTTTTCGGTCCACCGAGATGCCTTAAGTTTTCTGTAAGCCACCCTTTCGGATTTTCGACTTAGCGGGTGTTGTTTGACTCCTTTTTTATTTATACCTAATTTTTGTCTGGACCACTCTTTTGAGTTTTTAGTCCACCGTGATGCCTATTTATGCCTAAGCTTCATTTTTTCAGGTTTTTAACTCAATGAGCTTTTTTACTCTTTTTAAGGCATAATACTTTTTCGATTGCGCCAAAGTTCACGAGGAGTGGAAACTTTTCTCCATCCATTGTTATAAGAATCAAAGCTCCATCAGAGAAGACCTTTTTTACAACGTATGGGATTTCATAGTTTGGGGTTCATTTCCTTGACCTAACTGAAGTTCGCACATGGTTCTCTTAGAGTCGTTTCGAGCTCCAAGAGAATTTCAATGAATCAGCTTGCTGGTTATGGAAAAAAGGTGGAAAGAGTTTTTTTGTCTTTTGCAGAAACATATGCATACATGCTGATGAATGTGGATGCATAGATTTTTTGTTTTTAATATGCAAAAGATTTGTGTGAAAATGTAATGTCATGTCGTGTATGTATGCAATGCAATATCATGTGTGGACTTAGGATAACAGGGTAACAACAAAATAATATATATAGGAAAGCTCCTTACAATAGAATGCTTCTAAGTTTTTTCTACCCCGCCATTCACAAAGGATAGCTCTAGGGTTTTTAGAAGGTGGCTAGAGTCGCAGGTCCTATTTGAAAATATTGTCCTCATAATGAATACTCGTTAGACAATAATACCCTCAAGAGAATATACTCTAGGTGAGGTTTTTGCATTAACCAAGCGAGATATACATCTAGATGGACAACACTACACAACCATGAATCCAAGGTTCTAGACAAAATTCCCCTAGAGTCATGGATCCTAGTTGAAAATATTTTCGCCATAAAGAATACTCATTAGAGAATAATACCTTCAAAAGGATCTACTCTAGGCGGGGTCTTCATGTCACCCAAGCAAGACATACACCTTGAAGCCCAACACTACATAACCACCAACTTAAACTTGGGTTTTTCCCAAACTCAAGTATAGAGCCTCATTCAAAGAGCATTTCCTGATCCCGCAAATGTATATATAAAAAAAAACTATCTGAGCATAAAAATGAAGCAAGATGATAAGAAAACATAGAAACACTAGAAGAAAAATAAACAAAGCAAACATTTAAAACCTACAACTAACTAAACTAGGCTTGACCCTCATATTTACCCAAAAGAGTCGCCAGCTATCGCGACTTTTAAAAAAAGCTTGAGCGAACAAACACTCAAAATCAACAGAGTTTCTGCCAAAGTTGTATTTTTAAAGGGAAACGTCGATAAAACCCTTTAAAAAACTAAAAATATGGTCGTCACAACAAAAGTCATGTTCAGGAGTTTATTATGCATGGAGAAGGTATTAACATCACATACATCTGTTGTACTCAACGGTAACCCTTTAGTTAGCTTCGCAAATTTGAGTGTTATCTTACGTTATTTGATATCTTATAATTATTATGATGTATTTATAAAAATAAAGAAAGGGAAAAAAGTTAGTTTTTATTAGGGTGTTTAACGAGACATTGAATCTCACTCCTACGTGTCATCCAGTGCGATGAGGAATTCAAAGCTACGTGGTTCTGGATAGAATATATTTGTCTGTTGGTTGACTTTAGTAAAAGATGTTTAGGTTGCATTCGAGCGGAAAACATAGCTTGCTACCCATACATGGGAGTAAGGAACATTCTTTGTGCTTCACATCAGAATGGACAACATGATCCAAATTCTCACAGATTACGTTTTCATTGGATTCAAGCGTACATCATTGCTTGCTACTCGCACATGAAAAGATTAAAACATTTTTTTATACTTCACATCGGAATGGACAAAGCATCTTTCATTTATGAAAGGTTTTTAATCGCTCTAGGGGAAAAAATAGGTTTGATAAGTTGAAGTTATTTTTAAGTGGATGACGTGTATTTGGAATGTAGGCTATTATGACTTATATCCAAATATTAGGGGTCTAGGATGTATATTACGTCCAAATAATCCTTTCTCATTCGATTTAATTATAAAAAATATTTCATATGAATCGAGTCCAAGATCTTTAAAGATGGAAAGTACTCAAAAGACAAACAATTTCGAATTATATCCAAGTACTCGGGGACTAGGATGGATATGACGTCTAACTAATCCTTTTTCATTTGTGAAGGAATGAATTAACATCAATTATGATTATAAAGTTTTGAGTGGATGATGAACACTCGAAAGGCAAGCTATTACGAATTGTATCCAAGTACTCTAGGGCTAGGATGGATATTACGTCCAACTAATCATTTTTCATTCGATTTTTTATTGAGAAAAGAAGTTTGGTTAAACTGTGACAATGAATTTGATTCAATTGTTAAATTGATTTTGATTTTTACTAAGGATGATGAGAGTATCATAGGGGTATGTTAAACTAAATAGAAATGTGCCTAAAGCTCACAGACTAATGGATAGAAATAAAATAAAACATAAAGAAAATAGGGTTCACAAAGCAAAGGCCTTTTTGAACTAAGGTCCAAGGTTTGCTTAAGCAGATAAAAAAAAGGGCATGGACTCTCATGACCATCTAATTAAGATCAAACAGTCCAAATATGTTCTCATGATGCAATAAGATATAGGCCTTTTGGGCCTTTTGATCCCTATCACACGATCAAACCCATGCGTATACATGGTATGTGCAGTGGGGATCTTGTACAAGATCCCTTTCGTCACTTTAATCCACCTAATGGTCATATGAAATGTGAAACTTTTATAAATAATAACAAAAAATGAAAATAAATACGGTTGTGATATTAAACAGAGACAAAGAAAAAAAATCAAAATCTTAAATTCCACTTTTTCCTCTTCATTTATCCCTCTTTTCTTCTCTCTTATTCATCCATTGACAACAACTCCAAAAATATTTTGGTTCAAAACAAATAAAAAATCCAACATCAAATCAAATAAAAAAATGTGAGAAAAAGAAGCATGATGTTACCGGTAAGAGGTGAAGAAAGTTGGTGGCCCTGCGGAGATGCTCACGGTGATGTGAACTCTAGCTGTTTGGTGCAATGGGAGACAGTGCGCTCACAGTGATGTGGCGGCGTCGACATGAGGTTCACACGGGTTTGTCGACTGAGGAAGGGCTCGAGTTCACCTTTGTTAGAGGGGCGACAACATCGAAAGCGAATTTAGTGATAGAGGTTTTGTAACTCTTCACTTTTTCTTCGTTCTTTTTCTTTCGATTTTCGTTATGTTGTGTTGTTAATCGTTTCTGTTATTTTTGAAAGACTTTTTGATCTTATAATTTTTCCATGTTTGGTTCACTCTTTTTTGTTATGAGTTTTGCACACCAAATGTTCGTAAAATTGTCTCTGTTATGGTTTTGTAGTTTTTGTGAATGTTTTTTTTTAAAGTGATAGATGGTTGAAAGGATGAAATTATGATGGTTTGTGTGATAGCAACGAGGGAGATAGGTGATCATGAATTGGAAAGGTGGTTCGAACGATAATTATGGTGGTTGGAGGTTTGTATTTTTTTCTAGAAAAAAACTAATGCCCGTAAGGGAGGGATTTTTTAGATGAAACTTCGTTGTGTAAATGTGTTGACTCAAGGGTGGAAAACAAGAGTTTGACTTAGCCTTTGTTGTGTCTCTTTTGTATGGTTTTTCTTGTGGGATTGTTGTGTGTAATTGGACTTCTATTTATATTAAAAACCAGGATAAATCAAAAAGGTAAACAAAATCAAATATTATTTTGGAGGCCAAATCAAAATTTTATTTGTTTTGATTTTCTGTCATGTTAAACAAATCAACCAATAATTTCCTAGTTTTTTCTTAGTTATTAAGAAAAATAAAATATAAAATAAAATAAATAATTAAAACATTTTTTTGTATTTTTATTTTATAAAATAAACTAAACAAATGCTAAATGAATCATGAAACCAATTTTTTTTCAAAATAAATGAAAATAAATGCAAAATGAACATAAAACAAAATTTACTTTTTATTATATTTTTTAAAAAAAGAAAATAAATAATTGCAAAAATGAAATAAAAGTCAAATAAAAAAATAAAGAATTTGGACAAAATTGGGGTATGATAGGAAACAACAAAATGACAACAAAATAGCAACATGTTATGCTATATTTTTGTCATGTTATATTTGTATTTTATATTGTACTGCAAGGTCTATTACCTACAATGAATGAGCTACTACCTAATGTTGAACAAAGATCATGTGTGAGACACCTACACAACAACTTCAGGAAGAAGTATCCAGGCAATTCGTTGAAAGAAATCACATGAAAGGCTGTAAAATCAACTTATCCACAGACATGGGGAAAAGAAATGAAGGGAATGAGAGTGGTCAATGAAAAAGTTTTTAAACACATGCTGAAGACTCCACCCAGGTTTTAGAGTAAATCATATTTTAGGACACATGACAAATGTGACTTTGTTTTTAACAAATGTCAGAAGCTTTTTTAATAGTGTTATTCTTAAATCAAGGACTAAGCTATTGGTAAATTTATTGGAAGTGATCACAACCTATATTATGGAAAGGTGGGCAAGCAATAGGATGAGGTTTCAAACCTTGGTTGATGGCGATTTTTTTACCTAGTATTAGAAAGAAACTGGAGAGAACCATCACATATACCAAATTATGGCTTGTCAGATAATTATCATGTATATTGATTCGTGAGTACATATTGTAGAATGCCATATATACTAATTCATAAGTACATGTTGTAGAATTTCGTTTATACTGATTCACGAGTACATGTGATTATCATGTATATTGATTCGTGAGTACATATGGTAGAATGCCATATATAATGATTCATGAGTACATGTTGTAGAATGCAATATATACTGGTTCATGAGTACATGTCATAGAAATCCATTTATACTGATTCATGAGTACATGTTGTAGAATTCCATTTATATTGATTCCTGAACACATCTTTAAAGCCAGGCACATTGAAAATCCTATATAAAAGTTTTCAGTAAGTTTGAGAGAACATGTATGCTCATACAGAATACGGGAACTTACAAGTCCTCCATGTGTGCATGCAATATCACAAGAAAGCAAGGTATATGTCAGTATACAATCTTATGGTATATTCTGAAAATGGATCAAATTTATGGGTCAGGACAAAATATTCAGATGTCCAACCACCAAAGTATAGAAAAATGCCTGAAAGACCAAAGAATAGGAGGAATCTTGAGTAAGGTGAGATTTATGGCTTTGATCGCTAAATGAGAAGGACATGTTTAATTTCCAAGTGTAGTGGGTGCAAGCATCAAGGTCACAACAAATCTGCTTGTAAGATGACCCCAACTACTCAACCAAGTCAAGCTAATCAACAAACTCAACAAATTCAACCAATTCAAGCTAATTAATAAACTCAACTAAGTTATGACAGTTAAGCAAGTCAATAAACACAATTTACTCCCATAAATCGGGGAAGTCGGGTTTCTCAACCATCACAAGCTAATCAACAAGGGGCAAAAAGTATGAGTGTTAGAAGGGTATCAACATCAAGTGTAACCCCAGGACCTACAACCAGATTAAGTGCAAAAAAGAATGTGGTTGGCCTAATTACAAGGAGGAGTACTTCAACAAAGAAGATCACTTCTAACAAGAAGACAATTTAGCATATTTAAGATTCGTCTGATGAATGTTTCATGTTGTATTCTGAACAAGGAGTCCATTTATTTTTTTAGAACCTATATAGATATTTTTGTATGCTTGTCTTAATGTTGGCATAATGTTTGTTAGAGCCTGCAAAATATTTGTTTATGTATTTTGAACAAGTTATGTCGGTTTATGACAAGTTATGAATTTATGGTATAACAAGTTATGTTGAATTAAGTTATTCTGGTGTAACAAAATATATGTTTAATGTTTATAATGTCTGTTTATGACAAGTTATGTTGAATTATGTTATTATGGTATAAACAAAATAAATCAAACCAAATTTAAACTTGTATGGACAAAACTAATCAAACCATTCAATTTAACAAACTGCTGTAAACATAGTGAATATAATTGGTAATAACAACTGATACCATTTAATTTAACAAACCGGTATGTAACAAATTTGTATTTACATAGTTAATATAACTGGTAATAACAACTGATATCATTCAATTTATCAAACTGGTACATAATGGAGTTATAATTGATATCATTCAATTTAAACAAACACGTACATAATGATACTTCTACACAACTTACTACTAATACATAACTTCATAATGGTACTAATGCACAACTCACTACTGATACAAAACTTGTTAGTGGTCCTGCTACATAACGTCCTACTAATAAAAAATAAAGCATCCTTAAAACTAATACAATGAAAACAAGAAAAAACATTATCTTCTGAAAATTCTCCCAATTCAAAATGTTCTATGAGATATTGGATCGAACTCTAGTATTGTCGATAGAGGTTTAGCATGTCGTCGAAGTCTGCTCACATGATATTGTCAAAGACATACATATTATAGTCGAAATGTATTCTAGTATGTAGTTGTTGAATTAGGTCTTGTGTTAAGGATCCAATTGTTTAAGTTAGCTTGTACCCTAAGTTAGCTTGTAATGGGTAATTGTTAAAATGGCCATTAATTTAGTATGTTAGATTTTATTATAAATAACATACTAGTCTTTCATCTTAACTGTGGAAAATCCTAATTAGGGTGAGAGGGTTATTTGTTATTCTTGAGTACTTGTAATCTATCAAAAGAGAAAGTAAAGAATAACAGCTATAATAAATACTTGTTGTTGTTCTTCTTGTTTTTCCATTAACCCTAACCCTTTTGTGTTTCTTGATCATAAATAAATTGTTTATACTTTGTTTCAAGACATCCTTTTTCACAACAAATTGGTGCAGTGAGCGTGGAGGAGATGCCTTTAATAAAGTATGAGATTGAAAAGTTCACAGGAGTGAACGACTTCGGTCTGTGGCGCTTGAAGATAAAAGTCTTACTGGTTCAGTAGGGTTGTTTGGAAGCACTAAAGGGAGAGGCAGCCATGAATGTTACGTTAATGGAAAGATAAAAGACGTCCATGATAGAAAACGCTCACAATGCAATATTGTTGAGCCTTGGTGATAAGGTTCTCCGACGGGTATCAAAGGAGACTACGGCATCACGGTTATGGTTGAAACTTGAAAGTTTATACATGACCAAATCTCTACTGAATTGACTCTACCTGAAGCAATCTTTGTATTCATTCAAGATGAGTGAAGACAAGGTGTTGGTTGAGCAGTTGAATATGTTCAAAAAGATGATACTTGATCTTGAAAATTTTGATGTGAAGATCGATGATGAAGATCAATCCATGTTGTTGTTGTGTGATTTACCCATATCACATGCTCACTTCAAAGAAACTCTCTTGTATGGAAGAGAGTCCCTGAGCTTTGAAAAAGTTCAATCCGCCTTGTACTCTAAGGACTTAAGCGAACGAAAGAAGCATAAACCTTCAACGGTTAGTGAAGGTTTGGCCGTTAGGGGAAAATTTTTGTAAAAGGATGGTAAGTTCAACAAGAAGAAAGGTAAAAGTCAGCATAAGTCTTATAGTGGCAAGGCATCTGGTATTCGACGTTATCACCATAAGAATAAGGGTCACACAAGAAAGGTGTGCCCTGAGTGCCTAAAAGATCATGGAGGTAGTGATAATATAAACGCAACCATTGTTCAAGATGACTTTAACTCATCTGATGTTCTTGTGGTTTCAAATAGTGAATCAAGAAAATAGTGGATTATGGATTCACGTTGCACTTGGCACATGACTCTAAACAGAGAATTATTCAATGAGCTATATGATCAAGATGGTGGATCAGTACTGTAGGGAAATAACAAAGCTTGCAAAATAACAGGTATTGGATTTATGAGATTAAAGCTCCATGATGAGTCAATAAGGATATTTACTAAAGTCAGGTATTGTTGCACCCCAAAATTTGACCAACCGGGTCTCGCATTGGGTCTTATGTTTCGACGCATGATCGCATTCGCATCTGCATATTGCATACAGTGCATTTTTCATTTGTATTGATTTTATCAGGGATCACAGCTCCCGTCTCGTGTTTCAGGTGTTTTTGATCAGTAGAATCGTATTTTTGGGATATTTCGGTGCCCGTTTATTTTTACCGATTATTTTTGTGTCGTTCGGTGCTTATTTTGTTCCCTCGGGAATTATCGTGATTTTTCTGGATTTTATTGGCATTTTTTAGGGTTTAAATAGCTTTTAAATTCATTTTTAGGATTTAATAGGATTTTAAATAGATTTTAATATTTTTAGATAATATAGAATAGTTTTTGTTTTAGAATATTAATAGAATTTAATAGCATCATTTTTAGAATATTAATAGTTTTAATAGTTTAAATAGATTTTTAAATCATTTTTAGATTTTTTAGAATATAATAAATAGATTTTTCATTTTTTATTTTCTTTTATAGATTTTAAATCATTTGTGAATAATATAGTCTTTTCAGAATTTAATATAGTTTTGTTGGAGATTTATTAGAGTTTCTTAATTAGGATTTATAGAATTTAATTAGATTGGTTTTAATAGTTAATTAGATTTAATTCATTTTTCATTAACCTCTAATGCAGTTTTTTTTGTGAGTTTTTCTTCAGTTTTTCGCAGGCCCAGTTATCAGGTAAAGGCCCAGTTAGTGTTTTTGTCCAGCAAAAAGTCCAGAATTTGTCCAATTTTTCCAGTTAATTCCAGCGGGTTCTGGAAGCTTCCAGAAGGGTACAGAAAATCTCAGTGTATAAAGCTCAGAAGCTACACGTGTTGCAAGGATGGCTGGCCCACATTTCTTCATCACAGCACGCCACGTAGCCCTCCGTCCCTCTCCTCACTGCCACGCCTCACGCCAGACGTCCACCATGCATGCGCCTCCTCCACTAACTCCCCCCACGTGGCATCACCATAGCGCCTCACCGTGAAATCTCACCGGCTGGCCTGCATGGCCGGCGGCCGCCGTACTTCACCGGAGAACGCCCCAGAATCCCCAGAACCCGATCGTCTTCATCTTCTTCCTCCCGTCTTCATCTTCGTGACCACCACCAAACCCAGAAGAAGCCCAGAAATCACCAAATTCAACCTTCAATCTTCATCATTTTCAACCCTCAACCCAGAAACCTTCAACAATCATCTTCTCCAGGCACCTTCATCCAACCTCCGATCTACTTCCGGCCGCCGCGAATCTCCCCAGAACGGCTTGAATCTTCAACCAATGTTCATCCTCCATAATCATCAGAATCCTGAAAGATTCATCAACAACCGCCACGATTCTTTTTCCAGCAAGCTTCATCATCATCATGGTTCGTCGTTTCTCAGAATCGCCACCAAGTTCATCATCGCTAATGTTCCAGAACTTCATCTTCAGAATCACCACTCGACTATCCACAACTCCAAATCCATCAACTGTTCGTCAAGATTGCTGAGATCTTCATCCAACAGTTCGCCAAGAACGCCTTCCAGAATCAATCACTGGAAACTCAGCATCCTCAAACGCCAATCATCACCTCCAGAACTTCTCAGAATTTCGTCAGCAACGAGAACACACCGTTCAGGATCTCCAATATTCATCATCGTTCCTCGCCTTCCCAAGAACACCTTCGAATGTTCCTTTCTAATATCCAGGAAACTCCAAACATTCGTCTTCAGCAAGAATCTTCTAGATTCATCCTCAAGATCTTCAAAGATCTCCGAATGCATCGAAGCCAGCTTGTGAGTCCTCCAGATGGTGATGTTTCTTTTCCCTCTTTTGTCTTGAAGATTGCAGAACAAGGAGAAAGGTTTGTGAGAGGGAGTATCTGAGAGGGGAACGAAGATTGAAGGAGGGTTTTGTTGAGAAGGAGAACGAAGAGGAGAAATGGTGGCCGTGAACAGTTGGCGGCGGCGCCAGGTTGAAGGAAAAGGGAAGAGAACTAGGGTTTTCCTCAGAGAAAGGAGGAGGAGGTTGGTGATGGGATTGGGCCTTGGGCCGTCAGCGCATCAACGTCCGTACAGACCCCATTTTTGGACATACCCCCCCCGTTTTTGTGGTGTTTGTAAGGTGGGCTCCAGGCCCAACGAAGTCCCCAAGTTTTGCTGGCAACGACCCCAGTTTACTCATACACCCCCCCTGCGTGTGGACTGTTTTGTTTGCTGGGCTGGGCCCAATTCAGTTACAGTTTTTTTTATCTTATTTTCTGTGATCCCCTGTATTGGCTATACCCCCAGCCCCTTACTTTCTTTCTTCTTTTTATTTTATTCTTTTAGAATTTGTTACACTTGTTACACAAAAAAAAAAAAGAAAAACAATATATGAAGAAAATATTATTGTGAAAAAAGAGGAAAAAAGAAAAAGAAAAGAAAAAGAAAATATATTTGAAAAAATAGAAAAAAGAAATGAAAAGAAATATATTTGAAAAAATAGAAGAAAATGTGAGAAAAGAAATATTGAGAAAAATAAAGAAAAAGAAAATATTGAAGAGATATGTGAAAAAATATAGAGAAAAATATGTGGAAAAAAATATAGAGAAAAATATGTTGAAAAGAAAAGAAGAAAAAGGAAAAAATATTAAAGTGTCGATTTAATATTTTCAAGTACATTTTCTTTTAGGGCATATTCTCATAGAAATTATTTTCTTTTAAGGATAGCTTAGAAGCCCATTTGTTAGGGGGCCATTTTCCATTCAATTTTTTTAGGATAGAATAGGATAGCGTTTCCTAGGAGATTATTTTTCAGCATCCACTCATTGTAATCATTTTTCAGAGATTAATAAAACGAGATTTGAGCTGTGGTCCCGATAGTAGCCGAACTACAGCTGCTCTGATTCTTCGTACCAGACGAAGATATGTAGGCATAGGATGCGATATCCTAGCGAGCACACTAACAACTAACCCTCTGTTCTCTCGCGGCTGTGCGATCGAGACTTTCCCGCTGACGACTAATTGAGTACCCTTTTTTCTCTCTTGCCCGAGCGCACTTGAGACCAAGCCATAGTTTTGCCCATAGGTTCCCGACCCTGTGAAACCAGTTGTTCTTCTCACTGCTGTGTGAGAATGTGTGTTTAGCCGTAGTTAGTCTGAACTACGTAAAGCTCTGATCTTCCATGCAGTGGAAGTACGTAGGCACAAGACGCGAGGTCTTGGCGAGCCAATTTCCCCGTAGTCCCGAACTACGTTGACTCTGACTTTCTCTCTTGAGAATACGTAGGCATAGAGTGCGACGCTCTATCGAGTCAATTCCCCTCCGTTTAGATTTAGCAGCCGTAGATAGATTGTTTTGCATCCAGTAGACAACCCAAGCAAGCGTGGATCCCGTCGAGTACGACGGACGTGAGGGGTGCTAATACCTTCCCCTTGCGTAACCGACTCCCGAACCCAGGTTTTGGTTGCGATGACCATACCTTTTCCCGTGTTGTACGAGGTTTACTCTGAGCGTTTCCTTTCCCGCCCGTGGGATAAATAACGCACGGTGGCGACTCTTCTGTCAGCCGGCGCCGATTTTCGCAGTAGCGACAGGTATATAGCTGATTTGAAGAGAAATTTGATTTCTCTTGGTGAATTTGATAAGAAGGGATATGTTTTTCAAGGAAAGAAAAATGTCCTAAGAGACATGAAGGGGTCGAAGGAAGTCTTGAGAGGCGTAAAGAAATAAGGCTTGTATACTCTTGAGGATGAAGTTGTAAGTGGTTTGAAAAATGAGATTGGGCCATGTCAGTGAAAGAGGTTTGGTCGAATTGGGGAAACTAAATCTGCTTGGTAGAGACAAAGTCGAAAAACTGAGATTTTGTGAACCACGTGTACTTGGAAAATATTGCAGAGTGAAGTTCAATAAAGGCAAACAAATAACTCATGGACCCCTTGATTACATCCATGTTAATCTTTGGGGGTCTGCAAGGTGTCCATCACATTCAAAAGCAAGGTATTTATTATCCATAGTTGATGATTATTCCATAAGTTATGGGTATTCATCCAGAAGACTAAGGATGAAACTTTTGAGAATTTCAAAGGTTGGAAGACTCTGGTCAAAAATTAAACTGGAAGAAAGATCAAGAGGTTGAGAACCGATAATGGCCTTGAATTTTGCAATGAGGCGTTCGACGGCTTTTTTGTTGCCTCAGGTATTGCAAGGCATAAAACCACTGCAGGAACTCCATAACAAAATGGTTTGGCGGAAAGGTTTAATCGAACTATTTTGGAAAGTGTTAAATACATGTTGATTAGTGTTGGGTTAAAGAAGGTGTTTTAGGTTGAGGTTGTTTCGACAGTAACATATCTGATAAATAGATGTACTTTGATTGCGTTAGATATGAAGACACTTAAAGAAGTTTGGTCAGAACATCCATCAGATCTTGACAAACTGATAGTATTTGGCTGCGTGGCCTATGCTCATATTATGCAAGACAAGGTTGAACCTAGAGCTCTGAAATGCATGTTCATGGGATACCCTGAAGGAGTCAAAGCTTATAGGCTATGGTGCATAGAGCCAGGTCACAGGAGGTGTATCACCAGTCGAGATGTAGTTTTCAATGAAGCTGAGATGGCCTTCAAGAAAACTGATGATGTTGTCGAAGAGCTGGAACAGGGAGAGATTCCTGTTGATGCTGAATTGCGTATCCCAGGCGAAGTCGAAGAAAAAACAGAAGATGTTGTCGAAGATGAGAAAACAGATAATGACTACCTGCTAGCCAGATACAGGTCGAGGAGAGTCATCAAACCACCTCAGCGACTTGGGTATGTAGACCTTATAACTTATGCCTTAATCTCTACAAGTAAGGTTATAGACGAAGAACCTATAGACTATAAAGAAGTTATGAGGAGTCGAAATAAGACTGAATGGCTGAAGGCCATGAATGATAAGATAAAATCTCTTCATGATAACAATACCTGGGAGCTGATAAAGAAACCTGCTAGAGCTAGGTTAGTATGTTGTAAATGGATTTTCGAAGTAAAGAAAGGAATCAAAGGAATGGTATTGAAGAGATATAACACAAGATTGGTCGCTAGGGGTTTCTCTCAGAAAGAAGGTGTCGACTTCAATGATGTGTTCTCTTTTGTTGTGAAGCACAAGCCCATTTGGGTGTTACTTGCCACGGCAGCACAGTTCGACCTTGAACTAGAACAGATGGATGTGAAGACTGTGTTCTTGTATGGTGATCTAGATGAAACAATCCTGGTGAGGCAACCTAATGAGTATGTCGAAAAGGGAAAGGAAGATTATGTGTGCAAGCTGGAGAGATCTTTATATGGACTAAAACAATCTTCTCAACAGTGGAATAGGAGATTCGAAAAGTTCATGGCACGCATAAGTTTTATTAGAAGTCAGTTCGACCACTATGTTTACTTCAGATTTTGACCTGACAATTCGTTTGTTATTTTGTTACTTTATGTGGATGATATTATAATAGTAAACAATAATGTCGAAGATGTAATGAGGGTGAAGGTTGAACTCAATAAGTAGTTCAACATCAAGGATCTGGAAGATGTGTCCAGGATTCTTGGAATTGATATTCGAAGAGATAGAAAGCGGTCGAAATTATGCTTATCTCAAGAGGCATACCTACGGAAGATTCTCGAAAAGTTTGGTATGTCGAATTCAATGTCTGTTGTGACTCCATCAAACCCTCAATTCAAGCTAAGTATAGATTAGCGTCCCAATACTAATGTCAAAAGAGCTTATATAAATAGAATTCGATATGCTAATATAGTGGGTTCTTTGATGTATGTTATGGTCTGTACTAGACCTAACATAGCATATGCAGTAAGTCTTGTAAACAAATACATGGCGAATCCTGGAAAGGCTCACTGGAAAGCATTGAAGTAGATTCTAAGGTACATAAATGGGTCTATGAACAGAGTCTTAATTTATGGTGGAGCCTTGGGTGAAGATAATAAAGCAGCAATCGAATGATATATCGACTCTGATTATGCAGGTTGTATGGATTCTAGAAAATCTATTTATGGATATGTGTTCACTATGTTTGGCACAACAATCAGTTAAAAAGCAACACTTCAGAAGGTTGTTGCCTTATCAACCACTGAAGCGAAATATACCACCCTAACTAAAGATGTGAAGGAAGCATTGTGGCTTGAAGGTTTTGCAAAGGAGATGAAACTTCAAGGTCGAGTTATCATTGTTAAATGTGATAGTCAAAGTGCAATACACTTGTCAAAGAATTCAGCCTATCATGATCGGACCAAGCACATTCATGTGAGACTGCATTTCGTCAGAGGGGTAATCGAGCATGGAGAAGTCCAAGTGCTGAAGGTTTCGACAAATTATAATGTTGTTCATATGATCACCAAGATATTGCCCAATTGCAAGTTTTTCCATTGTACGCAGTTGATAAGGTTGTATGAAGAAATCTAGTTTGCTTCTTGATGTTATAGAGTTTGTTCTAAGGTGGAGATTTATGAGATATTGGATCAAACTTTAGTATTGTCAACAGAGGTTTAGCATGTCTTCGAAGTCTACTCACATGTTGTTTTCGAAGACCTGCATGTTGTAGTCGAAATGTGTTGTAGTATGTAGTTGTCGAATTAGGTCTTGTGTTAAGGATCTAATTGTTTAAGTTAGCTTGTACCCTAAGTTAGCTTGTAATGAATAATTTTTAAAAAGCTCATTAGTTTAGTATGTTAGGTTTTATTATAAATAGCATATTAGTCTTTCATCTTAAGTGTGACAAATCTTAATTAGGGTGAGAGAGTTATTTGTTATTCTTGAGTAATTGTAATCTATTAAAAAAGAGAATAGATAATAGTAGTTATAACCAATCTTTATTGTTGTTCTTCTTGTTTTTCCACTAACCTTAACCGTTGTGCATTTCTTGATCATAAAGAAATCGTTTAAAATTTGTTTCAAGACATCCTTTTTCACAACATGTTCTTTATTTGAATTCGAAGTTCTAACAAATTTGTCTCTTATTGCTCATTTCTCACCCTTAACTTTTTAACCTCCATTCTTGTTGCATCAATTTCCTTTGTTAACTTTTCCAACCTACATTTTTGTTTCATAAAATTAGTCCTTCTCATCTCCCGTTTTCTCATAGAACCAATTAAAAAAGCCACACTCAGCTTTAGTAGATCCTTATGCAAATCAAGAAACTAAAGATCAACGTTATACCATAATTTGTCAATCATGAAGGTTTCTTTGAGAAATCTTACATTAAAACGTGAAGAGAAAAAAAACTATAATTATTTTTCCAAAATTGTTAAATGTTGTTGCCCTGCGAAGAACAATCATTTCTCCATAACGACAACTAAGTTTTTATTGCAGATTGGAACTTGTGCATACCTTAGAATCAAAACTTCCAAAACTTTTATGTTTCACAGCGGATGAACAATGGCTAGAACTCATAGTTGCTAGAACTCATGATTTCAAACAATGGGGATGAAAAGCAACGAAGGTTTTACCATAATTCGATTTAGGGTTCGGTCTATTCTACAGAAATTTCTAAAAATTACAAAGACAAAATAAAGAAAATAAAGAATCAATGTCAACTCAGATCAGATGCCACAGGTATAAAAATAAACATCATAAGTCAATTTGATAGAAATAACTTATATGACATTATTTGAAGAGATAAAAGATCACACCGCTCTTTTTAAAACTAAGAGATTAAAATAGACTAAGAAAAAATATTTAATCAAATTATATTTACCATTTCATATTTACATATGCATGTAAATGTATTATTTACCATATAATATCAATTGACATGGACGATCAAATATCTACTATTTTTCTTCTATAAAAAATAATGTTTTTATAACTTCCTAAAAAAAACACTTTCTTTTGGGTTCCAAAAGTATAGTTTTGAAATGATATGGCTTTTTATAACAATGAAAAAAAGAAGAAACCACACCGTATTTTATTATTCATCAAGAAATATATTTTTTTATAATATTAAATATATCTTTTTAAATATAAAAAATAATTTTTTTATTTTTAAATTAAATAATATTGATATGAAATTATTGTGATAAATCAATTTTATAATTTCATTAACCAACTTTGTTTATTAATAAAAAAATATTTTTAATACTATTAACCAATTTCATAACTTTAATAATCAATTTTTTATTTTTCATTAATCAGTTTTATTTTACTACTAAAAATTATTTTTAATATCGGGATGTTTATTAATCAATTTTATCACTTTATTAATCAAATTTATATATTTTATTAACCAACTTTATTTCATAACTTAAAGAACTATTCACGGACACTGTTCATAATATATTGTTCATGCACTGTTCATAGTAATTTTCATAACACTATTTATAAATATATATTTTTATTTAAAAAATACACTGTTCACTATATAAATAGTGCATAAATATTAATATAAAATATTAGTGTATGAATAACATTGCTGTAATTTTTGTAACAACTTTATGTTAAATAATTAATGAAAGTTGGAAGATTCCTAGAAGCTAGTTATTGATAAATTATGAAATGAAAAATTGTTAACAAGTGTTGCGGCCACAAGACATATTAACTATTGAAAATGCAAAATGCAACTAAAAATGAAACTAAGTGAGTGTGAAATCATGTTGATACAGCACTTATAACTCATTGTGCCATGTGCTCCATTCATCGATTCAAATTTGTAATAACAGCACGTCTCTGTAGTGACACTCTTATCCCTTAATTGTTTAGGCGAAATAGATAAAGATGTATGACTCTCATATAGAAAAATAAGGTCAAGCTTTATGCACGTGACAATATGAAAAAGATAATTAAAAACTATACTAATTTAATTTATCAATAATTTACCAAAAGAAAAAAGTAATTTGGTGCAATGTGAAGAGGAATTGCAAAAGATTTAATATTTTATCAAAAACACTTCAACAGAATTTAAATAAGATGATAATCAATTTTTTCACCTGAACCAAAATTTTAGATATACAAAAATGTTAAATTTTTTAAGATTAAATATATTTGTAGTCTCTTTAAACATTTTAAATTTTATTTTAAATTTTTAAAAAAAAATTTAAATAATTATCCTTCTAATATTTTTCTTTCATATTTTTTGTCTCGTCTGCTAATGTTTGATAACAGAAGCTGACGTGACAAGACACATGGTGATGTCAATGTGACAAAGATATTGATATGAATGTCATATGGCATTTTGTTTTTATTTTATATTATTTATATAAATTAAATTTATAGTAATGTAGATTTCATTGCTAAATTTGTCGCTAACATGATCATATAGAAACTCAGAAACCGTAGTTAATATATAGTTAATTTGTAACTAATTTCTAATTAATTCAAATATATCATTCTCACAACCTAGACTTCCAACTTTTACATGATTTTTTTCAAGAAAGTTTACCAAATTGTAAGAATCTTCTCGCAAAAATTTATTTATTTTATGAAACAGAAACAAAGAAAAAGTTAGCATATGATTGAAATTTAAGAATTTTTTTTAAAGTAGGAATGTTATATAATTTAATTACCAAATAAAACAAGCTTTCAAAAAAATTACCAAAATGACCAATTTTGAAACTCATCCAGCAAGCATTCGCCAAATAGTTTAGCCAATTAGTAAAAATGTTGTTTCAAGGCATTCGCCCAAATGGAATGGGGAATTAGGCCATTTGAGAATTGGTCAATGTGTTGTCGCCACATGAATTGGCGAATGTGGCTAATTTGTAGGGTTTCCAATTTTTTTTCGTTTTTCTTGTATTTTTTATCATATATTTAAAGTTTTAAAAATTTATTTGTTTTTTGATTTTAATATCATTATTATTAGTAACTATAAAATATATTAATTTATAATATAAATAATATTAATATAATTAAAATATTATTATTAGTAACTATAAAATATATTAATTTATAATATAAATAATATTAATATAATTAAAATATATTAGTAACCATAAAAAGAAAATATATTAATTTATAATATAAGTAAAAATACATCAACAAAAATATTAATATTCTGAAAATTACAAATAAAAAAACACTACTGATCGACTCTATCCAAGTGACCACCGGTGCCACATTAGGAGGGGACGCGTGTTGCGACGAGGTCTTCGACGAGGTTGCTGTGGTGTGTCCGGTCTCTGTGTGTTGAGTTGTGGAGGAGGGTATGGTTGTGACGACCCCGGCGCATCAGATAGCGTTTGCATCATTTAACCCCAGTAGCCGGGAGGTCCCATGTCACATGCGCTTCCGTAGTCAAGGCCAATGCCCATGTTTTCGTACGATTGTCGGGGAGGGTGGGTGGAGTATGGACGGTATGGTTGTCCGAAACTGTACATGGAGTTGGGTTGGTCTAGGTGTGTTGGTTGTTGTGGGGTGTGGTAGTCAAATAGTGGGTGGTTGGAGGTGTAGTTGGAGGGGGTAGGATCAAATGAGTTGTCCGGGCTATAGGTGGCAGGGGTAGGATCAAAAGACATATCAGGGCTGTACTGGTAAGATGGTTGAGGCTGAGATTGGGTTGGTGGCATGTAAGGTGGTTGTTGTTGATAGGGGGTATATGTTGGCATGGATTGGTTTTCGTATGGTGGTTGTTGTTGATAGGGGGTGTCTGTTGGTATTTGTGGGTATGATGAAGAATCGCGTTCCCTTGGATCGGCCAAATAGGTTAACTGGGACAGGAAAGGCTGGGATGTCGTGACAGACCTAAACCAAGTCATATATTGAAGACTTGGCCTTGCCCCATGCACAATACTCTCGGTTAAGACATATTGCCTTCTTCTTTTCCAGTGTACACGCAACTCCTTTGCAAACTCCTTCCAATCACCAACCATCCACTGTGCGTCTACCCGCTTTTGATGCCATTTCCCCAAGTCTACGGGAGCATCTGGAATATCTTGATGCATCCCAAATTGAAGTTTCACCCGGTCACTTTGGTGCATCTCCACCGTAGTGAACCTAATTATAGGTGTCTTTGATGTCCACACAGCGGCATCGTCGGGGTTGGGCTGGTGGTCGAGACCCTCGTACGGCATCCAGACAAACTACAATATAGTTGTAAAATTAAGTTAGACAGAGTCTGTGAAGTTTATGCATATACATTAAAAAAATTTATGGTAAATAGCTTACATCGTTTAGCCCAAGGTGGTCTATTAGGTTGCGGTATTGAATTATAGAGTGCCTTGGACATTTCTGATAATTCATCCCGGGTACAGACCACCTAAAAAAATAAACACAAGTCAAAAATTATTAACTGAAATAGAATATGTAGCTGCTAAATAATCTTGAAAAGATACTTACTTGTTTGCGTAGGGGAACATAAAAGAATTCCTGTTTATTGGAGCAAGCATTGGCCACCTCGACCAACCCCACGCTTGCAAAAGATAAGCACAACCAAAAAAAGTACAAGAATTTTTTTTGGAAGTCTTACAAAGTGCGCTATATAGATGGGCGAGGACAGCTGATCCCCAGCTATATTCACACACTTTGTTAATATTACCCAATAATGGTAAATACATAGTATGGATTGTATTTCCAGTGCCGTCTGGAAATAAAAAGTGCCCAAATAAAATCATAATATAGCACCGAGTTTTGAGTATTTTCTCATACTCGGTGCTATCATCCGTTAAAACAATACGGTTGTATTGTTCTCTCAGGTATTTTAAGTTAATACCCTGACCCCTCGGGCGGCCCTCGCTTGCCGCCTGAGGTCCGTCCTCACAAAGAGGGGCGCCCAATAAATCTTCACAAAGTCGGTCAGGGACACCAACTTTGTCGTTGACGGCCTTACCATCAATGTGTAGGCCGAGCAACATGTAAACGTCCTGAAGAGTCACAGTACACTCACCAAAAGGAAGGTGAAATGTATGTGTCTCCGGTCTCCAGCGTTCTAACAACGCTAGAATAAATTTGGTGTCGAGGGAGTAAGATTTGATTTCGATCAAATGCCCAAACCCACAATGAATAAGATAGTTCGTAATGAGCGGGTCGTGTGGTATGTAATCATGCACACGACACTGAAACCTTGATACATCCTGCAGAATAATGAAGGTTACGTTAGAGAAGAAGTAAAATTACTATAGTTTTTTTAGACAAAATGGTAAAACATAGACATGAACAAAAGACTTACAAACTCAGCGATGTTTTCAGCCGTCCCTCTGTGAGAATCACCCATGGTTAGTAGAGACATTGTCGAGAGTTGGGAGTTTGAAAGTTTAAGAGTTTCAGACTTTGAGAGTTTGCGAGTTTGAGAGTAGGAGAGTAAGAGAGTAGGAGACTTTAAGTGTGAGTAGAATTTGATGGGTAAATACCCCATATTTATATTCCAAGAGTGGATATGGTGTAAGTGCATGCTTGACACTTGGCATGAGATATGTGTTGTGTGAGTGCATGCTGAGCACTTGGCTTCAGCTATGTGTAAATGCAGTGTATTTTTTGTAAAAGGATGCAGATCACATGCGAAAAAGGAGATTCCTTCAGTGTAGCGTCTAATCAAACAGACTGTATGGCATTTATTGTAATGCAGTGTCCCGTCTAATCAACTCCTGTTGCATGCAGAAAGCAGATGCTCGTAGGCCGACATGGTCAATGTAGGGATGCAGATCACATGTGAAAAAAGGAGATTTCTTCATTGTCTCGTCTAATCATACAGTGGTTCATTCATTGCATAGTGTGATTTTTTATTCATCATATTATATAATATTTTTATTCATCGTAGTGTGATTTATTTCATCATATTATATAATATTTTTTATTAAAAGTTTTGTGGTTCCTTCATTGCATATAATATTTTTATTCATCATAGTGTGATTTATTTCATATTATACTATTTTCCATATTATACTTTGTTCATATTATGGAGCATGCGTGATAAATGAACATCACAAGTAAATGCAGAACTTTGCATTGTCACGTCATATCAAGTCTGCTATTCACGTTATTGATTATGGAGCATGCGTGATAAATGAAAGGCAGACAGAGATTCCTGACTTGAACATCACATGTAAATGCAAAACTTTGCATTGTCACTTCATATCAAGTCTGTTGTTCACGTTATTGATTATGGAACATGCGTGATAAATGAAAGGCAGGCAGAGATTCCTGACTTGAACATCACATGTAAATGCAGAACTTTGCATGTCATTGATTATAGAGCAGACGGGACAAGTGAAAGGCAGAACTTTACTGATACATGCAAAAACACTAAGCTCATTTTATAAAGCCTTTATCAAACACTCAAACATTCAGAAACACGCAAAAACACTAAGCCCATTTTATAAAGCCTTTATCAAACACTCAAACATTCAGAAACACGCAAAAACACTAAGCCCATTTTATAAAGCCTTTATCAAGAAACTCAAACACTAAAACATTGAAACACTCCATTATTCAAACACCACAATTTCCACAATGTCTCAAACACCACAATACATGATTTTCGCTCATATGAACGGTGAAGTTTTCGAATGTGAGGTCTCGGGATACACTTTCAGAAACACGGAGGTTACAAGATTTTTAATTGACAGAAGGTCTAATTTTTTACACCTGAAGTCAAGAATAGAAAAAAAAACTGCAGTGCGGTTCAGTTGGCCAAATAATATACAAAAACCCAGTATTCTTTGGCGGACTTGATTCGTGCAAATTTTTTCCTTTAAAGGTGCGAGATGATGAAGACGTGCATAACATGTTCCGCGCTCATGAGTATTCAGGGTTCTCAGAAATCATGGTATACATTACGTTACAACAACAACAACTGTCTCAGCAAATTGAATCGTCACAAGTTTTTTGCGATTCTGAAGATGAACATCCTGAAGTCAATGTCGTTGACGAAGAAGAAGAAGAAGCAACTGAAGTCATTGTTGACGAGATGGTGAACAATCCGGAGGATGAAGTTCAACCTGGCAATGTCTATTGTCCACCACAACACATGACAAATATCACCTTAGGTGATGATGAACCCCCAACGGATGTTTTCTACAACCCCAACTACACAACACAAGGGCAACTTAAAGAGGGTGACGAGTTTCGTACGAAACAAGATTGTGTCCGGGCTATCAAACAGTTTCACATGGAGTTGTCAGCCGATTACAGAGCAGATCACTCAAATCCAACGCGGTATATGATCTATTGTCGTAACGAGGAGTGCCCATTCAAATTAACAACATCTTTCAGGAAGAGAAGAGATTCCTGGAAGATAGGGTCAATGGGTCCATCCCACAGCTGTATAATCTCGAATCCGATTCAAGACCATCGCAAACTCAACTCTAAATTGATTTGTGATGAGATTTTGTCAGTCGTTAGCGACAACCCATCTTTGAAGGTGAGCACCATAATTGCACATATGGTACAAAGGTACAACTACACTCCTTCGTACCGAAAAGTCTGGATAGCCAGGAATAAAGCTGTTGAAATGGTGTTTGGAAATTGGGAGGAGTCGTACAAGGAAATTCCTAAATTCATGGCAGCCCTTAAACACTACTCTCCAGGAAATGTTGCGATATTGGAGACGATGCCTGCTTGTACACCAGACGGGAGTTATGTTGCTGGAAATGGAATTTTCCACAGAGTCTTTTGGGCGTTTGAACCATGCATCAAAGGGTTTGCATTTTGTAAACCTATAATTCAAATTGACAGAACCTGGCTATACGGGAAATATAAGGGCACACTTCTGATGGCTGTGGCACAAGACGAGAACAACAACATTTTCCCGATAGCCTTCGCCATAGTTGAAGGGGAAACTGCCGGGGGTTGGAGTTTTTTCTTAAAAAACCTACGCTCTTACGTGTCCCCCCAACCTAACTTATGTTTGATCTCCGATCAACACCCATCCATCGAGAGTGCATACAACAACCACGACAACGGTTGGCAGGATCCTCCATCGACCCACGTCTATTGCATAAGGCATATTGCCCAAAATTTCGTGAGGGAAATCAAAGACAGGACGTTGCGGAAGAAGGTTGTGAACGCGGGGTATGCACTAACTGAACCAACATTCAGATACTACCGTGACGAGATCAGACTAAACAACGCAGATGCATTAACATGGATTGATGATATTGATAGGGAGAAATGGACACGGGCATACGACAACGGGGTGCGATGGGGCCACATGACAACCAACCTCGTCGAGTTAATGAATTCTGTTTTCAAGGGAATTCGAAACCTCCCAATAACTGCCTTGGTAAAGGCAACCTATTTTAGGATGGGATCACTCTTTGATAGCAGACGTGCGAAGTGGGGTTCGGTATTACAATCGGATCAGCTGTACAGCGATACTGCAAAGAAATTCATGAAAGACGAAGCTGCCAAAGCCAACACCCACGTGGTCACAATATTTGACCGTACAGCTGGTTGGTTCAGTGTTGCCGAGTCTATAGATCACAATGAAGGAAGGCCCAGGGGATGTTATCGTGTTGAATTGGATAAGAGCTGGTGTGATTGTGGAAAGTTTCAAGCATTCCGTATGCCTTGCTCTCATGTCATAGCAGCTTGTTCGAAGGCGCGCCAGGACCCAACCAGCCTTCTTTCTGCAGTTCACCAAGTCATAAGTCTATGCAATGTCTACTCATGCAGTTTTCAGGTGGTGGCATAGGAAGACTATTGGCCGGAATACGAAGGCGAAATTGTTTGGCATAATGACTTGATGCGCAGAAAGAAGAAAGGTCGGCCTAATAGCACGTGCATACGAACATAGATGGATACCCTGGATAAGCTAGTGAGATTGTGTAGTTTGTGTCGGCAGCCAGGACACAATCGTACGACATGTCCTAACATGGGATCAAGCAGCAGATCATAGTTTCATATGTAACCGTGTCCCTTTAATTCAATAGAAACTTTCATTTGATTCATAGCAAATTTCATTCTATTAGAAGCATAGTTAACTGCAAATTTCATTCTATTACAAGCATAGTTAACTTTCATAAATCAAAAAAACATAACAACAAAGTAAAGACATAAAACTAAACACTTGACTTGATGCGCAGAAAGAAGAAAGGTCGGCCTAATAGCACGCGCATACGAACAGAGATGGATACCCTGGATAAGCTAGTGAGATTGTGTAGTTTGTGTCGGCAACCAGGACACAATCGTACGACATGTCCTAATATGGGATCAAGCAGCAGATCATAGTTTCATATGTAACCGTGTCCCTTTAATTCAATAGAAACTTTCATTTGATTCATAGCAAATTTCATTCTATTAGAAGCATAGTTAACTGCAAATTTCATTCTATTACAAGCATAGTTAACTTTCATAAATCAAAAAAACATAACAATAAAGTAAAGACATAAAACTAAACACTTGACTTGGGCGTCTACGATATCACGACCATCAACTTTATCTCCTTTGGTGTCAACATCATCACAAGGACGCCGACATCATTTTCCACTTTTCTCCATTCACGAGTAACTCCATTTCTCTCGGTCTTCTCGACCAACCTCTCAATTTTCCTAATCTTTTCTCCTGGAGCAATATCCCCTTCTAGCCAGCGGTTCAGTTCCCTGTGCAAGTACTCCAACGTCTGCGTATTCCACAGGAGCACCTTCATCGGAGGCTTTGTTGCTGAAAACACCACTAGGGCATTTCTTTTCATTATATCGAACGTTGGAAAAGGTTCCTCCGATGCTGATGATGACGAAGAAGAACGTTGATTTAGAAATGCAGACATTATAGACTCCACTCAATTCAAACCGCACTACCACTTTAGTATTTTAGAAAATAATGTTGTTAAAACATACATGTGTTTGAGCTCGTATTTATAGCCAAAAAACTTTGTAATTGCACTATGTGAAATGACTAAAATAACACTCAAAATTAAATTTATTGTTTATTAAAAAAGTGAAAATTAAATGCACCAATAAATCACAACAAGTGAAAATAAAATGAAAGGGTTAATCCTTCTCAGGGATCGAACCCAGGCTACGTCTGCGTATTCCACAGGAGCACCTTCATCGGAGGCTTTGTTGCTGAAAACACCACTAGGGCATTTCTTTTCATTATATCGAACGTTGGAAAAGGTTCCTCCGATGCTGATGATGACGAAGAAGAACGTTGATTTAGAAATGCAGACATTATAGAGTCCACTCAATTCAAACCGCACTACCACTTTAGTATTTTAGAAAATAATGTTGTTAAAACATACATGTGTTTGAGCTCGTATTTATAGCCAAAAAACTTTGTAATTGCACTATGTGAAATGACTAAAATAACACTCAAAATTAAATTTATTGTTTATTAAAAAAGTGAAAATAAAATGAAAGGGTTAATCCTTAACAAGGATTGAACCCAGGCTAGCAAGGTGACTGGCACATTTGGTGACAAAGTGATTACCACTGGGATGGCTATACATCCATTGATAAAAGTCACCCCATAAATATATAAGGTGAGTTTAAACATTTAAACCTAATTTTTTTAAGTTTATTAATAATATAAAAAATAATCAAAATATAAAAACATTAAAATGTTTTAAAACTTAAATTAAAATTATAAAAATAATCAAAATAGTTTAATATTAAAAATAGAAAAACGAAAAAAAATGGAAACCCTAAAAATTAGCCACATTCGCCAATTCATGTGGCGACAACACATTGACCAATTTCCATTTGGCGAATGCCTTGAAACAACATTTTAACTAATTCGCCAAACCATTTGGCGAATGCTTGCTGGATGAATTTCAAAGTTTGTCATTTTGGTAATTTTTTTGAAAGCTTGTTTTATTTGGTAATTAAATTATATAACATTGCTACTTTAAAAAAAATTCGAAATTTAAACTATTATTTTACAGGGACTTATATCATAATATATATAAGTATCTTTAAAGTTTCATTGCATTTTGAATATGTCTTCATTTATTTTAATTTTTCGATCGAAATATATATGTGTGTTTTGATCGAAAAATCAAAATAAATTGAAACTTATTATGATATAAAATTTTGCAAATCATTTTTATGTGAAATTATGTAATCATTTGAAAAAGATTAGTTTAAAATCCAATTTTATGCGATGTTGTGTTGTTTCCATCTTATGAAAAATCGACACTTAAAAAATATTTATTTAATTCATTTCATGCAAAAAAAAATTAATTTTTGTGGGAGAGAGGCTTATAATTTTATACATTAATATGAAAAGAAATTAAAGTATGCATGTCTTTTAACAATCATTTGGGTTACTTATTTTAAATGCTATGAAAATTTACAGATCCTTTTTATATATTATGAGATAAGTCTCTGCAAAAGATTATTGAAAATTCAATAATATGTCAACGTTTGTGTTCTTTTTCATTTTATGAAAAATCGGTGTTTAAAAAATTTATATTTAATTCATCTTAAATATATAAAAAAAACTGTGAGAAAGATTTTTATAATGTGATAAATTTTATTGCAAAAAATCATTAAAAAATGAAGTCTAGATCATAAGTGTTCTGGACTGGGCCGACGCTTGGCCCATAGTCGAGCAGGCCCAAACCCCACCGGGTTGGAAGGCCCAATAATACCTCATCGACGGGCAGAAGATTCGTCGGGCAGAACCTCTTCTCTCGTCGGACACAAACTAACGGCAGTTGGGCAGGACCTTCATAGCTGTCCGACTAGCCCTTCTTCTGCCCCACGGTCGTGCACAGCCCATCCAGCTCGAGAAGCTCCTCAGACCTCGCCCACGTTCTCTACGTGTCCCCTACACGAAGACACGTCATCAGGTAACTATTCGTGTCCTAATTATTCGGTCCTCCACCTCCCGGATAGCATTGAACAATTACATTAGGGTGAAGACCGCGTGCTAGTCTTCACGACGTCACATCAGCCCTAGCAGTTACCAACGTTGGGCCTGACAGCCAAGCCCAATGCATAGTAACCGTTGGCCCTGCGCTGGGGGCTCATTATAAATATCCTTTTCCACTAGAGGGTCAGGTAATCTAATTCTCACTCCTTTTCTATGTACTTGTTATCACCCTGCTCGTCGCTTACTTTGGCATCAGAGTGTGTTTCAGGTACACCCTCCTCTGTCCGTCAAGTCAACTGTTCTACATATCAGATACATGGCAGCCCAGCGATCTCTCTGATCAAGTACGATCAATAAGAATAATGTATTTGAATTCGCTAGGGCTTACTTGCAAATTAGCTACAATTTTTAAGTTTATGTAGGTTCAAGTTAGCGATGGATTTAAAGACGAAATCTATATCGCTATAAATTTAATTAATATAAAATTGAGACAAAATGTCATGTGGCATCTATGTCAACATCTTTGTCACGCTAGCATTGCCACATGCCATGACATGTTAGCATCTATTAACCGACATTAGCAGAAAGGATAAAAATATAGATGAAATATACTATGAGAATATTTTTTGAAAAAATTTTTAAAAACTAAAAAAAAATTAAGATATTTAAGAGGATTATAAATATACTTAACCATTTTTTAAATAGAGTTTTGTTAATTATTATACGCAAATGATATTTGATTTATAAAAATCTAAAACAATGATATTTAATGTTATTAATTAGTGTAAATGATCCATAGAAGAAGATGATTAAAAAATTATAAGAACAAAATACCAAAAAGCCAATCTAAACTCAAAAGTGATTAAATATCTATATTAACTTAATTATGTTAGGTAGGAACTAATAATCAGTTTAGATGTGCGGAAAAGAGTCTTAGTGGAGTGGTGATTTGGCTATGAGAATTGTTGTAGTTGTAAGTGGTGGCCCTTCACCATATATACTTAATTAGGGTCAAATGATCATCAATGTGTGTGGAAAGTTCCTGAGACCACTAAAAATTCATATTTTGTAGTGATATACAATTATTTAACTTGTAATGGAGAATCAAAGAAGGATTCCAAAACCAAGGGAAAGAAGGATTCCATTCCATGTTTGAAACACAATATTATATTCCACTATAAATCATGTCATGATTTACATCAAAGGCAAATATTTGGAATGATTTGTTGGACTTTTCTTTCATCCTTTTTATTTTGTTGAGTTCTTTTCAACATTTTTGAACACTAATTTTTTTATTGAATTAAATTTATGAGTTTCATATTTTAAAAATAAATTTCACATAAGGTGGTAAGACTTACATAAATTTAATAATAAGAAAATACTAGAATAGAGAGTATTGTTAGTGCTCATGTTTTACAAATGGATCATTTGTTCATGTTAATTTTGAATAGGTTTGAATTGTTTTGTTAATCATTGTATATAAATATGCATGAGTATATTTAGAGGTGTTGATGGATGTTTTTTTATGTGGTGGGTCGACTCACGAATTTATTGATTTAAATTGAATTAATTTATGAATTGTCTGGATTTATTTATTTATGGGTATTATTCAATTCAACTCATAATAAACAGTATAATTTTGATTCAGATATCAGATTTGAGTTTTGCAACTCGCAGATCCGTTGACTCAACCCATTAATATGACTTTAATAATTTTTTTTTATCATTTTTATTATTATTTTAAATAAAAATATATAATTAATATCTCACTAATAATCATAATTTTTTATTATTCATCGATAATACTATTAAACCAATGAATTTACGTAATTCTAAGATCAAATATTGTTTCTTATTTTCTTTTGTATCTTTTCAACTTATGTACTTTAGAGAAATTTAGTGTCTTGTTGAATTTTATACTAATATCAAGTGTGATGTCGTGTTGATAAATTTTATTTTATTAGATATTATATGATACGGTTAATTGAATTTGAGTGTTATCAATGAGTATGAGTGTATTGAGTTGTCTTATATTTTTTAAATTGACAAAAAAAATCACAAAGAAAAATATTTTTTTAGTTAGAAACACAACTCGCTAACTCAACCCAACTCAACCCATAAATGAACGGGTCAGTTCGGGTCGTTTTTGACAATGAAATTGAGAGTTAGATGAAAAAACCCATTAAATTTTAAACGAGTTAGGGCAAACTCATTCCAACGCAACTCGTGTACACCCATAATAGATGTGTGTCGAGCTACGAATCCATCGATATAAACCTAACAAACTCATTAATTATTTGTATTCATTTTATGAATGTAACTTATTCAATTAGAAGTGGGAATATGACAGATCAATTAACAAAGGTCTACGGTCTAGCATACACAGAACAATATTAAGCCAGACTTTTTTTAAGTAGAAAAATACTTAGGCTTTCCTATACACTTATTTAGTCAAATAGGCTAGACCACAAGGCATAAAAAAATCTTTTAAACATATCAGGCGACCTATTTTAATAAATGTTAATAAATTTATTATTATTTTATATTTTGTTTTGTACTTTATATTAAGATACAAATGTAAATCTTAGTTATATTGAAGAACTTTCAAAAATAAGTTGAAAAAACCTTGTGGATAATTTCATAAGTTGTTTTCATAAGTTCTCTAAAATAAATAATCTCATAAAACTTATGTCACTATGTAAACTCAAATAAGTCAATGTAAACAAACATTTAGTCTTATTGTAATTTTGATTATATAATCTATTTAAATATTAGTTGAATTGCTTATTTACATATGTTCAAATATTATAGGCTTTTTAAGTGGTCTAATAGGCTAATCAGGTCTTCGAAAAGGTCAGACTCATGTCGAAAAATAAGTTTATGATTGGAGAATTTCTAATGGCGCCCTATATACTTCTAACGCACCATGTGAAATTCCATAAATGTCCCTTGTTTCTAGAGATATATCTTCGGACGCATTCAAACGTGGGTGAACGTTGAAATATTCAAGAGATATATCTCTGGAACATTTTGGAGTATAAGTCACGCCAAACTCTTCTCCTTTCTCGTTTGATAGTTTTCTTCAACACACAACTTCAACACTTTTCTCAATATAACCCTACACAAAATCAAATTTCATCAAACAAGATTATAAAGAACTCAAAGGAACATCAAAGATCATCTTTAATATTGGAAACAACATTTGAATCATTAATTTCGAGTAAGTTTTTTGAGTTTTCGGTAAATTTTGAGTTTTATTATAAATGTGTAAAAATCAATGATTAGAGTTAGAAATGTGTAGGAATCACATGTAAGATAGTTTAGACTTAGTGTATGACTTATTTGTTGGCTCAAAATGGCGATCAGATCATATTTTTTTAACTTGCAAGAGGCACATTCAACATTGATGTGACCTCTGTGTTACAAAATATTTCGGAGATGCATCTCTGGAACTCTTCAAAGTTATTAGTTTTATGGTGTTTCCAGAGATGCACTTTCAGAATTGTGCAACGTTATTGTTTTATGGTGTTTCCGGAGAAGCATCTCCGGAATTTTATGCAGTATGTTCTTTTTTAAGTTTTCTTGTTTGTGTGTGTTGTTTGCGTGCACTAATGATATGCCTTACTTCACCTTACAGGCATAATGGCTGACAGAGTTGACAGACTGATAAATGGCAGGGTTGCTCAGCACGCATTCGTTCAACGGTAGCAGAACCGGCAGGTTCCAGAGGCTATAGGTACCTTTGGTCAGGTAGAGGCATCGACAAATATATAGATAGAGGAGATGCTTGTTGATTATGAAAGTCATCTGGTACCAGATGGGGCACTGGCTACCATAGCATTGAACGATTGGAGATACGTCGAGGGGGTACATCATATGGTTCTTCAAGGTGTCACATCCGTACATGGTGCATACTACAATAGAAGATCCGCCGAGACCAGCTCATTATGAGATACTAGACGAGGATCAGGCTCAACTAGATCATACTGATAATGTCTTTCCTAGGTATCGTCACATATAGGAGACTGCGCATGCATGCATTGACATGGGGAATCTTCCCTGATGGGTCTGTTGTCGGAGAGTCCTAGATGCCATCATGGCGGAGGCACAGGGGGCACTATTGTACTGTAGACATTGTCAGAGGAAGATGGGATTGATAGTCAAGGAGACAGAGCAGGCAGAGGAGGAAGAGAAGGTAAATGAGATGTTATCAGGCACACAAAGTAGTAGTCTTTATTATTTTGTTGTAGTATTATACTCTCTACTTTATTTTTATGATTTTATTACATTTTGGATCTCGATTGTACAATATTTTCTACATATATTATTATATTATTTTCGAAACATCCAATATTAGTCTCTTATTATTTTGTACATCTATTTTTTATTCGAGATCGTGCTTCATACTTCATCTGAAAACAAATACATAACTTATAGCAAAATAATACTTGTTCTGATACACTTCGGAGATGTATTTTCAAATGTAAATGGCTACTGAGTGGCATATTTTGAATGTTTAAATTTTTTCAGAGATGTATCTTCGGAATATGTCAATGTTTATGTTAGGTGTTATGCTTTATGGTTGGGTGTATTTTGTTAAAACAAGTATTCTAGCGAGATGTTGTACCAGATGTCGTGACATGTTGGTGCCATACTGAAGCAGATCTTATTCAAGTATTTTAGTAAGATGTCATACCAGATGTCGTGACATGATGGCGCGGTACTGAAGCAAATTTGGTTTCTCGTTTTGGGATATTTGGTTTATTAATGAAGATTATTTGAATATTTGTTTCACGAATTATGCGCTCCAAGGAGCGTGTGTTTTTAAAATGCATAGGTCTGCTTTAAATTTGCAGTGTTTCCTAAGAAAGGATGGCATATCATTTAAGGAAACATGAGATTTTATTTGATTTATTTATACAGAAGATTTGATTTGGATATGAACTTTAGGAAATAATATATTATGGATATGCATTTAATAATATATTATTTTCCAGAATATTATGGATGTGCTATTCAATTTAGCCCGATTTGCTCATCAAGTCCATATTTTTTTAAGTCTATTTATAAGAAAACTCTAAATCTAAAGTGCAAGGAGAGCAGCCATATTTTTTGTGAGAGTTCTTTAGGTTTTTTTTTTCTTCATTATTGTTTGTGAGCCACTCTTGTATCACCTTGATACTAGAGCTGGACTGTTTTTAGTAGGGTTGTAATTGTGAATCGCCCATAAGTTATTAAGAAATAGTGCATTCTATTTCTTGAAGTGTGTCTTCTTCTGTTTGCTTTATCATCATTGTTGTGTGATTGAGGGGGAGAGATAGGGGTCTCTTATCTAAGAGTGTCTTAGATAGAAATTGCACGGATAGTCGAAGATTGTAAAATGGAGGTTTTTTACATAAGAGCTTCAAACTAATACTATTATAGTGGATTTCCTTTCTAACTTGATAGCCCCCAGATGTAGGTGAATTTGCACCGAACTGGGTTAACAAATTCCTTGTGTTATTTATTTCCTGCATCTTACTTTAATTTGCATAATCTTATTTCTGTTGTCATGACGTCTTGACATTGAATTCGACATTCTGGTGTCGTGACATCGTATACGACATCTGTCCACTATGTGCCAGAATTTCAATTGGCGTCAGAGTAGGCACCCTGTTCTGTTTTGGGTTAGCTCCAGGGAAGATACTTTATGGTACTATGGACAAGGAATGAGGATTTTTCAACATACCACCTATTTGGGATGACACCAACTATGATTACTTGAAGGCACGTATGGTGGCTTTTCCAAAATCTATGGATAGCAAAACCTGGAAAGCAGTTATCAAAGGTTGGGAACACCCTGTTGTGAAGGGAAAAGATGGTAAGGACACAACTGAATTGAAGCCATAAGAGGACTGGTCTAAGGAAGAATATGATCTTGCTCTTGGAAACTCCAAAGCCTTGAATACCTTGTTTAATGGGGTTGACAAAAATATTGTCAGGTTGGTAAACACATGTACCATAGCCAAAGATGCATGGGAAATCCTCAGAAACACTCATGAAGGCACATCAAAAGTAAAGATATCAAGACTTCAACTTCTCACCACCAAATTTGAGAATATTAGGATGAAAGATGACGAGTCCATTCATGATTTTCATATGAATATTCTTGATATATATTGCCAATACATCTAGTGCCTTGGAGAGAAGATTTCAGAAGAGAAGCTAGTTAGAAAGATTCCCAAGTCGTTGCCTAAGAAGTTTGACATGAAGGTCACATCAATTGAAGATGACCAAGACATCAGCAACATGAAAGTGGAGAAGCTTGTTGGATCACTTCAAACTTTTTGAATTGGCTATCAATGGAAGATCTGAAAAGAAGAACAAGAGCATATAACATTTATATCCAACACTAATAATGAATAGGTCAAATGTGACACGGAGACTGATGGCTGAATTTTTTATGATATTGTGCTTCTTCGGAGGTAATTCAATAAGGTGCTGAAGAGTATGTATAGGAAGTCGAGACCAGATGTCAGGAACATGTCATTCGACATCAGGAAGAATAATGATTTTTCAGAAAAAAGCAAGAACAGAGAAGAAGCTCAATCAATGAAAAGGTATTTAGTGTCATGAATGTCAGGGTTTTGGTCACATTAGATCAGAATGTCCCACGTACCTCAAGAAACAAAAGAAGGGCATGTTTTTGTTTTGGTCTGATGATGATTCTGAAAGTGAACCTAATGTTGAAATCGCTAAGCATGTTACAACCCTCACTGGTAGATGTGAGTTTGATGAAGATTCATGTGATGAGGATGTTTCTTATGAATAATTCGCTATTACCTATAGAGAGCTTTGTGCCAAAAGTGAAGAGGTTTTTAAGATAGTAGAAAAGCATAAGAGTCTTATAACTCAACTACATCATGAAAAAGAGAAATTTTTATCTATTATTTCTGGTCTTCAAGATGAGGTAACCCTATTGAATTATAAAATTTAAAACATGACCAAATCAGTAAGAATGTTGAACAGTGGGTCTGACATGCTAGATGAAATTCTTCAATTTAGAAAAGAGGTCGCAAGCTTAACAGGTATAGGTTTTGATTACCAATCTCAAAACAAACAAGGAAACACTCATATGACAAAATTTATATCTGCTGGAAAGAAGTTTGAGCATACAATGTTCGGCCAAGTGTTTTGACGTCCTACCAGACATCAGGAAACTCAAACCAAAACCAAGTTCTTGCCTTGGAAGTGTCATTATTGTGGTAAATATGTTCGCATTAAACCTTTTTGTTATAGAATGTATGGTTATCTTAGACATCATATGCAACCTAGGACTAATTATGTGATGACTAAAACTAAAAAGGAGTGAAAACCTAAGGTGGTTAGTACTAGTCTTATAGCCCATACTTCTTTTAGAACTTCATCTAAAGAAGACTGATACTTTGATAATGGGTGTTCTAGACAAATGACAGGGGTTAAGAAGTATTTTGTGGACATTAAGTCTTATTCCACAAGGTTTGTCACGTTTGGTGGAGGAGCTAAAGGTGAAACTAAGGGAGTAGGAAAGTTAGAGTATGTTGGAATTCCTAGACTAGATGTTGTTCTTCTTATGAAAAGATGGACTACAAATCTGATCAGCAGTAGTCAGTTATTTGATCAAGGTTTAAAATTCAAATTCACTAAGTACGAGTGTTTGGTTACTAATGAGAATAATGATGTTCTGATGAGGGGGTCAGGTTTAAAGACAAATGTTATTTATGGGTACCTCAAGAAACTATTTATTCTTCCACATGTTTAATGTCTAAGGAAGATGAAGTCAAGTTGTGGCACTAGAAGCTTGGACATTTAAATCTCAAAGTTATGAAGAAGATTGTGTCTGGAGAAGCTATTAGAGGTATACCTAAGCTCAAAATTGAGGAGGGTAAAATATGTGGTGAGTGTCAAATTGGGAATCAAACTAAGATGTCACACCCTAAGTCACAACATCAGGCTACTTCCAGAGTTCTAGAACTTTTACATATGGACTTAATATGGCCAATGCAGGTTGAAAGTATTGGTGGAAAAAGGTATATCTACATGGTAGTTGATGGTTTTTCAAGATTTACTTGGTGAACTTTATCAAGGAAAAATCAGACACTTTTTATATATTTAAAGACCTTTATCAATTGCTTCAAAGAGAGAAGGAAAGTGTTATTGTTGGAATCAGAAATTACCATGGCAAGGAATTTAAAAAACCAAATTTTCTGAATTTTTCTCTTCTGAAGGAATTGGACATAAGTTTCCATCACCCATCACTCCTCAATAAAATAGAGTTGTAGAACACAAGAATACAACTTTACAAGAATCATCTAGAGCCATGTTTCATGCTAAAAATCTTCCTTATCCTTTTTGGGCTGAAGCCATGAACATTGCATGTTACATTCATAATCGTGTCACTCTGAGAGCTGGTATATCTTATACAATCTATGAATTGTGGAAAGGGAAGAAACCTAATGTTAAATATTTTCATGTGTTTTGGGAGTAAATGTTACATTTTGGCGGATCGTGAAAAGAGGAGAAAGATGGATCCCAAAATTGATGAAGGGATATTTCTTGGTTACCCTATGAACAACAACGCTTGCATGGTTTTTAACTCTAGAACCAAGGTCATGATGGAATCCATTAATGTTGTGGTTAATGATTCAATTATTGTGAAAGGGACTGATGTCGAAGAAGATGTTAAAACATCATATCAGCATACTGGTGCTTCAGAAATGTGGAAGACATTGAGTCCAACATTGAGCCAGCAAGGACTGAACCAAATAAACCTCAAGCCAACAAAGGTCCATCTACTAGAATTCAGAAAAATCTTTTAAACGAACATATTATTGGAAATATTGATGAAGGGATCACCACTAGATCATAAGATGTGATATCCAATGTCTGTTTTGTCTCAAAATTTGAACCAAAAAATGTGAATGAGGCATTGACTGATGAATTCTGGATCAATGATATGCAGGAGGAACTAGGTCAGTTCAAAAGGAATAAAGTGTGGGACTTGATACCCAGGCCTGAAAGGATGAATGTTATTGGGACAAAATGGATTTACAAGAAAAAATCTGATGAAAATGGAATTGTAACGAGAAACAAGGCTAGGCTTTTTGTTCAAGGATATTCCAAAATTGAAGGAGTTGATTTTGATGAGGATTTTGCATCTGTTGCTTGTCTTGAAACCCTAAGAATGCTCTTAGGAGTGGCATCTATGCTAAAATTCAAGCTATATCAGATGGATATGAAAAGTTCCTTCTTGAATAGGTACTTGAATGAAGAAGTGTATGTTGAAAAACTCAAGGGTTTCATAGATCCTAGTTTTCTAGATTATGTTTACAAACTAAGGAAAACTCTCTATGGATTGAAGGAAGCACCTAGGGCTTGGTATGAAAGGTTAACTGAGTTTCTTGTCAACAATAGCTACAGGAAAGAAGGAAGAGACAAGACTATATTTGTTAAATAAGAGCATGGTAAAATCATGATAGCTCAAACATATGTTGATGACATTGTGTTTGGAGGGATGTCAAACCAGATGGTCCAACAATTTGTCAAGCAAATGTAATCTGAATTTGTGATGAGTCTTGTTGGTGAACTAACTTACTTTCTTGGTTTTCATGTTAAACAAATGGACAATACTATATTCATTTCTCAAATCAAGTATGCTAAGAATATAGTAAAGAAGTTTGGTTTAGAAAATTCTAGTCACAAAAGGACACCTGCTGCAACACACTTGAAATTAACTAAGGATGAAAAAGGTGTTTATGTGGATCAAAGTTTATACAGGAGTATGATTGATAGTCTATTGTATCTTATAGCTACCAGGCTAGACATCACTTTTGTTGTAGGAGTTTGTGCTAGATATCAGGCTGAGCCTAATATGAGCCACATTACTCAAGTAAAGAGGATCTTGAAATACATCGATGGTGCTAGTGATTACGGAATGTTGTATTCTCATAGTTCAAATTGCATGCTTGTAGGGTATTATGATGCAGACTAGGCAGGTAGTGCTGATGATAGAAAAAGTACTTCTGGAGGATGTTTCTTCTTGGAAAACAATCTTATCTTCTAGTTCAGTAAGAAGCAAAATTGTGTGTATTTGTCTATAGTTGAAACTGAGTATATTGTTGCATGAAGAAATTGCTCTCAATCGATTTGGATGAAACAAATGCTAAATGAATATAATGTCGAACAGGATGTCATGATATTATATTATGGAAATTTGAGTGCAATCAATATATCCAATAATCTCGTCCAACATAGCAGGACAAAGCATATTGACATTATTCATCATTTTATTAGGGATCTTGTTGAGGATAAAATTGTTAATCTTGGGCATGTGGCCACTGAGAAGCAACTAGAAGACACATTTACTAAGGCTTTGGATGCAAATCAATTTGAAAAGGTAAGAGGAGAATTGGGAATTTGCACATTTGAGGAGTTATAGAAATTATAGGTGTGAAGGAGTACAACAGATACTTTCTCTTACCTCTATTTGGTGGTGAATCTTATTGAGGATGATGGTTTAATGAAAAGTGTTGCTGGTTTTGGTGACTGTTATGAGATGCTAGTGAAGAAATTCACTATACATATTTCTGATGACTATGGCAGTAAGATGAGCAAAGAGTATGGGAAGGTTTATGATATAGGTAAATGTGTGGAGTTTTCTCTTAAAATAATCAACAAGTTTTTGGGTAGGAGCGGGGAGGAGAAAGCTGAGGTGGAAGTGACTGATAAGGTTTTTGCAGCACCCTGGTATTTTGGTCAGTTCTGATATTGCAGGTAGGAAGGAATCTCCTATTTCTTTGCTCTATATATTGTTTGCAGGGACACATATCTCTGACATTGTTGTGACATCTGTTAAGGTGGTGATAAAGATAAGGAAACAGATAGCAGTCTTGTTATTTGTTGTGTCCTATTTTTATTATTGCTTCTGTATCTGCTACAGAGGTTGTTTTGTCTAAATTGTGGCTAAAATGGGGAGTAATTGGTAGAATTTATTTATGCTTAATCTGCCCTTAAGGGAAGTAGTGGTTTTTACTCCAGTTCTGGTGTTTAGGGGGAGCATGATGTTTGATTGGAGATGATTTCGTTTATGTATCTGATGTATGGTTGCATGTGATGTCATACCTGATGTCTTGACATCTTGTCTGGGAGAATTTATTTTTCTCTACAGAAAGTTTTTTTTGTGAGTTTATTTCTCTCTGATGTTGTGCTTTGTGAGGCTGGATCTATCTTATTCAACTGCATATGCCTCTGATGTACCTTGGAGAAGTTCAAAGTTTTTTTATTGTGCATTTTTCTTTGAAGAAATTCTCTTGATTTTATTGGTTGTTACATGATATGTTTTGAAGGTTGTTTTAGCCAAAATTTTCCAAAGGGGGAGATTGTTAGGTTGTATGTTTTATGATTGACTGCATTTTGTTAAAACCAGTATTCTAGCGATATGTTGTATCAGATGTCGTGACATGTTGGTGCGATACTGAAGCAGATCTTATTTCAAGTGTTCTAGCGAGATATTGTACCAGATATCGTGACATGTTGGTGTGGTACTAAAGCTTATCTGATTTTGCATTTTGGAAGATTTGGTTTTATTAATGAAGATTCTTTGAAGATTTGTTTCAGTAATTCTGGGGCCCAAAGAGCGTGTGTTTATAGATGCAGAGGTCGACTTTACCTTTGTAGTGTTTCCTAAGAAATGATGGCATATAATTTAAGGAAATATGAGATTTGATTTGATTTGTTTATGCAAAATATTTGATTTGGATATGAACTTTAGAAAATAATATATTGTGGATCTGCATTTAATAGTATATTATTTTCCAGAATATTATGGATGTTCTATTTAATTTAGCCTGATATGCTCATCAAGTCCATATTTTTTCGAAGGCTATTTATAAGAAGACTTTAAACCTAAAGTGCAAGAAGGGCAGCCATATTTTTGTGAGAGTTCTTTAAGTTTTTGTTTGTTCATTGTTATTTGTGGGTCACTCTTATATCACCTTGATACTAGAGCTGGATTATTTTTAGTAGAGTTGTAATTGTGAAACAGTCATAAGCTTTTAAGTAAGAGTGCATTCTATTTCTTGAAGTGTGTCTTCTTCTGTTTGCTTTATCATCAATGTTGTGTGATTGAGGGGAGAGAGAAGAGTCTCTTATCTAAGAGTATCTTAGATAGAAATTGCACGGGTAATGATTATGTGCGAAGATTGTAAACTGAAGGTTGTTTATATAAGAGCTTCAAACTAATACTATTATAGTGGATTTCTTTCCTCCCTTGGTAGACCCTAGATGTAGGTGACGTTGTATCGAATTGGGTTAACAACTTCCTTGTGTTATTTATTTCCTGCATATTACTTTAAGTCGTGTATTTTTATTTCTTGTGTCACGACGTCTTGACATTCCATTCGATATTCTGGTGTCGTAACATTGTATATGATATATGTCCATTACAAAAATAAGTGTGTTTGGAGATGTATCTCCGGAATCATGGGGCATATGTGAAAATTCACATGGTTCATTATAAATATCTAGGATGCAATAAGAAACTCTCTTATAATAGGCCACTGGTCAGACTTAAGCTTTAATTTTTTTAACAAATCAAACTTAGGTTTGGCAAATCCTAACCCAACCTATTCTCACTCTTAGATCCAATGCATGACAATCCGTGTAGTTTTAATTTGGATATTAAGTTTGAAATAAATGATATATTTATATTTTATTTTACATAAAAAAAAAATTAGTATAGGATTAGAAACTACTTTTTCCCCTATTTTTTTTATTCAGAACCAATATTTCTATTCAGGGACGAATTCAGAAATCTTGATCAGTGGGGGCAAAATGTATATACTATTATAAATATTTATATAAAAAATATATCAATGTGAAACCATATAACATTGTGTAAAAAAGTTAAAACTATCAAAACTTTATTATTCTATATTAAAAAAAATCAAAGATACTTAAACATATAATTTTTTATTATAAATAATTCTATTTTGAAATTATTGAATAATTTTTCTTTTGTTTTTATTTTTAATATCTAACAAAAACAACCATTTAATTATTTAAGAATATTTAATTCTTAAAATACACAAATACTGATTTTTTTAGTGGAGACATTATTTGTGTTTCATCATGTGAAAAATAAATATTTTAAATTAATTTATAATAGCATAAATAATTTAGTGGGGGCAATTGCCCCAATACCATGGACATAGATCCGTGCCTCCACACGAGGCGCGTGTCAAAGGAAAAATTGGCTTAACAAAAATCTAATGTTGTAAGATATCTACTACTAACTGTTAGTTGAATAACGTAAGTCTTATTTTTCCAATTTTTTTTTGGACAAAAATCATGTGGTTGTTAACATAAAACGTTATTTAAATGATGGTGGTAACACCACATATTACTGTTAAACAACCCCAAAACCATCTCATTTGAAGTCACATGCAGAAAAAAAATGCAATAAGTACTACACTACTAATATAGGTTAGAGTTAGACATTCATATTTCATGGTGAGGTCCAGCCGATTCAGAAATCTTGATCAGTTGGAGCAAAATGTATATACTATTATAAATATTTATATAAAAAATATATCAATGTGAAACCATATATCATTGTGCAAAAAAGTTAAAACTATCCAAACTTTATTATTCTATATTAAAAAAAAATCAAAAATACTTAAACATATAATTTTTTATAATAAATAATTATATTTTGAAATTATTGAATAATTTTTCTTTTATTTTTATTTTTAATATCTAACAAAACAACCGTTTAATTATTTAAGAATATTTAATTCTTAAAATACACAAATACTGATTTTGTTAGTGGGGGCATTACTTGTGTTTCATCCTATGAAAAATAAATATTTTAACTTAATTTATAATTGTATAAATAATTTAGTGAGGGCAGTTGCCCCAATACCATGGACGTAGATACGTGTCTGTTTCTATTAGACAAATATTCACCAAATAATAAAATTTTGTTTGTATCAATTTTAGTTTTTAGTTAAAAATTATTTTATAAATCAATTTAAAAAAAAGAGTTGAGAAAAATAAAATAAAATAAAGCATGTTGATAATTTTACTTTTAAAAATTGTTTAAAAATTTTAAAATATTACAAATTTGCCATTAGTGTACCACTTTTTTTTTGTTTTTTTTTTTCTTTTTAATTTCAAAATTAAAAAATAAAAACCAAAACTTCTAAAGCCTATTTTAATTTTTTAGTTTTTAAAACTCTCAAATAAAAAATAGTTTTCAACAAAATTTTTGTAAAATTAAACTATTAAATAAGTTTTTTTTTCAAATTTTAAAAATTAAAAAACAGTTTTACAACACTAAATCAAACGGATCCTAAATGTAAGTGTTTATTTTATTTTGTATTATTTTCAACTTATAATTTTTAAAGAAATAATGTGTTTTGTGAAAGTTGATATTATTATTAAGTCTTATGACGTGTAAATAAGTTTTATTTGACATTATATAAAGTGTTTAGTTTAATTTATGTTTTAAATAGTTATGCAATTGTATTAAATTGTGTAACAAAATTTAGAGAAAAAAAAAACATCATAAAATAATTTTTTATTTTATATAATCCATAATCATTGTGGGTAGAAAAAAAAAAATTTCAAAATGATTGATTTAATTATAATTTAAAATCGTTCACGTGACTTGAGACAGATTTTTTTAACTAATAAATTAATTATTTTAAAACCTTAATATTAGTTTTCATATCAGATATTAAAATAATTATTTTAAAACCTTAATATTAGTTTTCATACCACATATTAAAATCTAAATGGTCCCAAGTAAATTAGGTTAATCATTCAAATTCTAAAAATAAATTGCATTAATTATGTTTTTTTTGTCTCAATAAAATGGTCTAATTTTGTTCTTTCAATTCATACAAAAATGGTGTTTTTACAAATTTATTCTGCAAACAATTTTAAGATAGATTATAGAGTAAATAAATTAAAAGAAGTGTGTATTTATAACAAGAATTTAATTTGTATGCACATATAAATATTAAATAATTCTACACATCTATTCCATTTCATCACATTTCACCATTTAAATATTTATATAATCCTGTTAGTAGAAATGCAACAATGGCATGAAGTATAGAACTACTATTCAAATTTCTAATTTCATAAAACAATATATGAATCTCCATGTTACTCTACAATTTAGAAGCACTTTTTTCTTTATGAATTAAAGTTTAAGTAAGTTGGATCCCAGAAGCTCATCGGATACACCGAGACCGAGCAGACGTTAGCGGTTTCAGAAGCGCTTCTCACACCTTAATATCTTCCGACTTGCATATGGGCCCTCTCCTACATCATCCTGCATAGTAAACCATCCAACTGCTTTTGCAATTTGTTTAAGTTCACTGATAACGTGTACCGAGTCGCGTATATATACATAACCACCTGGTCTAAGCATGCGATCCATCTCGAGCATGATGGTTGACATATTGCACTTTTGTCTGAAATTTGATTATAATAATTTATCAGGAGATATTACACTTTTGTGTGTATTTTGATTATAATAATTTATCAAACACGAAGTTGCATGTGCTTATTGAGAAATGTAAAAGCTTGGAAGTTGGAATCGTGATTAACCTCTTTTTTTCAAGAGAGAAAAGACCTGCTGCATTTAGCAGATCATATGTTCTTGGATATGTGTCGAATGGCTCGCACCTGTCAAAATGAACTAAATTTATTAGGCTGAACACTTTGTCTCGGATACAAACCCGAGATCTCGCAGTTGTGTGTGTGAGTTTCTAGTCTCACTGTCACTTCGTCTACTGACAATAAAACAAATTGCATAAAATATAAGCAAATTTCTCTTACCAATCGTGCATAACTCCTATTAGCCCTCTGTCGTATAGAGCAGGCAGGGTATTGAATCCGCTAACCGGAACAACATTCATAACCCAACAGTCAATCTGGAGATCATACATTGATGCAGCAAACCTGCATTTGTCAAATTGAAAGTTACCTCATAATACACACAGAAGAGTTCCATAATCATTTTGCAACTGATAACAGACCACAAATTCAAAAACAAAAAACCTAAACAAGAAAAAGCAAACTACCGTACCCTCCGAAGCCTGCCCTCATGTCCATTACATTTCTTAAGTTCAGCTTCTTCCAACTGAAAGCATGGACATAACTATCAATTATTTCATACCAATATTTTGATTCGGCCTTAAAGAGCTCGTTTCTGGATATAACAGCATCCATGTTGATGCTTTGAAGTCTGTCAGGTGGTTGATGGAGGCGTGAAGGCCAGTTAGTTACATTCGCTCCATATTCATTATTAGGCAATTGAGTTATGCATGCCTTAAGACCAACATACCTGCAAAACATTTCATGGTTATCAGCCACCTTCGTATTTGAATATTTGAACAATCAATCTAACATCTTTGACTCATGTTAGACATTGTTTTCCATTTCACGCTAGCAATCATGAAAACTTCGAATGAAATATAGGCAAGTTAGGTGAGTTGAACATTTATAAGGGGCCATACCAAACATCATCTGGATCATCATTGGACTCGCATAATGGAGGATGCACAGCAACATCACGACTAAGGTAGCAAGCTATTATTCATAGGTTTCCGCCATATAGCAATATAACCCTCTTTCCGTACAAGTTCCCAGCACATGCTAGCTGTAAGGTTCTCCATTTCTGTTAAGTAATAACAAATCCAAAGATCACGTTCCGAGCTGATGTCTAACTATATCAAGGTTTAAGTGAGTTGATATGAAAAATAGTTACCTTTCCATTGTTCTTGAAGACTCACTTCGTGTTTGTATACAGGCTGCGCTGCCCACACAAAGTAGCGACCGGCCCTCAGAAGCCTGTTTGCTTCAAGAAGCAGAATTCCATCTCCACGAAAGCAAATGAAAACAGGATATCAGTACAAAGAACATAAGTCTTTAAACATAATCATGATTTTAGTTTTATCCATCTTTTCGTAAATTCGTCATGTTAAGAGTACCATCACGAGTCCAGTTAATTCTGCATCTCGAACAATGGATGAGGTCAAATGCCTGGCTCGGGTACAACAAACGATGTGTAGCAAATACTGCTACATGGGCAGGCACGCCACGCTCAAGAGCAAACTGAATCTGGTTTTCATGAACATCTTTTGGTGCTATTGAAAGAGTGGTCACATTGCGTTGCATCAAAAAGGCACCAAAACTTGCCACTCCACAGCCGATATCTAATGCAACTCTCGTGTTGTAACCAAATACAATGTCAGGAACCATCTACACATTCAAATTCCGAAAACCTCTTAGTCTCTAGGCCACAAATTTGGATAAGCTCTAACTCAATCTTAACAAAAATGAACAAGACACTAACCTCAGAAATCTGATCCAGGTATTTATCTGCGCCGTGTATAAACTGTGTTCCACCTCCTGGAAAAACAAATTTATCCTTCTTTATCGATATCCAATTTTGGCCACTTTTATCCTCTACCAGACGCGTATGAGGTACATTACTGAACCAAATCTGTCATTGTATATAAGTTAGCGAACCCTTTCTTCCGAGTCTGAAGTCTGAATCAATTGAAAAGTATCACATTCTGCAATTTTAATGTGAAAATGCATACACTAAAACTACAAGTACAATCTCCACAACACAATCCACAGAACAAATAAGATGAATCATCACTGAATCTGAAAATTCTGAACCACATTACTCACAGCAACTACTATGATCAAAGATTCTCAAATTTAGAAACAGAAAAATGAATATTAAGAACCAAAGTACCTGGTCTCTACTTTGTGGCCAAAGAATATGTTTCCGATAACCTTTAGGCCTAGGAACAATGCAATTCAAACCCTTCCCTTGTTGAGGACAATGGCGTTCATATTTTTCTCCTCTCTCACTGACATTAAACTTTGCAATCTCTTTAACATTATCCAAACAAGGTATATAATCCACCATTTTCACATCATCACAAATCTTGTACTTCTCCACCACCACATCCACCTCCTTCGCCACCAGAACTGATTCATTGAAGTTGCTGCTGTTCCAGTTCCAATTGAGGAGAGAGTCGTCGTTTCCGACAGTGAAATTGTCTGTCATGACGCCATTTTCGTCAATTAGACCTATTCGGTCTATTGGCGGTAACGGAGGTATAATGAAGGGTTTATGTTTAGGCGGAGGCGGAGGTGGAGGCGGAGGCGGAGGTGGTTGTTGTTGGTGGTGATCGGGAGGAGGAGAAGGAGAAGGGAAGAAAGTGGCGAGGGAAGAAGATATAGTTGTTGTTGATGATGATGAAAAGCGAGAGGAGAGAAAGATGAGAAGGGTCATAGAGAAAAGTGTGAGAGTGATGATTTTAACTGAGGAAGGGGTTTTGAGAATATCCAGAGACTTGATCATCGACGACATGGTTAGAGAGAGAAAGAGAGTGCGATAAAAATGGATCTTGTAATTTGGTTTTAGAGAGAGAGTACTGGTGAGGACGTTAAAATATCATAAAAGTAGAAAAATGTGGCGTGTAAGCACGAGAGAGTGACAAATTTGTGAAAGATAGGTTTTGTTTTTCTTCTTTTGTTCTTAAGTTCGTATTGACAAAAGAAAAGACAAAATTGTTACTGTTGTTGGAGCGTGCACTGAGTTGTAGTGTTTTATTTACAGCTTAGATGGTGGTGCTTGTTTGGATATTGACTGGAAGTGCATGTTAATTCCGTGCTCAGCTGGATTTTTTACCAAAATAAGACACTTTTTCCCATAATTTCAATATATCCTCTTTTTAAATGATTTGTCTTTAAACAAATAGTATGGGCCAATTGTTTTGAAGATCTTTTATTAGTACTTGTGATGCATGACAATGTATAAATAGGCAGTTTCTTTTTTTCTCTTTCTTTTTGTCACTTATTTGATTTTATTAATAGCTTTTTCAAAAATGTTTTATTAATATTTAAAATATTAATAAAATGCTTTAATATTTACCATTTAAAAGTAAAATATTTTATCAATGTTAACTTTTATAAACTATTATTTATAAATGAATTATTTAACAACTTCGATCAATTTAAAAAAGTAAATATTTTTATGAATTTGATTAAAACAAAAAAAAAAAGATTATATATTAAATAAAAGAAGTAAACAAATAAATTAATAAAATTTGATTATAAAATTAAGAGAAAAAATTTAGGTTATCGTTGACTAGTTATTTGTAGGTGATCGATGTCACTTACTTTTACAAGATCCTCGTTGATCGAATATATTTTGGGATGATTGAGAAGAACTCTTTCTTCTACATTTGTAGCATTTAGTATGCCATGGATTTTTTGTGAAGTAGTTGATATATGTCTCGTTAAAATTTAATTTGTTATCTAACATGAAATAGTGGTGTAGTTGTGTTGTTTGCTAAGTTGATGTTTCAATGAAAGGGTAATAAAATTTTGGTTGTTGGAGTGGATTTGGGATGCATGGTTATCTTGGAAAAAACAAAAATTATTTTTAAGGTGTTTGAAGGTTGTAGTTTGGCTGAGGTGTTGGTTGCGTGTATGAGTATGGACTGAGTTGTTGTAAAAAATTGGGGTTAATTTAGTGTTTTGTTGTTGGGTGCTTAGCATGTATTGGAATTAAATGTTAAAGAACGTATGAAGTGTGTTAGTTTCAATGGGTTGTTTTGAAATATGGTTATTCGTATGCGGTTGGGTGTGTTGGATGTTTTAGGAAGATGGTAAATTAGGTTCTTTGAAATTTTTTTATTTTTAGAGACTGATTTATTACTTTCTTGAGATATGATGGTGGTATGAAAGCGGTAAAGTGCAGAAAGTAAAGAACACCAAGAAATATCCTGATTCCCTTCACACTTCGAAGGTACTCCAGTCCCCTTTCAACACGAAAGAGATTTCACTATAGTTAGGATCAGTGTACAATTCTTTATAACCTATAGGTAGATCAAAGGCTCTTAAACACCTTTAAGATCTAAAACACTAAGTGCAGGAAGAACATTCCTCTTCAATGCACACACTTGCTTTCAACAATCCTGAACAACAAGGGGAAATAATACAATCTGATTTTGTAATGAATTTGCAATAATGTATACAATGTTTATCAATGTTGTAGATTGATCTTCTCTTTCAATGAGAGTTTCCACAAGTATCTAAGACTTATTGCTCAAGAATTTTCTTTCAAAGGATATGAAAATTATGTAGAAAATTCTTTGTAAAAGTGATTTTACTTAGATGTGGAAAGATGAAATTGTGATACAAATTTTGAAAGAGAATTGAAAAGATATGAAAGAGATGTGTTTTTGAATTTGAAAGATTTGGCAAACACTTCTTGAAAAAAAATCGTGCAAATTTTCAGAAAAATTGATGAACAATTGTCATGTTTCAAAGGAGACATTTCATGGAAGATTGGTTGAAGAGATGCAATTTTTCAGAATGATTTTTCAAAAACGTTCAGTGAGCAATCGATTGCACATATAGACCAATCGATTGAACCTTCACAAAAACACTTGAAAATTCAAATTTTCAAAAGAGCGATCGATTGCACCAAAAGGATCAATCGATTGCACACTAAAACAGAAGCGAAACGAAGAGAGATTTTCAAGCATGTAATCGATTACACCAAGACACCAATCGATTGCTTACTGAAACAGAAGCAAAAAAGATTTTAAATTTTGATCATGCAATCAATTGCTCTAAGAGTGCAATCGATTGCACTTACAAAAAATTAGAAAAATTATGTTTTAAAAAGCTTGTGTTAGTGTGAAAAGTAATGTAAAAGATTTTTTAATGTTTTGAGCAATCAAAACTTAAACACTTGATGAGAATTCTCATTATACCTTCTGAGGGAAATATTTTTCATGTCAAGTCTTTGTCCTGCTTCTTGATGTCTTGAAATGGTGATCATCTTTGCCTTCTTTGTCAAGTGATTTGTCTTCATCAAAACATAGGTTGATCTCTGAGAATCTTGATTTCACATTCTCCCCCTTTTTGATGATGACAAAGCATCCTCCTTCTGTTGCGATGTTCTTTCTGGGAAGTTTTTCTCCCCCTCAATATATGAAGTGTTGAGAAGTTCTGAATTTGTATTGAGGTTAGAATAGCCTTGTATTTGTACCTTAAGGATCAAGGAAATATAACAAGTAAGAAAAGAGTAATATCCTTCTCCCCTCTTTGACATTATCAAAAAGAAGGGAAAGATAGATAAAACAGATATATAGACAAGAGGCATAGATAATAATTTTAAAATAACATACCAGCTAGTCATAAATTACAATTACAAATTTTAAAGAGTACATAGAAAAAGAAAGTACAGAATTGAAAGTGTAGAATTTAAACAACATAAATAACTTTAAGAAAACATAAAGAAACTTGTTTAATCATTTATGACAGATCCATGTTTGGGTCAAAAGGTTGTTGGTCTGGAAATGTTTGCTGGAGAGGTGATGGACGATTTGGAGGGACAGCCGGGTTAGAAGGATCGTAGGGCGGAATGTATAAGTGAGAGTAGAGATAGGAGAATTGTTTATTGACAGCCTCTTGGAAGTTGTTGATCCGAGTGTTTGTCGACTCTTGAATTGCATTGTATTGGTTGTTGATGGAGGTGTTGAGATTTCCAAACTGTTGAGTCATATAATCCATCAATTGTTGGTTACTAGGGCCATGTTTATTTGGAGGAGGAGGAACATCATCATGTCCTTCATCTTCTTGCTCATTATTTTCAGCCATTCCTTCACCAAGGTACACAATGGTTTTTGTTTCCAGGTCGTATTTGACGCCCATCCGAGAGTCCACATTTTTTATGGAATTTTTGTTGATATTTGAGTCCATGAGATACTTATCAAATCCTTCAAAATATACTTCAAAATGTTCCAAAATTTTTGTGATAAACCATGCATATGGCAGAAACTTTGATTTTTCGTTGATTCCTCGCATGTGAACCAAAATTAAATAAGCCCAACTGATTTGAATGTCATACTTAATTGTATATAAGATTTGCATTTCTAGGTCAGTCACAATGCAGTGGTTTCCACCTCTTGGAAACATTATGTATACCCGAAAATAATGAAACAGCCGACCATCAATGTTAAAAATACCTGCCGACCATGAGGTTCGAGAGGGTTCCATGCCGCCTAAGGATCTGACACGTTTTGCATTGAATTCTGCTTCAGTCATTCGGCCAAGACTCCAATAAAAATTCTCTTTTGTTGTATGCTTGCCAAACATCTTCGTTTTCTTCATAGAGTCTTCCACCGGAGGTTGGAATATCCAGAATTCTTCCAAGCGTCTTTGAGTGAAGTGGGATTCTCTTTCCTCTAACATATGTTACCATTTTGCCTTCTTCCATTTGTAAATTGCTATAGAACAATCGTACCAAGTCCGGATAATATGGTCCGGATGAGGAAATCAACGTTTCCAACCCGCATGTAATCAAGGTTTCTTGAAAAGAAAAACATTCTTTAGGAAATGATGAGAGAATACCATACTTTGGGGTTTGCATAATCTTCTTTTCAAAGTACTTAGAGAATCGTTCTTGTTGTTCATTGTTCAAGTGTTGAAGAACAAGTGGAGTTTCTGAAGATGAAGAGGCTGAACCTTTTCCTTTGCTTTGTGCTGAAATCTTCCTTTTAGACCGTGAAGCCATGAGAAAATGATGAAAGGATGGAGTTTAGGGTTTGTGAGGGAAGAAAGAGTTTTTTTTTGTTGAGAGGTTATGTTTTGGAAGAGATGGTTAAGAGTGGTTATGAGAAGTTGGGTTTTAAAAAGATTAAGAGGGGAGTTATTCTGGGATATGAGTAGTTGAGGGTTATGGATGTTTATGACTTTGGAAAGGTAAGAAATTTTGGTCAAAGTCTTGAGAATAAGGCTAGGTAGTAAGAGATAGTCATAGGTAGGTCAAAAGTTATAATGATAGGGTAATTGGAAAGGTTAAAAACCATGGAACTATTAAATAAAATAAAATAAAACAGATTTATAGTAGGTGCAATCGATTGGCACAGTGGTGCAATCGATTGCTCTACAAAACATAAATGAAATAAAACAAAACCTACAGGGTGCAATCGATTTCAAGCCTAAAAAATTCAAAATTTTTATGAAACTTACAGTGAGCAATTGATTGACACACGGGTACAATCGATTTCAAACAGTGAAAATTTGAGAAAAACACCACAGATGAAGATCTTTCATGATTCAACATCAGTTTCATCCAGGATTCCAAGTTCTCTTCATATTTTGAAGAAAGATTCCTTTGCCAATGGTTTTGTGAATATATCGGCAAGCTGATTATGAGTATCCATAAATGTTATCTTGATATCTCCTTGAAGAACATGATCTCGCAAGAAATGATGTCGTATATCGATGTGCTTGGTTCTTGAATGCATGACTGGATTCTTTGTTATGTTGATTGCACTTGTGTTGTCACAACAAAGAGGAATGCTACCCAGGTCGAGTCCATAGTCACGAAGTTGCTGCTTAAGCCAAAGTATCTGTGCACAGTAACTACCCGCTGCTATGTATTCTGCTTCAGTCGTACTAAGTGCTACGCATGCTTGCTTTTTGCATGCCCACGAGACTAGTGCATTTCCCAAGATGTGACATGTTCCACTTGTGCTCTTTCTATCAGTTTTACAACCTGCATAATTCGCATCAGAGTATCCAATTAAATCGCAAATACTACTCTTAGGATACCATAAGCCGACATTTGTTGTTCCTTTGAGATACTTCATGATCCGCTTGACCGCCATTAAGTGAGATTCCTTTAGATTTGCTTGAAAGCGAGCACAGAGACATACACTGAACATTATGTCAGGACGGCTTGCTGTCAGTAGGGAACCAATCATACCTCTGTATTTTGTGATATCAACCGACACACCGGATTCATCTTGATCTACATATGTACCGGATCCCATAGGTGTAGACAAGGTTTTGCAATTGTTTATATCAAATTTCTTCAATAATTCTTTGCAATACTTGGATTGACTAATAAATATCCCATTCTCGAGTTGCTTAGTCTGAAGTCCAAGAAAGTAGTTCATTTTTCCCATCATAGACATTTCAAATTCTCCTTGCATCATGGATGAGAATTCTTCACATAACTTTGTGTTTGTTGAACCGAAGATTATGTCATCAACATATACTTGTACCAAGAGAGTATCTTCTTTAATTTTCTTGATGAACAAAGTCTTGTCAACCTTTCCTTTTCAAAGCCTTTGTCACATAAGAAATTGCTGAGACGATCGTACCTTGCTCTTGGTGCTTGTTTCAATCCATAGAGAGCTTTCTTTAATTTGAAGACATGAGAAGGATATTTGTAATCTTCAAATCCAGGGGGTTGCTTGACATAAACTTCCTCATTTATGAATCCATTCAAGAATGCACTTTTGACGTCCATTTGGAAAAGCTGAAAAATCATAGAACATGCATAAGCCAATAACAGTCTAATTGCTCTTAACCTTGCAACCGGAGCGAATGTTTCGTCAAAATCGATTCCTTCTTCTTGGTTGTATCCTTGGGCGACCAATCTTGCTTTATTCCGAACTATAATTCCATTTTCATCGAGTTTTTTCTTGAAGATCCATCTTGTTCCAATGATATGCTTGTTGTTTGGCCTAGGGACAAGATTCCAAACTTGATTTCTTTCAAACTAGTTCATTTCTTCTTGCATAGCTATTATCCATTGATCATCGCCTAAGGCTTCATCAATTTTGGTCGGTTCAATTTGCGAGACAAATGCCATGTTCAGACAAACATCCTTGAGATTTAATCTTGTTGTAACACCTTGATTGATATCACCAATGACTTTATCGATCGGGTGGTCTCTATGAGTTCTCCATTCTTTAGGTAGATCATTGTGTTCTTCATTTTGTTATGAATCCTCTTGCTGTTATTTTGGTTGATCACTTGCAGTACCATTGAGATTATCATTTTGAGAGGTTTCTACTATATCATCATCATCAACAATAATATCTTCCTCCTTGGAGGGGTTAGATTCATCAAAAGAATCATGAATATATTCTTCAATTGTTAAAGTTCTTTTGTTAAAAATCCTAAAAGCTTTACTAGAGAGAGAATAGCCGAGAAAAATACCTTCATCGGATTTCTCGTCAAACTTACCGAGATCTTTGTCATTATTCAAGACAAAGCATCTACACCCAAATATGTGAAGGAATGATATGTTTGGCTTTCTTCCTTTGAAGAGCTCATAGGGGGTCTTCTTGAGAATTGGTCTGATGTTGACACGATTACTTACGAAACATGTCGTGCTTACCGCATCTGCCCAAAAATATTTAGGAAGATTTGAATCGCTAAGCATTATTCTTATAAGTTCTACCAACGATCGATTCTTTCTTTCTATGACACCATTTTGTTGTGGAGTTCTTGGTGCGGAGAAGTTGTGTGAGATTCCATTTTCTTCGCAAAATTCTTCAAATAAAGCATTCTAGAATTCTCCACCATGGTCACTTCTAATGGAGACAATTGAAAGTGACTTCTCATTCTGAATTTGTTTTGCATACTTCTTGAATGCCTTAAAAGTTTCACTTTTCTGCACTAAGAAGAAAGTCCATGTATATCTAGAGAAGTCAACAACAATTACTAATGCATAAACATTACCTCCAAAGCTTTTTGTTCTTGATGGTCCGAAGAGATCCATGTGTAACAATTGTAGTGGCCTTGCTGTGGACACCACATTCTTGGATATGAAAGTTGATTTGGTCTGTTTCCCTTTTTGGCATGCGCCACACAATCTATCTTTGATGAATTTTATCTTTGGGAGACCAACAACTAAGTCATGTTTGATCAATTTGTTCAAATGTTTCATATGAATGTGAGCAAATCTTTTGTCCCATAACCAAGAGTCGTTGTTGTTCTCCATAAGACACTTAACCTTCAAAGACATGTTATCAAGGGAAACTATGAAAATATTGTTAATTCTATTACCTTTTAACATTACCTCATGAGTGACTTTGTTTTCTATCAAACATTCATATTTAGTGAAGTTGATTTTGAAACCTTTATCACAAAGTTGGCTAATGCTAAGTAGGTTATGCTTTAGGCCTTCTACATAGAGGACATATTTTATGGTTGTAGAAGGTGGTGCACCAATGCTGCCTATGCCAAGGATCTTTCCTTTGTTGTTATCACCATAGGTTACAAATCCTTTGGCCTTAAGCGTTAGATGTGAAAATTTGGTAATGTCACCCGTTATATGCCTTGAACACCCACTATCAAGATACCATTGATATGAAGAGGTCTTCAAGCATACCTACAAAACAAGATTAAGTTTCATTAGTTACCCAAATTGCCTTGGATCCTTCATAGTTAGTGCCTTTCTTGACCCATACATAATGTCATTTTACAACACTGAAGTTTCTTACATAACAGGCATTAGGTGTATGGCCTTTGATACCACAATAAAAACAAGTGGGCTCAAAATTACTTTTGTATCTATGAGGATAAGACTTTTTCTTACTAGATACTTTCTTCTTGGGGTATTGATGAACCACTTTAGGCTTGACCACTTTCTCTTTAAGAGTTTGTTCACTAGCTTTAACAAAGATGGTTTTGTTGGAACTTAGTTTAGAAAATTTTCAGTAACCAAGTCCACCTTTATCATTTGAGAATCTTTGTTGACTAAGAACAACCTCTAGTCCAATTTGTCCTTTTTCATACCTCTCAAGGACTCTCTTTAATTGGACAATTTGAAATGAAAGTGACTCACACTTTGTGCATGCAAAATTATGTTTTTGATTACTAATTAATTTATGTTTTTCATCTTTGAAATTGTTTTCCATTGTCTCAATCTTTTTCTCTAAATTTGAGATTTGGTTCTTTGTGATGAAATGGTTTTGTACTGAATTTTGCATTCACCCAGAAGTTCATCAATTGCCCATTGAGCATCACTATCATAGATTGAAAAATTATTACTAACCTTGTCGTCTTCATCATCAGAATGATGTAAGGCCATTAGTGCTAGATTTGCGCTTTGATCACTATCTGATTCTGATGAAGAACTTATCTCGTTATCCCCATGTGCTACGTATGCTTTATTTTTATTGAACCCCTTTTTGCTTTTATAGGCATCGTTCTTGGAGAGTTTAGGACAGTTTTTTTTATGTGTCCTTGTTTTCTACATTCATAGCATTTGACATCTTGTGTGGATGTTGACGCCTCCTTCTCTTTGTTCTTTGAAAACTTCTTCCTTTTCATATAGTCAGAATTTCCAATATTATTTATAGAACCAAAAAAAACTTTCCTAACCTTTTTATGAGAAGCATGAAGCTTTCGTCTTCAACTGGATCGTTTTCTTTTTCTAATTCTTTGGAATCAACCTTTAATGTGATGCTTTTACATTTCTTTTTTTGATTCTCATGTTTTTCCATCGCCCAAGTTCCGTCTCATATTCTTGGAGTTTTCCATACAGTGTAGCGGATGTCATCGTGGATAGACTTTTCTTTTCAGAAATTGTTGTCACCTTGGGCTGCCATTCTCTGGATAAAGATCTAAGCACTTTAAGATTCAATTCATCGTTAGTTAATGTCTTACTGAGTACTATGAGATGATTTGTCAAGTGCACGAATCTTTTCTGCAAATCAAGAATTGATTCTCCTGGATGCATTCTAAAAAACTCGTATTCCTTACTCAACGTGTTTAATCTTGATCTCTTAACTTCAGTGGTTCCCTCATGGGTTTCCACTAAAGTATCCCAGATTTCCTTTGTTGTTGTACATGTTGAAACGCGAAAGAATTCATCCATGCTTAGTGCACTTTGCAGAAGATTGATTGCCTTTTTGTCATAGAGAACCTTTTTCTTATCATCGTCATCCCATGAAGGTTTGGGCTTTGTCGATCCAACACCATTAACGACCATTGTAGGAAAGAAGGGGCCATTTTGGACAACATCCCATATTTCATCTCCTTGTGCTTCTAAGTGAGCCTTCATGCGAATTTTCCAGAAATCAAAATATTCACCACATAACGGTGGAGGCTTGTTGCTACTCCCACCGTCTTTGAATACACCTTTGTTATTTGCGGAAGCCATACTGGATCGATTAGGAACAGGTTACCTAAACCTGCTCTGATGCCAATTGAAAGTCTGAGTTGCACCTAAGAGGGGGGTGAATTAGGTTCTTTGAAATTTTTTGATTTTCAGAGACTGATTTATTACTTTCTTGAGATATGATGATGGTATGAAAGCGGTAAAGTGCAGAAAGTAAAGAACACCAAGAAATATCCTGGTTCCCTTCACACTCCGAAGGTAATCCCCTTTCAACACGAAAGAGATTTCACTATAGTTAGGATCAGTGTACAATTCTTTCTAACCTATAGGTAGATCAAAGGCTCTTAAACACCTTTAAGATCTAAAACACTAAGTGCAGGAAGAACATTCCTCTTTAATGCACACAATTCTTTCTAACATATAGGTAGATCAAAGGCTCTTATACACATTTAAGATCTAAAACACTAAGTGCAGGAAGAACGTTCCTCTTCAATGCACACACTTGCTTTCAACAATCCTGAACAGCAAGGGGAAATAATACAATCTGATTTTGTAATGAATTTTCAATAATGTATACAATGTTTATCAATGTTGTAGATTGATCTTCTCTTTCAATGAGAGTTTCCACAAGTATCTAAGACTTATTGCTCAAGAATTTTCTTTCAAAGGATATGAAAATTATGCAGAAAATTCTTTGTAAAAGTGATTTTACTTAGATGTGGAAAGATGAAATTGTGATACAGATTTTGAAAGAGAATTGAAAAGATATGAAAGAGATGTGTTTTTGAATTTGAAAGATTTGGGTATTTATATTACACAAACACTTCTTGAAAAAAAATCGTGCAAATTTTCAGAAAAATTGATGAACAATTGTCATGTTTCAAAGGAGACATTTCATGGAAGATTGGTTGAAGAGATGCAATTTTTCAGAATGATTTTTCAAAAACATTCAGTGAGCAATCGATTGCACATATAGACCAATCGATTGCACCTTCACAAAAACACTTGAAAATTCAAATTTTCAAAAGAGCAATCGATTGCACCAAAAGGATCAATCAATTACACACTAAAACAGAAGCGAAAAGAAGAGATATTTACAAGCACGCAATCGATTGCACCAAGGCACCAATCGATTTCTTACTGAAACAGAAGCAAAAAAGATTTAAAATTTTGATCATGCAATCGATTGCTCTAAGAGTGCAATCGATTGCACTTACAAAAACTTAGAAAAATTTTGTTTTAAAAAGCTTGTGTTAGTGTGAAAAGTAATGTAAAATATTTTTTAATGTTTTGAGCAATCAAGACTTAAACACTTGATGAGAATTTTCATTATACCTTCTGAGGAAAATATTTTTCATGTCAAGTCTTTGTCCTGCTTCTTGATGTCTTGAAATGGTTGATCATATTTACCTTCTTTGTCAAGTGATTTGTCTTCATCAAAACATAGGTTGATCTCTGAGAATCTTGATTTCACAGATGGTTGTTCATGTAGGTCAATTAGTAATCTATTTTCTTATAGGTGTGGTGTTGCAATAGAACTATATTAATCCATGTATTCCTGATTCAATTTAGTTTTCATCAACTTAATATAGCCGTTTAAGAAGAGATTCTATCATTTCTTCAATTTGTTATGCTTACTTTATTAACATTTTTCCATTATCGACTTTCTATTCTTTAGCCATAGTCATTTCAAGTTATTTATCTAAACACCTCAGTGTATCGGGTATGTCTTTATGTTGTCAAACTGAAACTTCATTCAATAAATTTAATGCATTTCTATAACGCGGAAACTAATGAATGAAGTTTTTGAATTCCAAAGGTCACATCCCTTGGATTAGCATCCTCGAGACTAAGATAAAGCTTTTCGATAAACTGATACATGAAATTACCTTGTTATTGTAATCTATAATAATATAAATAAAATATGAGAAGTAGTTAAGTGATGAACAAATAGATCGGTTGGCCCCATTTGGTTGTTAACTATTGATACGCTACACACGGTGATGCAAAATTTTGTCATGTTTCATTCTGTGTTTTGTGTGTCAACCACCTTTTGGATCCATGTGTTTGCAAGTATAACCAAGAAGTGTTCCAAGATGATAAAGTTCATGGATAGTAAGACTCAAAAAGAAAATGCTTAGCTTTGATGATAACATGGTTTTGATTATGACAATGCATGAATTAGTAACAACATTTGAAATGGTTTTGGATATAGACAAATTTGTGAAATATAGGTTTTTGTTTCTTCTTTTGTTCCTAAATTTGAATTTGTTGTGATATAATCCAAGTTGTAGCCCAAGGCCATGTTAGTTAGGATAAGGGTTTGTTATGTTAGTTACTTAGTATACAATTAACATAGTTGTATATATGCACATAATTGTATTTCAGTTTTACATTTTTTCAATGATAACAATTCATCAATTATTTTTCATTTTCTCTATCATTCCTTCTCTCACTCAAAATGTATATTGCACTAACAAATTGATATCTATAGCTTCTGATTCGTGTTCTTGATCGTGTTTTCAAGAACTTCATGTTGGTGGTCCTGTTTCTAGGGATCATAAATCGTAGTTGTTGCATAGATGAATAATATCAATCGCATTTCAAATTCTCTTCTAATTATTGATGGAAAGAATTGGAACCGATAGAGCAAGCAGATGAAGTCTTTGTTCGGTTTTCCTGAAACCCTAGAAGTGGTTAGCAGTGACATCCATGAGCTTGTTGAATATTCAATTGGTGCTAGGAGAGTCATTCACATGGATGGAAAGAAGAAAGTTTGCAAGGTTGTGTATTGTATTCAATCTATAGTAGATACAGCGAACTTTGATCGTATTTCTCAAACTAAATCGGCGAATGAGGCATGGAATATTCTTATCAAGTATTATGAAGGAGGTGAGAAGGTTAAATTTGTAAAATTGCAGACATTGCGAAGGCAGTGTGAATTACTGCAAATGGGAGAAGAAGAAGAAATTACAGGATATGTCTCGAAGGTGCAGAATCTTGTTCATCTCATGAAAGGTTGTGTTGAAATCCTAAGTGATAAGATGATAATTGAAAAGGCAATGTGAACAATGACCTCTCAATTTGATCACATTATCATATCCATTCAAGAATCCAACAATCTTGAAAGCATGAAACTAAAAGACTTGGTTGGTTTGTTGGAGGCACATGAGATGAGGATTGTCGAAAGGAAAGGTGTTCAAGATTCGACACAAGCACTACAGGCTCAGACATGAAAGAAACATAGTGGTTCCAACAAATTCAAAGGTAATGGAGTCAATACTTCAAGTAAGAAGTATTGGTCGAACCCTCAAAAGCATAAGGTTGATGATAGGGCTTGTGAATCCTCCAAAAGAGGATAAGGAAACTCCCATCAAAAAGACAAAGAAGAGAAAAAAGGTGGGCAATGTTATAAACGTAAAAGTGAGGTCACTTAGCCAAGAATTATTGGTACAGGAAAGCAAATGGAGCTACAAAAGGAAATGAGGAAGGATCAAACCTTGCACGCCAAGATTCAAATGATTCTGAAGATATGGTGGTTATGGTTGTAGTTGCAGATGACCATGTCGACTCCAAAATTTGGTTTTTCGCCACAGGCTGCTCAAATCACATTACTAGTAGGAAAGTATGTTAGAAGATTTCGACGAGTCAAAAAAGAACAAAGTCAAACTTGCAGATAATAGCTCGTTGCAAATGGAAGGTACTGGTAACATGGTTATTCAAAGGAGTAATGAAGTAAAATCTATGATCAAAGATGTACTCTATGTATCTGGAATAAAATGCAACTTGCTAAGTATTGGAGAACTGGTCAAAAAAGGTTGCTCCGTGGTTACGAAATATTGAACCTTGGAATTGTTCGACACCCATAATAGTTTGATCTTAAAATTTCCTCTATCGAAGAACATGACATTTAAGACCATGATCAGTTCGACTGAGGTAAAATACCTCAAAACAGTTATTGACCACAAGAATAGTTGGTTGTGGCATTTGAGGCTTGGCCACATGAATTTTAGGTTACTCAATCAACCGATTACTCAATATAGGATAACTGGTATACCAAGTCTTGAGATGCGCAAAAAACTCTGTGAAGGTTGCTTAGTAGGGAAGAAATCTAGAAAGTATTTTGTTTCGACTATGCCAATGAAGTCCTCGTGCATACTAGAAGTAGTACATTCAGATGTATGTGGCCCATTAGAAGATCATACCATTGGCTAAAACACGTATTTTGTGTCATTTTTCAATGACTATAGTCGAAATCTTTGGATTTATGTGATCAAACGCAAAAATAAAGTATTTGAAATCTTTAAGAGATCCAGGATGCTTTTCAAAAACCAGAATGAAAAGAATATCAAAGTTTTGCAAACATATGGTGGTGTTGAATATACGTCCAAGATGTTTGATGAGTTCTGTGTAGAACATGCTATCAATCATGAGGTAATTGATCATTATATGGCTAAACATAATGGAATAGCATAAAGAAGAAACATAACCATATTAGGTACGGCAAGATGCATGCTGAAGTGGAAGGATTTGGGGGTGAAGCTCTCACCACTGTTGTTTATATTCTAAATAGATGCTCTACCAAGAAGCTGAAAAACAAGGTTCTAAAGGAAGTTTGGAGTCACAAACGACCATCAGTGAGTCATCTGAAGGTGGTTCTCTCTATTTGCTACAAGAATGTTCCCGATGCAAGAAGAATGAAGCTTGATGATAATAGTGAACCCGTGATTCTGGCAGGATATCATAAAACTTGAGCATACATGTTATTCAATCTAATCAATGAGAATATCGTAATGAGTTAAGATGTTGTGATTGATGAAAATTCTATCTGGGATTGGAACTTTGAGGATGCAAATAACAAGCCTTTGATGAGTTATGGAGTTGATGAAGAAACTGATGAAGTCGAATTCGAAACAGTTGTTGATATTCTAGACACAATCAAAGTTGAAGAGGGTGTGACTAGCACTAGCCAAAGACCTCAAAGAACCAGAATACTCACGGCAAGGCTTCAAGACTGTAAAGTAGTTAATGATGATAAAGTCACACCAGATGGAGATTTGGGTCATTTCTCTTTATTTGCAGGTGATGAACTAATCAAATATGGTGAGGCCTTCAAAGATATACAATGGAAGGAATCTATGGTCGAAGAGTTACAAGTGATCGAAAGAAGCAATACATGGGAGCTAGTCGAATTTTCAACACACATATAAGCTATCAAAGTGAAATGGGTGTTCAAAGTGAAGCACAATCTTGATGCATCGATTGCAAGAGACGAGGCAAGATTAGTAACTCGAGTATTTCTTCATAGAGTAGGACTCGACTACTCTGAAGTATATGCATCAGTAGTAAGATTGGAGACTGTCTGATTGGTGGTAGCCTTGGCATGCAAGCAAGGTTGATCGACATTTCATTAAGATATGAAATCGGCATTTTTGAATGGTCCCCTAGATGAAGTCGTGTATGTCATACAACCTCTTGGGTTTGTGATACAGGAGGAAGCGAGAAAAGTGTACAAGTTCCACAAACCCAATATGGTCTCAAGCAGGCACCTAGGGCATGGAACAAGAAGATCGACTCATACTTGGTCGAATTGAGATTTATCAAATGCAAGTCTGAGTATGGTGTATATGCTCAAGTTTTGGCATAAGATATAACAATCATTTGATTATATGTTGATGACTTTCAAGTAACTGTAAATAGCATGGAGAACTTGTCTAATTTCAAAGAGCTAATGAATAAGGAATTTGAAATTTCGAATCTTGGAAATTGTCTTATTTCCTAGGCATGTAATTTTAAATATCGAAGCAATGTATGGTGCTACATCAAAGAAAGTATTTCAAAGAAATACTCAAGTAATTCAGGATGGAAGACTCAAATCATACATCCTCACTTGTCGAACCAAATCTAAAACTGGAGAAACATGGAGAGGAAGACAAGGTCGACACTACTTTGTTCAAACAAATTGTAGGATCTCTGAGGTATGTGTGCAGTTGCATACCTGATAAAGGTTTATCAGTCAGATTAGTGAGCAGATACACGGATGAACTAAAGGTGTCGCACATGAAGTCTGCAAGAATAATCTTGAGATACTTAAAAGGATCAATGAACTGTGGAATCCTATTTCGACGAGATTCTGGAAGCAAAAAAGTTGTGATTAATTGGTATTCAGATGCTGATTTGTGTGGAGACAAGAAAAGTCAAAGAAGCACGGCTGGTTACTTCTTTCAAATATTCGGTGTATCAATCTCATGGTGTTTGAGAAAGCAACCTGTGGTGGCATTATCATCATGCGAGGCTTAATATATAGGAGGATTCTAAGTTGCTTGTCATGCAATTTAGATCAAATTTATGCTGTAAGAGATGAAGGTCGAAGTGAAGAAATCTCTGGTTCTGCAGATCGACAACAAATAAGTCATTAATCTTGCAAAGAATTCAGTTCTACATAGAAGAAGTAAGCACATTGAGACTAGGTTTCATTTCCTAAGGGAGAATGTAAATCAGGGTAAACTTGAAGTGAGGCATTACTCAAGTGAAACATAATTAACTGACGTTTAAATGATTTTTTTTTTAAACAAATATTTGCCAATTGTTTTAAAAGTCTTTTATTAATTATGATCCACTTGTCAATGTAGGTAGGTTTTTTTCTTTTGTTATTTAATTAATTTTATTAATATTTTAAATATTAGTAAATTATTTTAATAATTACTATTTAAAAAATTAAAATATTTAATAACGTCAACTTTTATAAACTATTATTTATAAATGATTTGTTTAACAACTAGTATCAATTTTAAAAAAAAAACTAAAATAATTTTATAATTTCATTAAAAAACATAAAAATAATTATTAAATAAAAGAATTATTAAAATAAATTAATAAAACTTGATTACAAAATTAAAGAGAATTTTTTGTTAAGTTGTTGACTAGCTCCTTGTAGGTGATCATTGATTGCATATTAACAAGATGTTCGTTGTTGCTAAGTTGTCAATATTTTAAGGTGGCTAGGATGAACTCTTTCTCCTTCATTTATATATGTTGTGTTACTTTTGCTTTTTGTGCTTTATATATATCTTTTAAAGTTTTGTACAAGCAACGTCATATTCTCATCAAAGTCATGATTTTTTTCTTCCTTGGCCTTGGAAGCAAAACTCTTTTTCTTTTTGTCACCATTTTCATTATCAATTTACCATATAAAGTAATCAAATCAATGGATGATAAGTACCTAGATTCAGAAATTACAGTAACTATTGGTTCTCAACTATAGTTTAAGAATTTAATGACTTTCTTGTTGGTGCAAAGGTGAATAAATGATGAACAAAGGAAATATTCTATTAAGAATGACGGCTACAAAAACATGATAAAAGTTACAATGATTGTCACCCTATTTATAAGCTAAAACTAGGGTTTCTAGAATAAGATAAAATACTAAAATACCCTCTAACAAACTTAGGGGCTAAGGAAAATAGTACAACTAAATAAATATGAATTACTATTAATATTCTAATACCATCCCTTAATTCATATTCCATCAAAACTTGTAACACCAATTCCATCCCTTAGTTTGAGAAATTGATCAGTCTTGATAGCTTTCGTCAGAACATCTGCCAACTGCTTCTGAGTGCTGCAGTGTACAACTTCTAACACTCCACTCTGAACTTGATGTCTCAGAAAATGATACTTGGTCTCAATATGCTTGCTTCTCCCATGCAACACTGAGTTTCTGGCAAGATTGATTGTAGACTTGTTGTCAATCATCAATTTCAGAGGTTTGTCTACTTTAATCTTCAGATCCTGCAACAGATTCAGAATCCACACAGCTTGGCATGCAGTAAGAGCACCTGCAATGTATTCAGCTTCACAGGTTGACAACGCCACAACAGGTTGCTTCTTGGAACACCAAGAAATTGAACCTCCTAGAAATTTGAACAAGTACCCAGATGTACTTCTTCTGTCAACTCTGTCTCCACACCAATCAGAGTCTGAATAACTCAGAAGTTCTGACTCATTATTTCCTCCAGAGGGAAATAACACTCCATACTTCAGAGTTCCTTTGATATACCTCAGAATCTTGACAACAGCTTGGTAATGGGACCACTTAGGTTTACTCATGAACCTACTAACCATCCCAACTGAGTAGCAAATATCAGGTCTGGTATTGCACAGATACCTCAGAGAACCAACCAACTGTTTGAAGGTTGCAGCGTCCACATCCTTTCCTTCAGAGTCTGAATCCAGTTTTTGATTTGTATCAGAAGGTGTGACAACCATCTTACAATTCTTCAGATCAAATCTCTTCAGAAGTTCTAATTCATACTTGAGCTGATGCAAAATGATACCTTTCTCAGAATATCTGAACTCCATCCCTAGAAAGTATGTCATTTTGCCTAGATCAGTCATTTCAAATTCATTCATTAGAACCTTCTTGAACTTGGCTACCTCCTGTTCAGAACTTCCAGTCAGCAGTATATCATCAACATATAAACATACCAGAGTCATATTGCCTTTAAAAGTATGTTGAACATAGACATCGTACTCCATCTCACATTTCTGAAAGCCTTGTTTCTTGAAAAATGAATCAATCTTCTGATTCCAAGCTCTGGGCGCTTGTTTCAATCCATATAGAGCTTTGTATAATCTGTACACCATCCCTTCCTGATTCTTTTTCACAAATCCAGGAGGTTGTGACACGTAAACTTCTTCTTCTAATGGACCGTTCAGAAATGCAGATTTTACATCTAAATGCATCAGAGGCCAATTCCTGTTAGCAGCTATTGCAATCACCATTCTGATTGTTTCATGTCTTGCTACAGGTGCAAACACTTCAGAGTAATCCAGCCCAGGTTTTTGTAGAAATCCTCTGGCTACCAACCTTGCTTTATGTTTGCCAATTGAGCCATCCGGCTTTAACTTCTGCTTAAAAACCCATCTGACGCTGATGGCTTTCTTGTCTTTTGGAAGTTCTGTCAGCTTCCAAGTCTTGTTTCTCTCTATAGCATCAAGTTCTTCTTTCATGGCCTTCAGCCAGAGCTTCTGCTTAAGAGCCTCCTCTGTACTTATAGGTTCAGAGTCTACTAACATGGCACACTGAATAACTTCTCCTTCAGAGTCTACTTCAGTGTCTTGCAGCATGTCAAATTCTGCAAATCTTCTGGGAACGCTTCTGATTCTTTGTGGTCTCTGAACTTGTTCAAAGTCTTGAGCTTCAGAGTTTCCAGCTTCAGATGGTTGACTTCCTCTAGAGCTTTGACCATCTTCAAGATCTGGCATATTTTCAGAGTCTTGGCCATCTTCAGAGTCTGAATTTCCACTAGAATCTGGATTACCATCAGAGTCTGGATCATCAGAGTCACCTTCATCTTCTGAGTCTTCTCCAGAGTCAGAATCAACATCAGAGTTTACTTCAACTTCAGAAATTCTTAACTCTGACCTTTCTTCAGAAGTTCTAACATCAAAATCAGATTGAGACTTATCCCAATTCCAAACTTCTGATTCTTTCACAATCACATCTCTGTTGAATTCAATTTTATTGGTTTCTGGACAATAGAGCTTGTATGTACCTGTACTGTGGTACCCTATCAGAATCATCACTTTGCTTCTATCATCCAGCTTCTGTCTTCTGGCTTCTGGAACATGTTTATAGTAAACAGAACCAAACACCTTCAGATGATTAACACTTTGCTTGTCTCCAGTCCACTTCTGCATAGGAACTATTTCCTTCAACTTCTTCGTAGGACATCTTTTGAGTACATACGTTGCAGGGGCAACAGCTTCTCCCCAGAGCTTCTGAGGAAGCTTCTTCTCCTTTAGCATGCTTCTCACCATATCAAGCAAAGTACGGTTTCTTCTTTCAACAAGACCATTGTGTTGAGGGGTATAAGGAGCAGTAACCTCATGCTCAATTCCATTCTCCTCACAGAACTTCTGGAACTCTTTGGAGTTATACTCACCTCCACCGTCAGTTCTAAGAATCTTCAACTTCTGACCACTCTGATTCTCAGGCTTCATTCTGAATTTATTGAATTCATCAAACACCTCGTGTTTGAACTTAATAGGGGATACCCATGTCATTCTTGTGAATTCATCAACAAATAACACAAAGAATTTATTCCCTCCAATTGATGCTACTGGAAATGGACCACACACATCAGAATGTACAACTCCCAAGGCATGTTTTGCTCTTGGAGCAACTTCTGACGCAAATGGCAAACGTGGTTGTTTTCCTTCCATGCAAACTTTGCATGACTTCTCAGGCTTCTTAATTGCAGGAATTCCATGTACCAGCTTCTTTGAATTCAAATGTTTTAGGCTTCTGAAATTCAAATGACCAAATCTTCTGTGCCACAACTCACTCTCCTTCTCAACACATGTTGCACTAAGACATTCTGAGTCTGCAGTTCTGACATTCACCTTGAATGTTCTATTCCTTCCCTATTCTGATTGTAGTCATACAACTTCAGAAGATTGTCCTTCATGGTAACTGAAAAACCTTTCTCAATTAATTGTCTCACACTCATCAGATTGCTTCTGATGTCAGGTACATACCACACGTTCTGAATCAATGCTGTTTTCCCATTGTTCAGAGTCACTCTGACATTTCCCATACCTTCTGCATTAAGATATTTGTCATCAGCACATCTGATCTTTGTCCTCTTTTCAGAGTCAAAGTCAACCAGCCATTTCTTGTTTCCAGTAAGATGATTTGAACAGCCAGTGTCCATATACCACCAGTCTGTCAGATCATCAGATTCAGAGGCCATCAATAGCACAGATTTGTCATCAGAACTTCTGGCTATATTTGCTTCTTCTGATTTCTTCTCCTTGTTTGATGTTAGATGCCCAATTGTGCTTATTGGAGCTATCAAATATGGACATCTTTCACTTCTTTTTATGCCGAAAACGTATTTATTAAGCTTTGCTTTTGTTAGTGTGCATCATTATGTCAAATGCTTTTGGTACTTTTGATTTGTGTGTTATTATGCAGGATTTAAGTGTGAAAGAGCATTATTTGAAGGCACAAGAAAGATGACAAAGGAATCAAGCAAAGAGCAAAACAAAAGTTGGTTCGCTCAGCGAGCACTTGGCTAGTGAGTAGCGAGTGTTCGCTACAGCCTCGCCTAGCGAGCACGTAGCGAACAGCTCCAGACTTGGGCAGAATGGTTTTCAACATCAATCTTGGTCAGCGAGCAAGTGGCGAAGAGGCTCGCTAGGCGAGCACCTAGCGAAGCAAAGCAGAATGTCCCAGGCACCCTTCGCTGGCTCATTCGCTGCAGCGAGCACCTAGCGAAGCAAAACAGAATGGAACTTGCAGACCTCGCTGGCAGGTTCGCTAGGCGAGTCTGTAGCAAGCGTTCGCCAGCAGCTCGCCTAGCGAGTGAGTAGCGAGCGTGCCCAGAATTGTCACTTACTATAAGTAGCTTGGGCCACTTTTTGGAGAATATCTTTTCTTTTTCACTTTACATTGTTTTGCTGCAAGAAAGGGTTTTGTGACCTAAAAACCTATTTTGGCTTATTTTCCTTTATCTCTTAACATAATCAAACAACAACAAGGTGGATCATCATCAAAGTTGGATCATTCGACTTGGATGTTCATCAACCGACTTTAAAACTTCTTTTGCAAGCTACCATGAGAATGTGTAGCTAAGTTCATCTTGTTGTTAAAGATAGATGTAGGTAATCATTGAACTTTGTATTTGTATGGATGATTTTCATTTGTAAACTATTGAATGATTAATGTATGGTGAAAACTTTGTTTTATTCATAATCTTTTGTGTTGGTTAATGATTGAGAAATATTTACCAACTCTTGACCTAGGTTTTCACCCATCTCTTTTCTTGAGCTAGAAATAGTCTTGAATGATTTTGTTCACTTAAAATGTTGAACTTTAAAGTTGTCATTTTGATAGATTGTGTGAGAGATCAACAATGGATTAAAATGATAAACTTCACAATATGAGTTAGAGATAATCATATTGAGAGGATATTGTGAATGCATTGATCATTTGAAAGAGTTTATTAAATGTTGATCGGAAGTATACATGCAAAGTGATTACCGAAACCTAACTTTGACAATCTTTATTCAAACCGTTAAAACCTAACTTTTATCGCATTTATTCCTTTCATGCAAAACACTTTTTACCTTAAACACAAACTCTTGGATACCATTAAACTATAAATTTAACAACTGTTGAACGGCGGTAAAATCTTATTATTCCCTGTGGAGACGATAATACAAACCCGACACTTAACCACTGTTCTAACAAAATGGCGCCGTTGTCGGGGATTGGTGTTGAGATTTTGAAGTGCATTGCAACGGTTCTATGTTTTCAAGCTTTGTATATTTTATATATATTTGTTCCTTTTTATGTTTTTTCTAGTGTGTTCAGGAATGACGAAAACTCCTTCTAGAGTGGTTGCTATCGATATAAAAGCATTCAATGAAGCTTCGACCGGGTTTGGATGGTGTTGCGGTGAAAATTTGATATCGAGCTATTAATTAACTTGAACCGTATTTCTTTTACAACCGGTCTTTAATTTATCCAAAGGATAGGTCTAAAGAAAGAAAGAACCTTTTGCGCGATGTAACAACAACGCTTTAGAGATTCGGGGATTCGGGGGTTGGTTATATCTAGGGAAGGTATTAGCACCCTAAATATCTGTAGTACTCTACAGGAACCTTTTGTTTAAGTTACTTGTTAAGTTGTGAAACATGCATTATGGTTTGATATGGGAATTGGGATAAAATAAAATAAAGGCCTAAGTGGTTTTCTAAGTTTGCTCGCAAAGGCATCGCACCTTCTGCCTACGTATCCTGACTAGGATAGAATCAGAGCAACCGTAGTTCGCCTCACAAGGGAAAAGAACACTTGATGATGATCAAGGTTCAAAGGGGAACAAACATGACGATGTTTGTGTGGAGTTTTGACAAAACTCCCTAAACTAAATTGTAAAAGGGGGAAGTAAGAAATCATGACGATGATTCTTACATAGAGTTGACGAACTCTTTCCTAGGGTTCTAGTTGAAGAACACTCCTAGTATGGGTAGGTTTCTTAGACTTCAAGCAAAGTCTAAAGGCTTCTAGTCTAGGGTTAAGGTGACTTAACAAAGTCAAGGGATAGCAGAGATTTTGGTCCAAGACATTGACAGTCAAGTGGACAGACCTTCCTTTGGAGGAACAGTATTGTCGGCAACTGGACGAAAGCTAACGAGCTCCGTCGCTTAGGGATAAAATAAAATACAAACATCATTCAAACATTTATGGTGACAACTAAATACAAAGATTAAAGATGGAAAGCAATGATGACAATCAGAGCAATTGTTTTGGTACGAGAACCGTGACGACAGTTCGCACCTGGAATACCGTTAACAGACAGATGAGATAAATATAAAAATAACTCAAGGTAAAAAATTCTAACATGTTGACAAACATGTATAGATATGATAACAATCAATTTTCCTGAGAAAACACAAGAGGAAACCTTCTAAATTTCATCTGCAACCAAATAGGGTTAGTACCGTTGACGCGCGGATTGCGCACCATAAAACGTGGTGAAAAAATAATCAAACATGGAAAATAAAATTATGACATGAAAGTACACATTAAAATAAACACAATGAAAAAAGAACGGGTGAAAAACGATAAAAAATGAGAGAGTTACGAATTTTTGAAGTTTATGTACAAAATAGGAAAAAATAATAAAAGGGTTCGACCTCCACCCGGATCGAACCCTGGTCATGATGGTGAAAGGTATAATTGCGCGCATGTTCTTACCGCTGGGGCGGCTGTTACATCCATTAATCAAATGGAAACAATATGTATACAAGGCTGATTTTGAATCATGGCTGGGCAAAATACATAATCAACACCAAATACGTTTTATATCGTATCTCACTAACCGCTTATCGGATCGAGACAAATTTTATATGTAAATTGGGTAGAAAAATGAGAGGAAGAAGATGGCATAGGTGGTTTTTACAAATTGTTCACCTAGTGAAAAAAAAGATGACTGGTGTGTGTGTGTGTTTGAATGCATAATGACATGGAAACATAATCGAAACCAAATACGTTTTATACCGTATCTCACTAACCGCTCATCGGATCGGGACAAATTTTATATGTAAATTGGGTAGAAAAATGAGAGGAAGAGGATGGCATAGGTGGTTTTTTGAAATTCACTTTCCTGTGAAAAAAACGATAGCTGGTGTGTTTATGACTTTATGATTTGCAAAATGACATGAACACCTTGATACAACCATGTTTAATGCCAAGTAAGTTCACATACACATCCAATATATGATATACAACAAGTGGAAAACAAAATTAGGACCAGGACATGCATATATGGTAATGTCACATTCAAGTTGCAAAAACACATAAAACAACAAATGCAAGTCAAAGTGGTTTTTGAGTTTGAGGTGCTCATTAGCTGTACCAATCATCCAAACATCTTTAACATGTGATTTAGAGTGTGTGTACATGAAAATACCAGATCTGGAACAAGTGTGTGATGATGTGGTGTGCAATTTGCATTCTTGTGTGTGTTATGTGTGTGTAAAGCATGAAGTGATGCAAATCATTGTTCAGTCCATTTTCAATGTTGTAGTTTATTCAAACATGTCACATATGGTTATTCAAAGCTGTTGTAATCAAGAGATCTCAAGAAACTTCATTCATTCTCAAACTGGTGTAGCATGGTGAGCATGTAAAGCAAAAATGCAACTTGGATATGATTTTGTAGTGCAGTGTATTTCATACTCAAACAAGTGTACTAACATATCATATTTGAATAATAAGTGATGTGTGTGATGTTGTTTTGGTGAAAAAACAAGTAGAGGCAAGAAATCACTTTTTGAGGCTTGATGTGTTTTGAAGCATTTGGCATTAACATGTGAAATTTTGATGCAATGCTTAAAACAACAAAGTGAATGCACACACATGTTATGAATGATCATAGAATCATGTTGGAAAGAAGAAAAACAAGTGTACTATGCTCTATGTCAAAAGTGACCAAATGAGTGGTTTGTGTGTTTTTGAAGCTTTTGTGTCCATATGTGACTTTGACATTTATACACAAAACAAACACAATAAGCACATAAGCATATTCAAAATGATCAAACAAATGTGTTGGAATGGTGAGAAGTCAATTACCATGTGTCATATGAAAAATGGTAGTGTGTGTGGTTAGGAGGTATTTTGGAGCATTTGTGTACAATAGGTGAAATAATGACATTATGCACAAAACAACATAACAAGCATGTAGGCATATCTAGAAAGTACATAGAAGCATGCTTGCAAGATAAATCAGATCATGATTGTCTCATGCAACAAATGTCTCAGCTGCTGTAGCATCTCTTAACAGCAATCTAGGAACCAACCATACCACTTCCAAAACAGCATGCTTACAAGATTGATGCTTTGATGACAGCAACTCAAACCTATCATACTACTATCAAATCTCTTTAAATGAATCTGTCAAGAGCTAAATTGCCAATTCAGGACCCTATTGGTGCATTAGGCAGGATTTGGTTATAAGCAAAAAGGCATATGGCAGCCAAGCCAAATCTCAGAGTTAGCAAAACCAATGAATTGGTAATTGAAGACATGACCTAAAGTACACACTCATGCATAACACAAAGCAAATACAACTTGATGCACATGAACAGGATCTGGTATTGCAGGATTAATAATGAAACAACAGTATTAAGTTCTTAATTTTTTTAGATTTGGGACAGTATCAACACAGCAAAATCAAGAGCTTACAGCTTGGATGTCACATAGCAATTCTTGGCACTCAATTTCTCAAGGACAACAAGCTTATTGTGTCATTGTATATGAAGCAGATTAAAATATTGAATGATATCTTGGATTCTAAATAACAGGGCAACAACCTAAACAATCTTCAAACACTTTGCACAAACATATTTCACAATCTAGAAATCAAAGCCTGCAGCAAATGTCAACAAAATCTCCTATTGCTATAACCAACTTTCCAAACAGAAATGTTGTAATCACATATACCTTCAAACTAAACTATGGTTCTCAGATCATTCATGATGAATAAGGTAAGAAAGCACAAACATATCAAGCAAACAAATTCAGATATGTACAGCATGACAACATTCACACAAAACAATTTTGAATCTTATCATTTTGACAGCAGTTTTGGCAAGCCTGGTACACAAACATGTAACAGCATCATTGGTTCATTTCAAGAACAGCATTAGTGCTTTGAGTAAAAGTAGGTTTTGACAGTATGGAAGCATTTGAGCAATACATGACATACATCTAGTATCATAGCACAAGACTCAAGCATATTGAGCATAATAAACCAAGATAAAACAACAGAACCAAACAGCATTAAAGGAACAAGACAGAATCACATAGCCATCCAAATCAAGTCCACATATGGTAAACATACATTAAAGCATAGGTAATAAATGAGTACCATGAGTTTTATGCTAAAGTGATGCAAAGTAATAGTCCAAATGTTACATACCTGTTGGAAGATTTGTTTAAGCAATCAAAAGCTGTTGAGAAAACCAGAGATGATGAATCCAAGTTTTTGCTTTGTGCTTTTGCTTGAACTTGAGAAACAATCCACTTGAGATGCCAAAATGAAATTGATGAGGTTCTGATGACAAATGAAGGTTTGGACAGTTGATATATATTGTATTTGAGGTGTTCAAAAGTTCAAAACATCAACAAAGTTCTTGGAGCAAGGTTTGGAGGTTTTTGTGGACTTTGGTCAAAGTAAGCTCCATGGAAAGTTGACTTTTGGATTTTTTGATTTTTTGGGTGATTTAATGGTTGGTACACCTCATATATATGATTTAGAGAGTGTGTGGATGGTTGTTTGAGGTCTGGAATGTATAGAACTCAAAGTAGCATCAAAGTTGCAAATGCTGATTTTTGGGCATTTTTGACAACTTTGGAGATTTTGCAAATTTGGTGTGAGAGAGAAATGTAATGAGGAGCTTGCTTCTAGCAGGTTTTTAGAATGATATTGAGGTCCATAATGAGGAGTTAGAGGTCTCTATTTATAGAAAAAATGAGTGAGGAGCTTGCTTGGTCATTTTGCTTCACCATGAAGAAACCTTGATATTTTCTCTTCCAAATGACCACTTGCTTGGCTTTTCTGATTGCTAGCTGTTTTCTTGACTTAATTGGCAAGTTTGTATGATGTTTTTACAGAGGAATCAATGCCTAGAGGCCTGGTAGAGTGGCTGGAACAGAAATGACTTTCCACCTCATGCTTGGAAAAGTCAAATATTTCAACTTTGGCAATGAACTCACCATTCTTATTTCCATGCTATCTCCTTGTTATTTCTTTGTTCTAACCTGCTAAGAATGATTAATATATCATATAGAAGGAGTTTGTAGCATTGAAATTGATCCACTTGAGTGCTAGAGGTGTTTTTGCAAAATTCATCAATGTGGGACAAAAGTGACAAATTGCCAACTTTGAACACATGTATCTCTCAGCTCATAAATCCCCTTGAGATGTACTTGTACTTTTTAGAAAGCCCTCACATAGTACTAAAACTTTCATGTTGGCCAGAAATCTTGATTCTATTTGAAACTAGGTGAAAAACCCCCTTGAAGTTGGCTGATTTTAGCTTTTAAGGTGAAAATAACTTAGAAATTTTCTAAGTTATTTTCCCTTCTAGGAATGTTTTTGCTTATATCTCAAAAAGTATGCATTTTCTGGTTGTGGACTAGTATGGGACTTTTGTAGGACTTGTCAAGAGCTTTCAAATGAGACTAGAACCAACTCAATTGGATGTGTGGTTAAGGAGATACGGTTTAGCCCTTTTCAAAACCCTAATTTCCCGATTTCTCGATTACTCTCTCATTTTTGATCCAATGACCATGAAAATTGATATGCAAGTCCATTATGACATAAGGAACAACTTTGATTCACAACTTGGATTCCAATTCTCAAAATTCGAGGAGTTGACTTTTCGGTCAACCGTACGATCGATCGGTGCCGATCGAGTCGCCTGTTGATATTCTGGACATCCTGGGACTTTGACACTTCTTGAATAGTCTTTAATAGCCTATATTAACTTCATGGAACTCACTCCCACCATTAAAACATTTCCCAACATCAAAGTCAAACCACAGTTGACTTTCTACTGGTTAAAAACCCTAATCGGGGCCTCCTGACTGCACTGTTCTTGATTCTGAAACGATTTCTTCAAATTGACTTCCCATTCGACTTTGATATTGTCTTTGATTTCATTCCATGATTGAATTGACCCAAATCATTGGTTGATCATTCCTTGATTGTTTTGAATTTGTCGGTGCGAGAACCCTGATTCATCTGTAACTTGACAATAATAAACTTGCACTGATTTAGGGTTAGATAATGCATGATCATGCTTCTAAAAATGGTAATGAGGATCTCAGGTGGTCAAAATTTGGGGTGTGACAGTTGCCCCTATTTAAATATCTTCACTAGATGAAACTGAGGATGACAATCCTCGGGGGATCGTAGTGAGAGGTATTTAAATACAGAAGAACCAGAAATTTTGTACCTTAGATCCGATGTTATGCAAAGGAATAAATGCCCAAATGCTATGAGTCCTAAATGATGTTTTATGATGCTTGAAAATGCAAGGCACACAAAAAGGTAAAAACAGACTGCCATCCACTGGGGAATAGTCTCTGGAGACTCGACATACCGGGAACGTCCTTATAGAAGGACACACACTGGGGAAGAGAAAACTTAAACCTGAATATCAGATAGTTCAGACATGACTAAATGATAACAACTGAGAACATAATTCTGATTGGAGGAGCGGAACCTGACGAGGACAACCGTTCACTGGGGAAAAGGGACATACTTTACTGGGGATCAAATAGTTCAGACGTGACTAGATGATATCATCTGAGAAACTCCGACTGGGAAACGGAACCTGACGAGGACAGCCGTTCACTGGAGAAAGAGACGCACTCCACCGGGGAAAGAATAATTTTCACATGGGGAATAAAGGAAATTGGTGACAACCTCACTGGGGATGACCAGACGAGGCCTTCCTATAATGAAGAGTTCAAACGGGATCTCCAGGAATGGACTAGGAACAAAGTCAGACACACAGGGGATACTAGTGACAACTAGATCTCCGAGACTAGACTGGAAAAGCAAAGACCTACTGGGGTACTGGTGACTACCAACCCAGAGGAAACAAATAAGGAAAACGGGAACGCCAGTGACAACTGGACTTTAGCTAGTGGGATTGGTGACGACCGATGGAATGTTAAATGAATAAACGACCATACCAGTTACAACGGGCTTTTCACGGGATTTGGTGACGACCAACCAGTGATGCCGGATAAGAATGCCAGTTACGACTGGACTTACTGGGGAATTTAAATAACAACCACAAATAACAATTTGGGTGAGCGCGCCAGTTACGACTGGACTTTATGAGGATTTGGTGACAACCAAACTCAGGTATCAATAACAATTGGATTTAAAAGACGCCAGTGACGACTGGACTTCAGTAGGGGAGGTTGGTGACGACCAACACATGATACCAATGGCAACTGGATTTAACGATGCCAGTGACGACTGGACTTCAGGGGATGTAACAATAATGATTACTAACCACGGTTCGGTTGAAGGGTGCCAGTTACAACTGGACTTGATTGGGGATGTTAGTGACGACCAACAAACACAGGGTGCCAGTGACGACTGGACTTAAAGTAAAAAGTTGGTAACGACCAACAAGTGATACCAACAACAATTGGATTTAAACAATGCCAGTGACAACTGGACTTTACTGAGGGAAGTTGGTGACAACCAACGAAAGGGTACCAATTACAATTGGATTTTGCGATGCCAGTGACAACTGGACTTTTCCGGGGAAAGGTTGGTGACGACCAACAAACACAAGGTGCCAGTGACGACTGGACTTTTTAAAAGACTGTGGTGGCAACCACGAGATAGAACATATGAATGCCAGTGACAACTGGACTTGATGGTAACAACCAGAAAATGAGATACCACAACCGGGGGAGAGGGTAGAACCACACTGAATCCAGGCTAAGTGGTGCAAATAATCTCAACTGTACTGGGGAACGGAGCTTAGTCAGGTCAGCCCGCGATGTACCAGTAATCTCTGTCTTTGGCAATCCTGTGGAGGATGGATCCTTCAAAACTTTACATGATGGCTTCTTAGTCTTGGTTACTACACACGGCCAAAGGCGAACCAAGTGAACAGATCTGCTAAGTGTTTCAACTGGGGAAAAAATGCAAATGTATATCAATGCCCCTGCCACCTTGAGACATCAGGGTGAGTATGATCTTACTGAGTTTTCCACGAGTTTAAAGCATTTGTTTTTTATTGACCTTTTCAAGTTTTATCATGAAAAATTTTGCCTCTTACGTTTTTCAAAATCATCGTTTGTCAAATAAACAGTGTTTTGCATAACAAAAAATGATAAAGAGAAGTAGTAGTTGCAAACAAAAGAATGGTTCGAAGTTGATTTTATTCAAGCAGGAGGTCTTGCCAATGGCAAGATTCCCTAGAACATTGTACAAGTGAAAAATGGCAAAAGTGGAAGGGTTACATTGAATCCCATGACCATTTATCCCTAAAGACTAGAAATCCACCAACATCCTTGCTTCTGACGAGAGCAACCGGAAGTGAGTTTTCTCTGTGTAACTTGCTGCACTGGTGACAACCTTCTGATGCAGTGAAACGCCTTTGTCCCTAATTTTTGCCTGGATCGCCCTTTCGGGTTTTCAATCCACCGGGACGCCCATTTTTGCCTAAGTCGCCCTTTCGGGTTTTCAACTTAGCGAGCTTTCAATTCTTTTCTCTTTTTCTCTTTTTCTTTTTACCCTAACTTTTGCATAAGCCGCTCTTGCGAGTTTTCGACTTATCGGGCTTTTCTTAGGTGTAATATTTTCTGACTGCATCAGAATTTATTGGATGAGTAAGCTGCTCTCCATCCATGGTGGTGAGAATCAACGATCCTCCTGAGAAAACTGTCTTCACAATGAAGGGGCCATCATAGTTAGGCATCCATTTTCCTCGGGCGTCTTTATGGACTGGTAAGATCTTCTTCAATACAAGCTCACCTTCTCTGAACTCCCGGATGCGGACCTTCTTGTCGAAGGCTCTTTTGATCCTCTTCTGATATACCTGGCCATGACACATTGCAGATATACGCTTTTCGTCAATTAAATTCAATTGGTCAAATCTTTCCCTGACCCATTCTGCCTCTTCCAGCTTTGCTTCCATTATAACCCTTAACGAAGGGATCTCGACTTCAATTGGGAGTACAGCATCCATCCCATACACTAAAGAGAAAGGGGTTGCCCCTGTTGAGGTGCGGACTGATGTTCTGTATCCGTGTAGAGCAAACGGTAACATTTCATGCCAGTCTTTGTAAGTTTTCACCATCTTTTGTAAAATCTTCTTGATGTTTTTGTTAGCTGCCTCAACAGCTCCATTCATCTTCGGACGGTACGGGGAGGAGTTATGGTGTTCAATCTTGAATTCATCACACAGTTCCTTCATCACTTTGTTGTTCAGATTGGTTCCGTTGTCTGTGATAATTCGGTTGGGAATCCCGTATCGACAGATTATCTCTTTCTTGATGAAGCGAGCCACCACTTGTCGGGTTACATTGGTGTATGAAGCAGCCTCGACCCATTTGGTAAAATAGTCAATGGCGACTAGAATGAAACGGTGCCCGTTGGAAGCTTTTGGCTCAATTGCCCCAATCATATCGATGCCCCACATTGAGAAAGGCCAGGGTGATGATAGTACATTCAGCAATGTCGGAGGTACATGCACTTTATCTGCGTAGATCTGACATTTATGACACTTCCTGGAGAATTGTATGCAGTCATTCTCTAAAGTCAACCAGTAATACCCGGCTCTCAAAATCTTTCTGGCCATCACGTACCCATTGGCATGAGTACCGAAGATCCCTTCATGGACATCTTTCATTAACAGCTCTGCTTCTCTTTTGTCGACGCATCTGAGTAGTACCATGTCATGATTTCTTTTATAAAGCACACCATTGCTGAGGAAGAACTTTGACGCTAGTCTTCTTAAAGTTTTCTTGTCAAGAGACGTAGCATCGGTCGGATATTCTTGTTGTAACAGGAAGTTCTTTATATCATAATACCATGGTTTATCATCTGTTTCTTCGTCGATCATTTGACAGTAAGCGGGCTCTGTTTTTCGCTCAATCCGGATGAGAGTAGCATCATTTACATCTTGGACTTTCCACATGGAGGCCAACATGGCTAAAGCATCGGCAATGTGATTTTCAGACCTGGGTACATGCTTGAAGGTAATCTCGTCAAAGTACTCGATCATGTCGACAATATATGCTCTGTATGGGACCAGGTTTTCATGTCGGGTCTCCCATTCGCCTGTGACCTGGTAGATGACTAGTGCTGAATCGCCGCTCACTTCTAGAGTTTTAATTTTGAGATCAATGGCCGCTTCGAGACCAAGGATACATGCCTCGTATTCTGCAATGTTGTTTGTACAATCAAAATCCAACCGAGCCGTGAATGGCGTGTAACCACCTCCTGGATTCATTAAGACAGCGCCTACACCATGCCCGCTATAATTTGACGAACCATCGAACATCATTTTCCAAGGGGAACTTGGTGGTGAATCTTCAACAGGGTCGACCTTTTCACAATCCTTTACTAACATGACGTCTTCATCAGGAAAATCAAGCTTAACTGACTCATCGTTCTCAACTGGTTGTTCTGCAAGGTAATCTGACAAGATACTGCCCTTGATAGACTTCTGGGTCGTGTACTGAATGTCGTATTCTGATAATAACATGTGCCATCTGGCGAGCCTTCCAGTCTGAGCAGGTTTTTCAAAGATATATTTGATTGGGTCCATTTTTGCGATTAACAGAGTAGTATGGCAAACCATGTACTGTCGTAACCGTTTGGCGGCCCATGCTAAAGCGCAACATGTCTTTTCAAGGAGTGAATAACGGCTCTCACAATCAGTAAACTTCTTGCTTAAGTAATAGATGGCATGTTCCTTTCGTCCGGATTCATCCTGTTGACCCAACATACAGCCCATGGAACTTTCTAGAACAGTAAGGTACATGAATAACGGCCTTCCCGGAACCGGAGGTATCAAGATGGGCGGTTCTTGCAAATAACTTTTGATTTTGTCAAAGGCCTGCTGACAGTCTTCATTCCAAACCACTGGTTGATTTTTGCGTAGTAGTTTGAAGATGGGTTCACAGGTCGGTGTCATGTTGGAAATGAACCGAGATATGTAATTTAATCTGCCCAGAAAACCTCTGACCTGTTTTTCTGTTTGAGGAGCCGGCATGTCTTGGATGGCGCGGACTTTGTCTGGGTCTACTTCGATTCCTCGTTGACTAACAATGAAACCAAGTAGCTTTCCTGACCTTACTCCGAAAGTGCATTTGGCAGGATTCAACCTTAGTTGATACTTTCTAAGTCTTTTGAACAGCTTCAGGAGGTGCTCTAGATGATCATCTTCGCTTCGAGACTTTGCAATCATATCGTCGACATACACCTCAATTTCTTTGTGCATCATGTCATGAAATAGAGTGACCATGGCCCGCTGGTAGGTGGCTCCAGCATTTTTCAAACCAAATGGCATAACTTTGTAACAGTAGGTTCCCCACGGCGTGATGAAGGTAGTTTTTTCCATATCATCTGGATCCATTTTAATCTGATTGTAACCCGAGAAACCGTCCATAAAAGAGAACACTTCGAAACGAGCTGTATTGTCTACCAATGTATCAATGTGTGGCAGTGGGAAGTCATCTTTCGGACTGGCCTTGTTCAGATCCCTGTAGTCTACACACATTCGGACCTTACCATCCTTTTTCGGTACTGGAACAATGTTTGCTACCCACTCAGGGTATCTGGATACAGCCAAGAACCCTGCATCTACCTGCTTTTTTACTTCGTCTCGGATTTTGAGTGCCATGTCTGGCCTGGTTCTGCGGAGCTTTTGTTTTACTGGAGGGCATTCTGGTTTAAGCGGCAGCTTGTGAACCACTATGTCAGTGTCTAGACCCGGCATGTCCTGATAGGACCAAGCGAACACATCCACATATTCCTTCAGGAGTTCTTTCAATTGTTGTTTGATGTCTGCCCCGAGGCTTGCCCCAATCTTGACTTCCTTTTTGTCATCTTCTGAGCCCAGGTTAATGACTTCAATCTGCTCTTTGTATGGTTGGAGTTCCATGTCTTCGTCTTGAGTTAGTCTTACCAGTTCATCGGGAATTTCAAGATCTTCGTCCTCCTCTTCAGCTTGGTGAATTGGTGAATCAAAGTCAGGAGGAGATGCCTGGTCATGGGAATCAATGGGTTTTTGGATGTGGCTGCAGATGGGGAATGGTTTAATTTTATTAAACATACAAAGATAAATGCAGCACACAAAAAAGAAGATTGCTTTCGGTTTTTTATGATTGCCATTTTTTCTTTAAAAGTGAAAACGAATAAAAGCATCAAAAGCAAACGAGGAATTTAGCAAAACAGTTCATTTTCATTGATGTATTTTGAAAGTGCGGGGCCCGTACAAAACATTCCTATGACCTTGGGCACGGTCATGGAGTTTTAAAACAACAAAACAAGAAAAAGACACAAAGCAAATTACTTTAACTCGTGACAAACTACAGGAACATCAATGGCCTCCCAGTTGCTCAAGGGAGATTTGCACCGATACACTAGATGCCCGATGTATTCACTTTCTTCTTCGTCTCCTACGGCGTTGACTTGGGACCCGCCGCTGATGAATATTTCTTGTATTGTCCTGGGACGCCTCTGGTCTAGTGTAGTGTCTTCAGCAGGAGTTGGTTTGTAACCCAACCCCTGTCGATCCATCTTCGGCTGTACTTCAATAATTTCTCCCCATCCTGCGGGAGTGCCTTCTGCGAGCGCTGCTCTGATACTTTGAGCGGAAGCGAACGATGGACTACCTTTGGCTACCGTTTCTTCTACTGTTACTGCATGGGCTATTTCCAGAGCTTGAAATGAGGTTTCCAGCGCACCTTCTTCTGCTTCGATGTATCTGAAGGATGACAGATTGCTTACCATAAAGTCTTCCTCCCCATGCACAATTATTAGCTGGTCATTCACCACATACTTCAATCGCTGATGCAGAGTTGATGTTACCGCCCCGGCTTCATGTATCCACGGTCGTCCCAACAAACATCTGAATGCCGGGTTAATGTCCATCACCTGGAACGTTATATCAAATACATGTGGTCCAACCATGACGGGTAATTCTACTTCTCCAATAACAGCCCTTCGGGACCCGTCGAAAGCCTTCACGATCAAAGGAGTGGGCTTCATCTCTGCTCCTGTATAGGCCAACCTTGCAAGTGACCTTGCAGGCAAGACATTCAAAGAAGACCCATTATCAACCAGGACTCGTGCCAATGTGTCTTCTTGGCACTTTATGGATATATGTAAGGCTTTGTTATGGCTACGACCTTCTTTTGGCAATTCAGCGTCACTGAAACTCAACGTATTGCACGCTGTGATATTGGCTACTACCGAATCAAATTGCCCCAGTGTTATATCTCTGGTCACATGTGCCTGCTGAAGTACCTTCTGCAGCGCTTCCCGGTGAGCGGGGGAATTCATTAAAAGAGACAGGACAGATATCTTGGCCGGCGTTTGGTGGAGATGATCCACCACCTTGTAATCGCTTTTTCGGATAATCCTCAAAAACTCTTCATCTTCTTTCTCGGGATTTGTCACTTCTCTGTTCTGTGTTTCCACCGGGGTAGTGGATTTTGGAGTCACTATCGTAATCTTGGGCTGATAAATTCGACCACTGCGGGTCATCTTGCTCGTGCCCACGATGTTCGTAACATCGTCTTGCTCTTTCTTTCCTTTCTTTTCTTGATCTGCATTTCCCGGTGTCACTGTTAAACCATATTTCCAAGGGACCGCTTTTGTATCATTGTATGGAAATGGCTTTGGTCTTTGAATTACGACGGATCGGCGTTGAGTGATCGCTGATCTGTTGAACACAGGCTCTGCACTTCCGGGCGCTTGAATCCATTTGTCTTTGTTTGGTTGATCAAATGATGGTTTTATCACGGCAATATTTTCACTTCGGACCTTACTGCATACTTGTAACAATCCTTCATCAATCAAACTCTGGATATCTTTCTGTACTGTACCACAAACTTCAGCATTAGCAGAACATTTTTTACAATCGTTGTGATTACCCTGAATATACCCTGCTTTTACCAGTTTCTCATGTAGCATCTTCAAGGGTGTCTTGATCTCCGATACTTCAGTAATTACTCTTTCAGTTGACGAATCATCCACAGCGTTAACCCCTCCATGGTTCGGTAGCGGGTTACTCTTGACATTGGGCGGAATATCATTAAAGGACAGGATTTTCTTTTCAATCAGCTCCCTTACCAAATGCTTCAAGGCGAAGCAACTTTCTAAATCATGACCAGCGGCTCCTTCATGGAATGCGCAGTGAGCGCTCGGATTGTAAAAAGGAGATGTTGTATCAGGGGTCAGTGGCCTCGTCGTCACCAAACCTTCCTGGACCAATGAAGGGTATAACTCCGTGTAAGTCATCGGGATCTGCGGGAAATTCGGCTTGTTCGTCGGTCTTCTATTTTGAAAACTCTGGCGGGGTGCCGGAGCTCGGGGTTGTTGTTGTTGTAGGAGAGGCGGAGCGTTGGGCGCTCGTTGTTGCCTTTGCTGAAACGGCTGATATCCAGGTGCAGGCTGTGCTGTCTGGTAGTTTGGTCGAGTGAAAGCAGGAGTGACAGCTGCCACGTATGGTTGTGTGGCATACTGCGGTGGATATATTGCCCCGGGGTAACCTTGTTGCATGTAACTCGGCGGCGGCGGTTGATTGTAGTTCAGATAAGGTTGTTGTTGGTAAGGTTGTTTTTGTGTACGTCTACCTTTTCCACTGGTGATGGAGTTGGTCTCTCCTTCCTTCCTTTTGTGGAATGGGTTACCAGTTTTCTTAACCTGACCACTTGAACTGCTGGAACTGCCTGTAACTCTTCCGTTTTTCAGCCCTATCTCTACTCGGACTCCCACAGCTACAATATCCGAAAAGCTGGCGGACACACTGCTGATCATTTTCTCATAGAACTCGGGTCGCACAGTGTCAACAAACCAATCAGTCAATTCTTTCTCACTAAGTGGAGGTTCCACCTGTGAAGCTACTTCTCTCCATCGCTGAGCGTACTCTTTGAAGGATTCAGAACTCTTCTGGGACATACTTAGCAGTTGCCTCCGATCGGGCGCCAGATCCATATTATATTTGTAATGTCTTATGAAAGCATTAGCTAAGTCTTGGAAATTGAGAATCTTAGTCTGATCCAAACCCAAATACCATTTTGCTGGTGCGCCTTTCAAACTGTCCTGGAAACAGTGTATCATCAACTTGTCATTTTCAACATAAGCCGCCATCCTGCGGCAATACATGAGAAGGTGCGTTCGCGGGCAGGAAGCCCCTGAATATTGATCAAAATTTGGAACTTTGAATTTTGGCGGGATTATCAACCCAGATACCAAGCACATATCCCGGGTGTCAGTCCCGAATACATCATTGCCCTCCATAGCTTTTAACTTTCTTCCCATCGTTTCAACATTTTCTTTTAATCTTTCGTGTTCTTCATTTTCTCCTTCATACTCTTCTTGATCTTCGACCACTGGTTGATAATTATGAAACATTGGGTGCACCTGCACTTGCACAGCTGCCGGAGCATAGGTAGGGATAGCCTGGGGGATTTCCCCTCTCAAAGGAACATTCTGCTGATTTACTGGAGTCGGATGTAGAAAATCCGGGTGTAAGCCATACGGTGGATTGTTGGCGATGGTGTCGGCCGTTGGAACTGGATCTATAGCAGCACTAGTAATCTCAGAAACTACAGTAGCCTGGGTATCCATCTTCGCTTTTATCACCTGTAAAGCTTCCATAATCTGCTTGATTCCGCCTCGGAGATCTCCGAGCTCGTCATCGATTCTTACAATTTCTTGATTTTGAGCCTCCATTAGTTGACGGGCTCTGGCTCTCGTGTTGTACTTGTGCGTTGGATTCAGCGTGCTTTCCTCTGTTGAAGATCAGACAGTGGGATGAGACACGACACAGAAAACAACACTTACGATATGCTTATGACATGTTTATGATATGCTTATGATATGCAGACATGCAGATGCAGTATTTTGAACATTCAAGGGGTTCTTAGAAGTCATTCATAGATATTAAAAAGGGAAAACATTACAAACATTTTCTTTTCATCCCTCTACTGGGGAGTTTACAACAGTTGGAAATTGAAATACAAAACAAAGATTACATCATCACACAATGATCTTGGACCATCTAACTCGAAGGTCCTCCCTCTTCTGGTTGAATTCTTCTTCTACCCTGGAGAGCTTCCTTCTCTTGCATAGCCAAGAAATATTTGTTCCTCCAAACCTTTCCTTCCTCTTCTGCTTTTACCCAGGCAGTCGGCAATTCTTCCTCGAGTGTAGGTTCTGCTGATTCGGGTTCGAATCGGGTATGGAACATTTTCAGAGCGGCCTCTTCCACCCATGCTAGGTAGGAGTCTGATACAGCCGTGTCAGGGTAGTCTAAAGCAGTCATGCCCCTGACGTTGATACGGCGCCAAGCGTAGATGATCCTGGCTTTGTATTCTCGATTCTCTCCGTCTTGAATGCAGAAACTCCTCATCAAGTTGAAATCTGGTTTGCCCATCATCGGATACCCTAACTGTCTGCGAGCAAGGATAGGGTTGTAGCTGATGCACCCTCTGGTACCAATGAGCGGTACGTTCGGAAAGTCTCCACAACTTTGAATCATAGGGATCCCTCCGTAAGCAGGGTCGTACCATTGAATGTCGGTATGCTGGAGTAACAGTACCCTCTCGGTCCATGGATTACTGTTTTGTACATCCCACAGTGCTGGATATCTAGGTAAGCGTGAAATGAACCATTTGTAGAGGAGAGTGGAACAACATTCAATTGGTCCAGCTTCGTACAAGTGTCAGCGGTGAATTGCATAATAAGTATCAGCTAGGAGAGTAGGTACAGGATTTCGGAGCAGGAACAGGTTGATAGCGTCTTTGTGGATGAACTGTTGTCAGACGGGAACAAGAAGAGTCCATAGATTAATAACACCAAAAGAGCTTCAAATGCCTCCCAATTCTTGGTTTCGGCTTGAAACCGTGCTTTTTCAAACAAGAATCTGGTAGGTAGACCGTAGGGATGCCCTTGAGCGGTCATTAGGGTTCGTACCTCAGCTACTCCAAGATGAATGGCTTCGGCGATTGCTCTTTCATCAGGGAAACCTTCTCTTCCAGAAAACGGCCTCGGAGCAACATTTAATCTCATCAACACTGAGTATTCTTCCAAAGTTGGCAACAGCTGGAAATCTGGGAAAGTAAAACAGTGATAGGTTGAATCATAGAACTTGACGAGCGCGGACAATATTTCCTCATCCACCTGAATTTCAAGTAAGGATAATACATTGCCGTGTCGGGCTTTGAAGGCTTCAGGGTCTTCTACCATTCTTCCCAATATTCTCAGGTTCTCCAGATCTGGTTGTCGGAACTTGAACTCCATAGCTGATCTTCTTCTTGGATCCATTATTAATACCTGTGAAATGATTTTTAAAACCTCTTGAATGTTTAAAATAAAAATGCGGATGCAAATGCGTAAAGTTTTATAGAACTCAGATCTCGAGATTCAAAACATCACGGATTTCATTTAATTTTCGATGTTGCACTACAAAATCTTTTAGTACACATTACAAGAAAACTAGACAGTGCTAAAGGAAATCCTCTGACAAAAACTCCACCGTGGCATTTGCTTTCTGTAGTTCTTCCTCCACTCGCATCTTCTCTCCCATAAGTTTCTCAATCATCGTCTTCCACGGAGTAGACTGGTTACTGAAGTAGAACAAGTTTTCCTGGGCCTTTCTTTTCTTGCTTGCCTTTATCTCTTCATCCCTTTCTTGAAGCTGCTTGCGGAGCATTTCATTTTCTTCCATTACCACCTGATACTTATACCTCCAAGACACCTCCGTCTGTTGGGATTTTCTCAATGCAATCTTCAACTTTTCCTCCTCAGAGAAGAAAATCAACGGGCGTTCTTCTTTTAGGACCATGGGTTCTTGCAAGGCATAAGGCATCTTCAACTGAACAGCTCTTTTCCGAACCCATTGGAGATAAGGATCAAAGGAGACACAGTTAGGCTTTCCCAGACTTTCCTTTCCTCTTTTGTGAACATGCTTCCAAGCTTCCAGAAATTCTCCTTTCAACTCAGATTCTCCCAAAAAGAACAAGCTTTCAACACGAGCACTGTTAGGACGGTCCTTCAATGGATACCCGAGTTGTCGTCGGGCGAGCACTGGATTATAGCTGATTCCTCCGTCTGTAGTAAGGAGGGGTACGTTGCCAAAATTTCCGCAGCTGTCAATAATCTTTATCTCGTCATAATCTCTGCTGTACCATTCAACATCAGAATGCGACAGTGCCATAATCTTCTCAGACCACCAACCCTTCTTCCAGAATACATGAGCCTTGGGCATATGAGAGTGGAACCACTTGTACAACAATGGAACACAGCAGATGATCATACCACCCTTGTGAAGATTCCTGAGGTGAATGGAATGATGAGCACTACCCAGCAATGTTGGTACTGGATTCTTCCTCAGAAAGATCTTAATAGTATTGAGATCCACAAAGTTGTCGATGTTGGGGAACAGGAAGATCCCGTAGATAAGCAAGGCCAAGATTGCTTCAAAAGCGTCCATACTCAGGTGGTCAGCATAATACTGTGCTTTCTTGATCAAGAATCCAGCAGGTAAACCAGAGATCCCTCCTTTGGTAGTCATGTTTTCCTGTATATCCTTTACTCCCACACGTATTGCTCTGGCGATTTCTTCCTTCTTAGGGTCCTTCTCCGTGAATGGAAAAGGAGAATCTTCAATGATGGGCAACCCGATTAGGCAGGAATACTCTTCGAGTGTTGGTACAAGCTGATAGTCTGGAAATGTGAAGCAATGATAGAGCGGGTCGTAAAACTGTAACAAGGTGGAGAGGAGCCCCAGATCCATCTTTTTCTTAGTTCTCAACAGTGACAACAAGTTACCATATCTGCTCTTGAAACCTTCTATATCTGTGATATAAGTGCTCAACCTTTCAATATCATCCAGTTTAGGACTCTTGTATGTGTACTTGATTGTTTTCTTTTTTCCTTGATCCATGATGTTTCCTAAAGTTTTAAAATAAGAGACTGAGTTCCATAAAACTTTTATGTTATGATGTTTATGAATGCATGGATGCAACAAACACAAGTATTCACATATACACATCAAGTTTTGGTTTAGGGAAATTTAATCAGGAGCCAAGGTCTACCTTTCCCAATAAGGAGTGTACTAGAGCTTTTTCCACCTGTAGAACAAGGTTCTAAAAAGTTCCCAGAGTCCTCGACCCATCTTTCGGATATTATCAACTGCCCAAATAACTCGGGGGTCGATAATATTCTCAAGAGAGTCTCGTCTGAGTGTAGTATCGCGTATCAACTATTCGGAAATACTCCCTCATAGTTATCGCACTACATCCTAATAAGGCCAAGTGGGGTAATGTGTTCTAAAGGTCCACAATGGCATGGGCCCCTTATAGAAAGCAACATTGTTTTCACGAATACTCGATCAACAACACTACCCTCAAAAAGGACCTCCATTGAGCGGCGGTTTTCAAGTTGGCTTAGTCGGGAATCAACTCCCTATAAACCTCCTTGAATATACCACCTTCCTATCATAAGTACGCTCAAGCACGGGTATAGTGCTGTCTCATCATTTGTATTTCCCAAAAGCCAAAAGAACAAATCTGCACGTATTCACAAATATTCACAAATAGCAAATATATAAACAAGATAGGCTAAACCCTCAAAAATAAACACAAATCCCCAGTGAAGTCGCCATTTCTGTTGCGGTGAAAATTTGATATCGAGCTATTAATTAACTTGAACCGTATTTCTTTTACAACCGGTCTTTAATTTATCCAAAGGATAGGTCTAAAGAAAGAAAGAACCTTTTGCGCGATGTAACAACAACGCTTTAGAGATTCGGGGATTCGGGGGTTGGTTATATCTAGGGAAGGTATTAGCACCCTAAATATCTGTAGTACTATACAGGAACCTTTTGTTTAAGTTACTTGTTAAGTTGTGAAACATGCATTATGGTTTGATATGGGAATTGGGATAAAATAAAATAAAGGCCTAAGTGGTTTTCTAAGTTTGCTCGCAAAGGCATCGCACCTTCTGCCTACGTATCCTGACTAGGATAGAATCAGAGCAACCGTAGTTCGCCTCACAAGGGAAAAGAACACTTGATGATGATCAAGGTTCAAAGGGGAACAAACATGACGATGTTTGTGTGGAGTTTTGACAAAACTCCCTAAACTAAATTGTAAAAGGGGGAAGTAAGAAATCATGACGATGATTCTTACATAGAGTTGACGAACTCTTTCCTAGGGTTCTAGTTGAAGAACACTCCTAGTATGGGTAGGTTTCTTAGACTTCAAGCAAAGTCTAAAGGCTTCTAGTCTAGGGTTAAGGTGACTTAACAAAGTCAAGGGATAGCAGAGATTTTGGTCCAAGACATTGACAGTCAAGTGGACAGACCTTCCTTTGGAGGAACAGTATTGTCGGCAACTGGACGAAAGCTAACGAGCTCCGTCGCTTAGGGATAAAATAAAATACAAACATCATTCAAACATTTATGGTGACAACTAAATACAAAGATTAAAGATGGAAAGCAATGATGACAATCAGAGCAATTGTTTTGGTACGAGAACCGTGACGACAGTTCGCACCTGGAATACCGTTAACAGACAGATGAGATAAATATAAAAATAACTCAAGGTAAAAAATTCTAACATGTTGACAAACATGTATAGATATGATAACAATCAATTTTCCTGAGAAAACACAAGAGGAAACCTTCTAAATTTCATCTGCAACCAAATAGGGTTAGTACCGTTGACGCGCGGATTGCGCACCATAAAACGTGGTGAAAAAATAATCAAACATGGAAAATAAAATTATGACATGAAAGTACACATTAAAATAAACACAATGAAAAAAGAACGGGTGAAAAACGATAAAAAATGAGAGAGTTACGAATTTTTGAAGTTTATGTACAAAATAGGAAAAAATAATAAAAGGGTTCGACCTCCACCCGGATCGAACCCTGGTCATGATGGTGAAAGGTATAATTGCGCGCATGTTCTTACCGCTGGGGCGGCTGTTACATCCATTAATCAAATGGAAACAATATGTATACAAGGCTGATTTTGAATCATGGCTGGGCAAAATACATAATCAACACCAAATACGTTTTATACCGTATCTCACTAACCGCTTATCGGATCGAGACAAATTTTATATGTAAATTGGGTAGAAAAATGAGAGGAAGAAGATGGCATAGGTGGTTTTTACAAATTGTTCACCTAGTGAAAAAAAAGATGACTGGTGTGTGTGTGTGTTTGAATGCATAATGACATGGAAACATAATCGAAACCAAATACGTTTTATACCGTATCTCACTAACCGCTCATCGGATCGGGACAAATTTTATATGTAAATTGGGTAGAAAAATGAGAGGAAGAGGATGGCATAGGTGGTTTTTTGAAATTCACTTTCCTGTGAAAAAAACGATAGCTGGTGTGTTTATGACTTTATGATTTGCAAAATGACATGAACACCTTGATACAACCATGTTTAATGCCAAGTAAGTTCACATACACATCCAATATATGATATACAACAAGTGGAAAACAAAATTAGGACCAGGACATGCATATATGGTAATGTCACATTCAAGTTGCAAAAACACATAAAACAACAAATGCAAGTCAAAGTGGTTTTTGAGTTTGAGGTGCTCATTAGCTGTACCAATCATCCAAACATCTTTAACATGTGATTTAGAGTGTGTGTACATGAAAATACCAGATCTGGAACAAGTGTGTGATGATGTGGTGTGCAATTTGCATTCTTGTGTGTGTTATGTGTGTGTAAAGCATGAAGTGATGCAAATCATTGTTCAGTCCATTTTCAATGTTGTAGTTTATTCAAACATGTCACATATGGTTATTCAAAGCTGTTGTAATCAAGAGATCTCAAGAAACTTCATTCATTCTCAAACTGGTGTAGCATGGTGAGCATGTAAAGCAAAAATGCAACTTGGATATGATTTTGTAGTGCAGTGTATTTCATACTCAAACAAGTGTACTAACATATCATATTTGAATAATAAGTGATGTGTGTGATGTTGTTTTGGTGAAAAAACAAGTAGAGGCAAGAAATCACTTTTTGAGGCTTGATGTGTTTTGAAGCATTTGGCATTAACATGTGAAATTTTGATGCAATGCTTAAAACAACAAAGTGAATGCACACACATGTTATGAATGATCATAGAATCATGTTGGAAAGAAGAAAAACAAGTGTACTATGCTCTATGTCAAAAGTGACCAAATGAGTGGTTTGTGTGTTTTTGAAGCTTTTGTGTCCATATGTGACTTTGACATTTATACACAAAACAAACACAATAAGCACATAAGCATATTCAAAATGATCAAACAAATGTGTTGGAATGGTGAGAAGTCAATTACCATGTGTCATATGAAAAATGGTAGTGTGTGTGGTTAGGAGGTATTTTGGAGCATTTGTGTACAATAGGTGAAATAATGACATTATGCACAAAACAACATAACAAGCATGTAGGCATATCTAGAAAGTACATAGAAGCATGCTTGCAAGATAAATCAGATCATGATTGTCTCATGCAACAAATGTCTCAGCTGCTGTAGCATCTCTTAACAGCAATCTAGGAACCAACCATACCACTTCCAAAACAGCATGCTTACAAGATTGATGCTTTGATGACAGCAACTCAAACCTATCATACTACTATCAAATCTCTTTAAATGAATCTGTCAAGAGCTAAATTGCCAATTCAGGACCCTATTGGTGCATTAGGCAGGATTTGGTTATAAGCAAAAAGGCATATGGCAGCCAAGCCAAATCTCAGAGTTAGCAAAACCAATGAATTGGTAATTGAAGACATGACCTAAAGTACACACTCATGCATAACACAAAGCAAATACAACTTGATGCACATGAACAGGATCTGGTATTGCAGGATTAATAATGAAACAACAGTATTAAGTTCTTAATTTTTTTAGATTTGGGACAGTATCAACACAGCAAAATCAAGAGCTTACAGCTTGGATGTCACATAGCAATTCTTGGCACTCAATTTCTCAAGGACAACAAGCTTATTGTGTCATTGTATATGAAGCAGATTAAAATATTGAATGATATCTTGGATTCTAAATAACAGGGCAACAACCTAAACAATCTTCAAACACTTTGCACAAACATATTTCACAATCTAGAAATCAAAGCCTGCAGCAAATGTCAACAAAATCTCCTATTGCTATAACCAACTTTCCAAACAGAAATGTTGTAATCACATATACCTTCAAACTAAACTATGGTTCTCAGATCATTCATGATGAATAAGGTAAGAAAGCACAAACATATCAAGCAAACAAATTCAGATATGTACAGCATGACAACATTCACACAAAACAATTTTGAATCTTATCATTTTGACAGCAGTTTTGGCAAGCCTGGTACACAAACATGTAACAGCATCATTGGTTCATTTCAAGAACAGCATTAGTGCTTTGAGTAAAAGTAGGTTTTGACAGTATGGAAGCATTTGAGCAATACATGACATACATCTAGTATCATAGCACAAGACTCAAGCATATTGAGCATAATAAACCAAGATAAAACAACAGAACCAAACAGCATTAAAGGAACAAGACAGAATCACATAGCCATCCAAATCAAGTCCACATATGGTAAACATACATTAAAGCATAGGTAATAAATGAGTACCATGAGTTTTATGCTAAAGTGATGCAAAGTAATAGTCCAAATGTTACATACCTGTTGGAAGATTTGTTTAAGCAATCAAAAGCTGTTGAGAAAACCAGAGATGATGAATCCAAGTTTTTGCTTTGTGCTTTTGCTTGAACTTGAGAAACAATCCACTTGAGATGCCAAAATGAAATTGATGAGGTTCTGATGACAAATGAAGGTTTGGACAGTTGATATATATTGTATTTGAGGTGTTCAAAAGTTCAAAACATCAACAAAGTTCTTGGAGCAAGGTTTGGAGGTTTTTGTGGACTTTGGTCAAAGTAAGCTCCATGGAAAGTTGACTTTTGGATTTTTTGATTTTTTGGGTGATTTAATGGTTGGTACACCTCATATATATGATTTAGAGAGTGTGTGGATGGTTGTTTGAGGTCTGGAATGTATAGAACTCAAAGTAGCATCAAAGTTGCAAATGCTGATTTTTGGGCATTTTTGACAACTTTGGAGATTTTGCAAATTTGGTGTGAGAGAGAAATGTAATGAGGAGCTTGCTTCTAGCAGGTTTTTAGAATGATATTGAGGTCCATAATGAGGAGTTAGAGGTCTCTATTTATAGAAAAAATGAGTGAGGAGCTTGCTTGGTCATTTTGCTTCACCATGAAGAAACCTTGATATTTTCTCTTCCAAATGACCACTTGCTTGGCTTTTCTGATTGCTAGCTGTTTTCTTGACTTAATTGGCAAGTTTGTATGATGTTTTTACAGAGGAATCAATGCCTAGAGGCCTGGTAGAGTGGCTGGAACAGAAATGACTTTCCACCTCATGCTTGGAAAAGTCAAATATTTCAACTTTGGCAATGAACTCACCATTCTTATTTCCATGCTATCTCCTTGTTATTTCTTTGTTCTAACCTGCTAAGAATGATTAATATATCATATAGAAGGAGTTTGTAGCATTGAAATTGATCCACTTGAGTGCTAGAGGTGTTTTTGCAAAATTCATCAATGTGGGACAAAAGTGACAAATTGCCAACTTTGAACACATGTATCTCTCAGCTCATAAATCCCCTTGAGATGTACTTGTACTTTTTAGAAAGCCCTCACATAGTAATAAAACTTTCATGTTGGCCAGAAATCTTGATTCTATTTGAAACTAGGTGAAAAACCCCCTTGAAGTTGGCTGATTTTAGCTTTTAAGGTGAAAATAACTTAGAAATTTTCTAAGTTATTTTCCCTTCTAGGAATGTTTTTGCTTATATCTCAAAAAGTATGCATTTTCTGGTTGTGGACTAGTATGGGACTTTTGTAGGACTTGTCAAGAGCTTTCAAATGAGACTAGAACCAACTCAATTGGATGTGTGGTTAAGGAGATACGGTTTAGCCCTTTTCAAAACCCTAATTTCCCGATTTCTCGATTACTCTCTCATTTTTGATCCAATGACCATGAAAATTGATATGCAAGTCCATTATGACATAAGGAACAACTTTGATTCACAACTTGGATTCCAATTCTCAAAATTCGAGGAGTTGACTTTTCGGTCAACCGTACGATCGATCGGTGCCGATCGAGTCGCCTGTTGATATTCTGGACATCCTGGGACTTTGACACTTCTTGAATAGTCTTTAATAGCCTATATTAACTTCATGGAACTCACTCCCACCATTAAAACATTTCCCAACATCAAAGTCAAACCACAGTTGACTTTCTACTGGTTAAAAACCCTAATCGGGGCCTCCTGACTGCACTGTTCTTGATTCTGAAACGATTTCTTCAAATTGACTTCCCATTCGACTTTGATATTGTCTTTGATTTCATTCCATGATTGAATTGACCCAAATCATTGGTTGATCATTCCTTGATTGTTTTGAATTTGTCGGTGCGAGAACCCTGATTCATCTGTAACTTGACAATAATAAACTTGCACTGATTTAGGGTTAGATAATGCATGATCATGCTTCTAAAAATGGTAATGAGGATCTCAGGTGGTCAAAATTTGGGGTGTGACAGATGGCAATGATAGTATGAAACAAGTGAATGTTGTCAAAGTACATGGTTTCCTTCATTTAGAATTTTAGAATGCTTAAGAACTTAAGTCTTTGTGCAAATGAAATTTGTTCTTTTGGCAACTTATTTGAATGATTGTTTCACTTAGGACCAAAAACCATAATTTGTGAGAAAGCTTCCATTGTTTACTAAATGCTGGATTTCTGATAAACTTTGTTGATTCGTATGATTCATGTTTTATCTTTGTATCATTATGAATTTGTGGAAGCATTAGAAATGATCAAGGCACTTGTTTATATTGAGCACAACTATGTCCAAATGCAACTTACCCGTGAGTAGAGAGAATTCGTTAACCCCTTTGAGCCTAAACAATGTGAATCTCATTCTTAATTTTGTGAGATTTTAAAAAATTTCTTGAACCCTTGAATTTGTTTTAATTGCATTCTTTGCCATAAAAAGCTAAGAGCATTCACTTGAGGGGTGAGTAAAAGTTAAGTTGGGGCGAATGAAAAAGGAAGATAGTAGGTTGTTACAATTTTTGAAAAATTCAAGCAAGCATTAAAAAAATTGTTATGTGAAAATGAAACAAAAAATGATGAAAAAAAAATATGAGAAAAAGAATGCTTGCTTGGAAAAGAAAAATAGTGAAAGAATAAGTTGTGAAATAAAGTTGGGAAGGTTTGCAATTAAGAAATGAATGGAATGAAGTTGAGATATGTAAATAACGTGTACGGTGAATGTCTCTTTTGCATCGGAAATTTCGTTTCCATGGCCTTAGAAATGTCCCTTGTTTGTAAACCCGACCAAGCTACAACCTTAAAGACCTTAGTGATCTTCTTGCTTCCATATTTTTGCTTTTGATTGTTAGATTTTGTATGAATTTAATTGATATTGACATTGTTTGTTAGTTGAGTGAAATTGTCCTCGCGGTTGCAAACGCGTAATTTCTTCAATCCTTATTCGAAGAGGAGAGTTAGAGTGATTCATTCATGAAAAACATAGTTGTTGATTGATGCATAGCTTAATATTTGTTATAAGAAGTTAGTTCTTTTGCATTGTTTGATTCTAAACATTTGAAACCATGGCTTGTTTGCATCATTTATGTTTGAGCCAATTTTATCCATTCTTGGGTGAATTTTAGTCTTGAGCAAATCCTCTTGTTGCGAAATGAGAGGCATACTTTGCTTGAGGACAAGCAAAAAGCTAGTTGGGGCAAGTTGTTAGATGCCAAATTTCACTTATTTGATATATCATATATTGGCACCTTTCACTCATTTTTGTCATAAAAGTGTTGAAAACCACTCTTGTTTTGGTTGGTTTGCAACATTATGAGAAAATCTCTTGGTACCTTTGATTTGTGTGTTATTGTGCAGGAATCAGGCACAAAACAAGTGAAAAGAAAGACACAAGAAATGGGCAAGGAAACCAAGACAACATGCAAAAAACTACCAAAATGTTGTCAGCTCGCTAGCAGCTCGCCTAGCGAGCAGGTAGCGAACGAGCCCAGAATTGAACAGATCTGAAAGTGCCAAAAGTTCCCGTTCGCTAGCTGTTCGCTAGCTTTTCGCCTAGCGAAAGTGACAGAACCAAAATATGTATTTAAGTCATTTTCTTGTATTTTTAGGTCAGAACTCCATTTTTGGGAGAAAACTTGAGATTGTAACATTTAGGAACACCAGAGAACCATTTTTCTTCATTTCTTCTAGAGAGAAACACAAAACCCTAAGAGGGAGGAGGTAAGATCTTTGATCTCTTGTTGGGGTTTGGATTGCAATCTTTTGATACCTTATGTATTTCATCTAATTTATGTTTGTGAACTAGTTTTGATTCTCTATTGATTGATTATCTTTGGTTGCTTGTATGTGGGTCTTGACAAAACCTTTTCACATTTTTGATCTCAGATCTTCTTCTATCAATGAACAAACTTTTGACATGGTTTTGAAGTTGATATTCATTTTATCTTCTATGGTGTTGTGTTGATTAAGTAGCATGGCTAGCATGGGTAGGATCAATATGATATTGTGTGGGTATGTGATAATAGTGATGAAGAATGTTGTTCACAACCATTTGGCGGATTAGATGAATACATGTAAAAAGGGTTAAGCGTGTGTACGTATTCTGATCATTGTATTTTATATGCAAAACAATTGTTTACCTGATATGGGTTTCATTCTTGTTTACCTGTTAATCTTTGATTTGAATCGTGATAGAGATATACTTTTCGGATCTGGAACTAGGATGATTATCTGTTAGGTCCTAATTGCTAGAGATAGTTTTAGACTTAGCATTTGTGTTAGTATCGATTCTTAATGCTCTGTGTTGTCGAGTTGTGTGAGAGATCAACAATGAGACGATACGGTTATTTTCTCGACGTTGCGTTAGAGATAAGCTCTGTCGTGAGTGATACGTGAGGATATTAGACAAATGATTGCGCGGTGTTTAATTTGATCAGAAGAATGCACATGTTATCAATTGATGAAATCCAATCCCAACAAGGCTCCGTTAATATTTCAGTCTTTATTTTATATTTTATGTTTTTATTTATGGTTCTTTGAACCTCTTTAACCAAACCTTTTGAACAAGAAGCTTGGAAATATGGAAACCATTGAACGGCGTTCAAGTCGCACTAATCCTTGTGGAGACGACAAAACTGGGTTACTTAATATTTTTTGCTTGCTGCTTTACCGCATCAACAAAATGGCGCCGTTGCCGGGGAATAAAAATTGATATTGCTAGCATCGCAATAGTTGCCGAATTTTTAGTTTCGAAATTTTTACTTGTGCTTGTAATTTGTTTGGTTAGTGTGCAGCCCTTGTTTATGCGAGGACAGATTCCTGAGGACCAAATTCTTTTTGATCCTGAGATCGAAAGAACCGCAAGGAGACTGAACAGTAGAGCAAGACGCAGGAGGCAACAAGCCAGGCAAAGACAAAATCAAGGAGAAAGTTCTTCGACTACCACATCACCACCACATTTCACACCAATCATGGCAGAACCACCACCCCCTCCACCAGTTTCTACTCCATGCACAAACAGTCCCAGACATACAGCTCAGTTTGCACGTAATCTCCAAAATGGAAGACAAGCAGAGATGAAAACGGGAATCCTAGCTCTTGTTTATCAAAATCCTTTCACGGGATTAGACCATGAGGATCCGTTTACTCATCTTACAAAATTTTATGAAATTGTGGGTGCAACTGGAGCTACTGAAGCTGACGAAGAGTCATTGTTTAGGAGACTATTCCCTCATTCCTTAATTGGGAAAGCGAAGGAGTGGTATCTTGACCAATCGACAACAGTCATGACCGATTGGAATCTTTTAGAAGAAAAGTTTCTTGAACGGTTCTTTCCACATAACCGGTTCATGGAGGCTAAAACTGCAATTGCGGTATTTTCTCAAGGAGCCAGTGAATCACTCAATGAAGCTTGGGAGCGTTACAAATCTATGTTGAGAAAATGCAAGGGACATGGTTTCGATGAGCTCACTCAAATTCATATTTTCCGCAATGGACTCCTTTCGGTTCATAAGACCTTATTGGATGCTACGGCGGGAGGTTCTTTAATGTCAAAAAGCGCCGAAGATGGAACTGCGATCATTGATAAAATGGCACTTAATGATCACCAAGGGAACCACAACCGAGGGGTAGCTCAAAGAAAGTCGGGTGTGCTTGAGTTAGGAACAAATGATGCTATACTTGCGCAAAACAAGTTCATCTCACAACAAGTGGAACTTTTAACTCAACAAATCAAGGAGCTAAAAGAACCGTCAAAAGCTAAACAAATAGCTTGTTGCGAGCTTTGTAAAGGCGAACATGATACTGGATTTTGTCCGCCTCCCGGATTCGAAGAAGTGAACTACATGGCCAACCAGAGAGATTACCAACAAAGGCAACCACAACAACAACCATACCATCATCCTCAACAACAGCAACAACAAAACTATCAAGGATATCAACCTAGAGATAACTACCACAATAACCAAGGTTATGGGGGAGGAAACTCTAACCTTCAAAATCCGTATGTACCTCAACAACCGCCGGTTGCGACTTCTAAGCTAGAAGATACATTGACGCAATTCATGCAAATGTCTATGGCAAACCAAAAAAGTAATGATGCGGCTATAAAAAATCTTGAGACTCAAGTTGGTCAACTCGCTAAGCAATTAGCGGAACAACAAGCCGGACCATCTTTCTCGGCAAATACGCAAACAAATCCGGAGGAGCATTGTAAGGCTATAAGGACGAGAAGTGGGAGGGAGTTGATTGACGAGAGTGAAAAAAAAGAGGTAGAGAAAAAAATTGATGATAAACTTGATGGTGAAGTTGGAGAATGGAGTGAGGAGGAAGTAGAAAATGAAGAAAAACATGGTGAAGTTGAAAAAGACATAGTGGTTGGAGTTGAAAATAAAAAAAAATGGTTAAGTTGAAAATAATGAAAATGATAAAGAAAAAGTGGATGAAGTGAAAAAGAAAAGAGAAAGGAACCCAAGAGCATCTAGAAGCAAGGAGATGGTGAGCACCACTCCGGTTCAAAATTTGCCTTACCCGCACGCTCCATCTAGGAGAGAAAATGAACGGCATTACGCACGGTTCATGGACATTTTTAAACAATTACAAATCAATATTCCGTTTGCCGAAGCTTTGGAACAAATGCCGAAGTATGCCAAATTCATGAAGGACATACTTACAAAGAAGTGGAGGTACACGGAACCGGAAACAATAGTACTTGACGCAAGTTGTAGCGCTATCATCCAACGTACTCTACCAAGAAAGGAAGTTGATCCGGGGAGAGTTACATTTCCGGTTACCATTGGTGACGTTTATGTTGGAAAATGATTGATTGATTTGGGGTCAAGCATAAATCTTATCCCGTTGTCTATTGTGAAAAAGCTTGGCAACATTGAGATCAAGTCCATCCGAATGACGTTACAATTAGCCTATAAGTCTACTACTCATCCTCATGGAGTAGCTCAAGACGTGTTGGTTAAAGTGGACAAGTTTTTCTTCCCGGTGGATTTTATTGTGATTGATATGGAGGAAGATGATGATGCGCCTTTGATTCTTGGAAGGCCTTTCATGAAAACCGCTCGAATGATGATTGATGTGGATGACGGTTTGATGAAGGTAAGAGTTCAAAACGAAGAGGTCACTTTTGACCTTTTTGAAGTAATGAAGCATTCAAAGGACAAGCACGATAGTTTCCGAGTTGACGTAATTGAGGAAGCTTCCTTTGAAGTTGCAAAGCATGTTAACGACATAACCCCCATGGAGCTAGCCCTTAATAACTCCTTTGAAGTTTTCACTCTTGAAGAAGAGGAAGCTCTAGATGAATGCTTGAGAGAGCTTGATAGTCTTAAGGATTTGCAACCGTGGGAAGTAGAGGAAGAGGTCTTAAAAAAAGAGGTCAATGAAGAAAAGTCAAGCATTGAATTAAAAGATTTACCCAACAATTTGAAATATGCATTTTTGGATGAAGCCGGGGAGAAGCCGGTTATCATTAGCAACCTCTTCTTAAAAAATGAAGAATCTCTTTTAATTGATGTGTTGAAGAAAAATCAAGAAGCAATGGGATGGACTCTTTCCGACCTAAAAGGAATTAGTCCTTCTTATTGTATGCACAAGATCTTAATGGAGGAGGATTTCAAGCCGGTAGCTCAACCGCAACGCCGTTTGAATCCAACAATGAAAGAGGTTGTGAGAAAAGAAGTTGTAAAACTTTTGGATGCGGGAATGATCTACCCTATCTCGGATAGCCCTTGGGTAAGTCCGGTGCATGTGGTTCCTAAGAAGGGGGGCATTACCGTTATTCGCAATGAGAACAATGAGTTGATTCCTACTAAGGTAGCAACGAGGTGGAGGATGTGCATAGACTATAGGCGGTTAAATACTGCAACTTGGAAGGACTATTTCCCACTTCCGTTCATGGATCAAATGCTTGAAAGACTCTCGGGACAAGAATTTTATTGTTTTCTTGATGGCTATTCCGGGTACAACCAAATTGCGGTTGACCCGGCCGATCACGAAAAGACGGTGTTTACATGTCCATTTGGAATCTTCGCTTACCGCAAAATGCCCTTTGGGTTATGTAATGCGCCGGAAACTTTCCAAAGGTGTATGAAAGCCATTTTTGCCGACCTTATAGAGAAAACAATGGAGGTTTTTATGGATGACTTTTCGGTGTTTGGGGGATCTTTTGGTTTATGTTTGGAAAACTTGACGACGGTACTTGAAAGGTGTGTGAAAACAAACTTGGTGTTGAATTGGGAGAAATGCCACTTTATGGTGACGGAGGGGATTGTTCTCGGCCACAAGGTCTCGTCTAAAGGACTCGAAGTGGATCGTGCGAAAGTTGAGGTGATAGAGAAGTTGTCTCCTCCGGCGAACTTAAAGGGAATAAGAAGTTTTCTTGGGCATGCCGGTTTCTACCGGCGATTCATCAAAGACTTCTCAAAGGTGGATAGACCTTTGAGTAATTTGCTTGCCAAAGATCAGGTATTTCTCCTAACTGATGATTGTTTAAAAGCTTTTGAGACATTGAAAGAGAAGTTGGTCACCGCTCCTATCATAGTCGCTCCAAATTGGAATTTGAATTTTGAGCTAATGTGTGATGCGAGTGACTATGCAATTGGAGCGGTGCTTGGCCAACGAAAAGAAAAAAAATTTCATACCATACATTATGCGAGCAAAGTCCTTAATGAGGCACAAGTTAATTATGCCACTACTGAAAAAGAACTGCTCGCAATAGTGTATGCACTTGAGAAATTTCGTTCATATCTCATTGGCTCAAAAGTTATTATCTACACCGACCATGCGGCGATTAAATATTTGCTAACCAAGCCGGATTCTAAGCAAAGGCTTATCCGGTGGATCCTTTTGTTGCAAGAATTCGATGTTGAGATTAAAGACAAAAAAGGATCCGAAAATGTGGTAGCAGATCATTTATCTCGCCTTGTCAATGATGAGGTGACCGCCTTAGAAAAAGACATCCGAGAAGAGTTTCCTGATGAAAAGCTTTTTAAAGTGCAAGTGAGGCCGTGGTTTGCAGATTTTGCAAACCACAAGGCGAGCGGTTTTGTGTCGCACGACCTAACTCCTAATCAAAAGAGGAAATTCATCTCGGATGCCAAATACTATGTGTGGGATGATCCTTATTTATTTAAGTTGGGCGGTGATAATTTATTGAGAAGATGTGTTACGGGCGATGAGGCCCAAAGTATTTTATGGCACTGTCACAACTCGCCTTATGGTGGTCATTTCAATGGGGCTAGAACGGCGAATAAAGTCCTTCAATCGGGATTTTATTGGCCTTCTATTTTTAAAGACGCAAATGCCCATGCGCATAATTGTGACAGTTGTCAAAAGAGTGGTGGAATAGGAAAGAGAGACGAAATGCCTCTTCAAAATATTCAAGAGGTAGAATTATTTGATTGTTGGGGCATTGACTTTGTCGGACCATTTCCACCGTCTTTTGGAAATGAGTATTTGTTGGTAGCGGTTGACTATGTGTCGAAGTGGGTTAAGGCGATTGCCTCACCAAGAGCGGATGCTAAAACGGTAATAAGCTTTTTAAAAAGAAATATTTTTTCCCGTTTTGGAACCCCTCGAGTGTTGATTAGTGACGGAGGTTCACACTTTTGCAATGCGCCGCTTGAAAAAGTTTGGCAACATTATGGTGTAACGCATAAAGTGACCACTCCGTACCACCCACAGGCAAATGGTCAAGCCGAGGTCTTGAATAGAGAGATCAAAAGGATTTTGGAAAAAACTGTGTCTAGCTCGAGGAAGGATCGGTCTCAAAAGTTAGACGAAGCTTTATGGGCATATCGCACGGCCTATAAAGCTCCGATTGGGCTAACTCCATTCCAATTGGTTTTTGGTAAAACTTGCCATTTACCGGTTGAGATGGAGCACAAGGCCTTGTGGGCGTTAAAATTTTTAAACTTTGATCAAGAGTTAGCCGGTGACAAGAGAAAAGTGCAACTTCTTGAGTTGGAAGAAATGCGCAATGCCGCATACCACTCAAGTTGGTTGTACAAGGAAAAAGTGAAGGAGTACCACGACAAAAAGCTCCGCAAGAAAGAATTTGCGCCGGGGCAGCTTGTGCTTTTGTTTAACTCCAGGTTGAGGTTATTCCCTGGAAAATTAAAATCCAAGTGGTCCGGTCCGTTCCGCGTCAAAGAAGTGAAATCTTTCGGAGCTGTGGTAATTGAGGACATGGATGGGAAAGACAACTGGACTGTGAATGGTCAGCACCTAAAGATTTACCTCGGCGGGCATGTGCACCGAGGAAGCTGTACAATTCTCCTTGATGTTCCAGCTTGAACATCATGGACCGTCGAGCTTATCCGACGTTAAACAAGCGTTGGTTGAGAGGCACCTCAACATTGTAAGTTTTTTTTATGTTATGTATTTTAATGTGTTATGTGGGGACTGATTTTGATTTATGCTTGAATTGGGATCTGCCTGCTGTGCTTTACTTTTTCAAAATTCTGTCATGCTCGCTAGCTTCTCGCTAGGCGAGCACGCAGCGAGTGTTCGCTAGCTACTCGCTAGGCGAGCACTCAGCGAGCGTTCGCTAGCTTCTCGCTAGGAGAACCTCGCGAACCAGACAATTCTGGTTTAAATGGTGGGCCACTTATTGGGCCCAAAAGTTTGTTAGTTGTTTCTATTTTGTTCCCCCGTCCCTTGCTCACTCTCACACTCACTTTCACTCTCACATATTCTATTCTAAGCTAACTTTTGTTCCTAATCTTGAAACCCTAATTGTGCTTCAGATCATCTACACTACTGCACCAGGTTTGACTTGTTCCTAATCTCTTTACTTTCTCTATTTTTATTTTGTTGAATTGAGGGATTTAGGTTATTTTGTTCATGTTAGGGTTTGAGAGATATTGAGTTGCATGTGGTATTAGAACAAACCTTAGCATAGTAAACGTATGGTATCTGGTGTTTAGATTTGTGCAATGTCCGTAAGTGATTTCTGATACCAGCAGTCGCTGTTCTGAAAATTTCGCAGCGATTTGCTAGCAGTTCGCTAGGCGAACTCGCAGCGAGCATTTGCTAGCAGTTCGCTAGGCGAGCTCGTAGCGAGCATTCGCTGGCATCTCGCTAAGCGAAGCCGTAGCGAACGTAGCAGACTCTGCTTTGTCTATTCTATGCGGCTTACTAACGTTTTACTATGCTGTTGTTTCTCTGATGTTATGAATGCAGATGGCCTCAGGTAATTTCGGAAAAAAGCGAAAGGTGAGATCCACCTCTAGGACGGTTCCTATCCAGTTCGACACGGACAAATTTGTGGGGGCAAAGCAAGTTGCCCGGTACCAGGCGCTGCAAAAGCGAAAGATTTTGTCGGAGAGAAGGTTCGTGATTGACTCTGAGGGAGAATACCGCAACTTTGCAGGGTTGATTGATACTAAAAAGTGGGGCATGTTGACGTCCCCTGTGGAGAGCTACAGTTTGGAGGTGGTGCATGAGTTTTATGCGAATGCGCTGCCTGACGATGATGAACCGTTCACCTGGTCTTCAAGGGTGTTCGGTCGTCAGATAGCTTTTGACAGGAACGCCATCAACCATATTCTTGGAGAACCCCTCCACTTGGGTCCTAATGAACTGGATGCGTATTCAAGGACTCTGAGGTTGCATCCGAAGATTGATGAGATGTCAGCAGCTCTCTTACTGCAAGGCAGAACTGTTGAGAGGAATCACTCTGGTGAAGCTATTAGGTTTAAAAGGGAAGACATGACACCTATGGCTCAGTTGATTTTGATGTTGGTTCTGTCCAACATTAAGCCGAAGTCGCACACGTCCACCGTGCCGATCCCAGTGGCACGGCTTGTTCACGCTATTTTAACTAATGTGCAAATTGATGTGGCTAGTCTTATTGCACGTGAATTGAAATCTGTCATTGAAAGCGGGCTTAAGTCGGGGGGCGCGGGCTAATTGCCCCCTGGCTTTTCCCTGCCTCATTATGGAATTATGTGCACAAACCAGGCTGAAGCTTCCCTCCAAAAGTTTGGTCAAGATACCAGCTGCAATTGATGATAGCTACGTGAATAAGTACTGTAGGCCAAGAGTTGATAGGAGTGGTTCATCTGCTGATGGTGCCAGGACTACTGATGGTTCTGGTGGTTCATCTCGAGGGTTTGATCCCTTCCAGCGAGCAGTATGCAACTACAATTGGGATTGGATGGACGCGACTCAGCGCGCAATGGTGGACTTACATGATTCGATGCAGGTCTTGCAGTTGCAAAACCGTGATCCTACTTCTGAGCAGTCTATTATGACGCGTGAGCAGTTCATGCAGCACGCGAGCTGGCCTGTGGACAGGCCTGTTTTCTCTGAGGGGGCAGGTGCGGATGCAGATGATGATGATGAAGAGGTTGAGGGTGAAGAAGATTTTGATGAGGAGGGCACTTCGGAGTATGAGTCTGAGGACGGAGAGTAGTGATGTGATTTGTGATTTGTTCTGTTTTCTGTTTTAGTGTGTTTTGATTTTGACTTGTACTATTGGGGTGTTTTGTCCCCCACGCACATTGTTATTTCTTTAAGTTTAATTTCAGTACTTTTGATTTTCAATTATTTTGGTTCAATAATTTTTTGTGATTGATTTTTTGTCCAAACCTTCTAGATTGGTTGCTCTCTTGAAAAAAGTATCCAATGAAGGTGCATCCGAGCTTGGATGGCGATGATAAAATTAAATAAGTGATGAAAGCTAAGGTACATTGTTACCTTCGGTTAGAACTATATAATGTTTGCGGAACTTTCACTTCCTTTTGTGATAAAATATTTTCCGATTGCAACTTAATTGATTGAATGATTCACTTAGGACTTTTAAACCATCAATTGTGAGGAAACCTTCATTATGTACTTAAATGTTGGATTCTGATAAATTGTGTTGATTCATTTTATTCATGCGTTGTCTTTTATTATCATGAATTGTGGAAGTAGTTGATATGATCAAGGCACTTGTTTCTCTCGAGCATAACCATTTCCAAAGATAAAGATACCCGTGAGCAGAGAGAGTATTTGTAACCCAATTTTGAGCCTAAAACAGTTGAATCCTTGCTTGGAATAAAGCGAGTGTCAAAAATCTTTTTCTTGAAACCTTGGAAATTTGGATTAATTGTTCTTCTGATGCAAAAAGAAAAGAAAAGGGCATTCATTAAGGGGAAAAGAAAAGACAAGTTGGGGAGAACAAATGTGTAAAGAGTAATTGGTCACAACTCTTCTTAAACTAGCAAGCATATATCTAAAAAAAAAAAGAGAAGAAGAGAAACACTCTTTTTTTGTGAATATGGTGTAGAAAAACAAGAAAGCAAATGCTTGCTTGGTAGAAAAAGTGTGAAAAACAAAATGGAGTTGTGAAGGGTTCAAATAAGGAATTGGTGGAACAAAGTTGAAGAGGTGTAAATAGTTGTATAGTGAATGTCTCTTTTGCATCGGAAACTTCGTTCAATGGCCTTAGATATGTCCCTTGTTTGTTAACCCGACCAAGCTATAACTGGAAAAGACCTTAGTGATCTTTGTGCTTCCACAGTTTCATGTAGAATTGTTAGACATTGTATGAATAGAGTTGATTTTGAAATTGTTTATTGGAGAGTGAAAATTTCCCCGCGCTTTCATGTGCGACATTTTCTTCAATCCTTTTTCGAAGAGGAGAGTTAGGGTGATTCGTTCATGATATCATTGTTGTGATTTGATGAATGTTTAGTATTGCTTAAAAGTTTTAGTTCTGGAAGCATTGTTTTGTTTCTAACTGTTGGAAACATGTGTCTGGTCAAGTCACTTGCAATTTGAGCCATATGATCCGATCTCGGAAAAACCTGACTCTTTAAGCAAATCTTCTTGGTTACTCGAGAGGCATACTTTGCTTGAGGGCAAGCATGATTCTAGTTGGGGAGAGTTGTTAGATGCCCAATTGTGCTTATTGGAGCTATCAAATATGGATATCTTTCACTTCTTTTTATGCCGAAAACGTATTTATTAAGCTTTGCTTTTGTTAGTGTGCATCATTATGTCAAATGCTTTTGGTACTTTTGATTTGTGTGTTATTGTGCAGGATTTAAGTGTGAAAGAGCATTATTTGAAGGCACAAGAAAGATGGCAAAGGAATCAAGCAAAGAGCAAAACAAAAGTTGGTTCGCTCAGCGAGCACTTGGCGAGTGAGTAGCGAGTGTTCGCTACAGCCTCGCCTAGCGAGCACGTAGCGAACAGCTCCAGACTTGGGCAGAATGGTTTTCAACATCAATCTTGGTCAGCGAGCAAGTGGCGAAGAGGCTCGCTAGGCGAGCTCCTAGCGAGCACCTAGCGAAGCAAAGCAGAATGTCCCAGGCACCCTTCGCTGGCTCATTCGCTGCAGCGAGCACCTAGCGAAGCAAAACAGAATGGAACTTGCAGACCTCGCTGGCAGGTTCGCTAGGCGAGTCTGTAGCGAGCGTTCGCCAGCAGCTCGCCTAGCGAGTGAGTAGCGAGCGTGCCCAGAATTGTCACTTACTATAAGTAGCTTGGGCCACTTTTTGGAGAATATCTTTTCTTTTTCACTTTACATTGTTTTGCTGCAAGAAAGGGTTTTGTGACCTAAAAACCTATTTTGGCTTATTTTCCTTTATCTCTTAACATAATCAAACAACAACAAGGTGGATCATCATCAAAGTTGGATCATTCGACTTGGATGTTCATCAACCGACTTTAAAACTTCTTTTGCAAGCTACCATGAGAATGTGTAGCTAAGTTCATCTTGTTGTCAAAGATAGATGTAGGTAATCATTGAACTTTGTATTTGTATGGATGATTTTCATTTGTAAACTATTGAATGATTAATGTATGGTGAAAACTTTGTTTTATTCATAATCTTTTGTGTTGGTTAATGATTGAGAAATATTTACCAACTTTTGACCTAGGTTTTCACCCATCTCTTTTCTTGAGCTAGAAATAGTCTTGAATGATTTTGTTCACTTAAAATGTTGAACTTTAAAGTTGTCATTTTGATAGATTGTGTGAGAGATCAACAATGGATTAAAATGATAAACTTCACAATATGAGTTAGAGATAATCATATTGAGAGGATATTGTGAATGCATTGATCATTTGAAAGAGTTTATTAAATGTTGATCGGAAGTATACATGCAAAGTGATTACCGAAACCTAACTTTGACAATCTTTATTCAAACCGTTAAAACCTAACTTTTATCGCATTTATTCCTTTCATGCAAAACACTTTTTACCTTAAACACAAACTCTTGGATACCATTAATTTATAAATTTAACAACTGTTGAACGGCGGTAAAATCTTATTATTCCCTGTGGAGACGATAATACAAACCCGACACTTAACCACTGTTCTAACAAAATGGCGCCGTTGTCGGGGATTGGTGTTGAGATTTTGAAGTGCATTGCAACGGTTCTATGTTTTCAAGCTTTGTATATTTTATATATATTTGTTCCTTTTTATGTTTTTTCTAGTGTGTTCAGGAATGACGAAAACTCCTTCTAGAGTGGTTGCTATCGATATAAAAGCATTCAATGAAGCTTCGACCGGGTTTGGATGGCAATGATAGTATGAAACAAGTGAATGTTGTCAAAGTACATGGTTTCCTTCATTTAGAATTTTAGAATGCTTAAGAACTTAAGTCTTTGTGCAAATGAAATTTGTTCTTTTGGCAACTTATTTGAATGATTGTTTCACTTAGGACCAAAAACCATAATTTGTGAGAAAGCTTCCATTGTTTACTAAATGCTGGATTTCTGATAAACTTTGTTGATTCGTATGATTCATGTTTTATCTTTGTATCATTATGAATTTGTGGAAGCATTAGAAATGATCAAGGCACTTGTTTATATTGAGCACAACTATGTCCAAATGCAACTTACCCGTGAGTAGAGAGAATTCGTTAACCCCTTTGAGCCTAAACAATGTGAATCTCATTCTTAATTTTGTGAGATTTTAAAAAATTTCTTGAACCCTTGAATTTGTTTTAATTGCATTCTTTTCCATAAAAAGCTAAGAGCATTCACTTGAGGGGTGAGTAAAAGTTAAGTTGGGGCGAATGAAAAAGGAAGATAGTAGGTTGTTACAATTTTTGAAAAATTCAAGCAAGCATTAAAAAAATTGTTATGTGAAAATGAAACAAAAAATGATGAAAAAAAAATATGAGAAAAAGAATGCTTGCTTGGAAAAGAAAAATAGTGAAAGAATAAGTTGTGAAATAAAGTTGGGAAGGTTTGCAATTAAGAAATGAATGGAATGAAGTTGAGATATGTAAATAACGTGTACGGTGAATGCCTCTTTTGCATCGGAAATTTCGTTTCCATGGCCTTAGAAATGTCCCTTGTTTGTAAACCCGACCAAGCTACAACCTTAAAGACCTTAGTGATCTTCTTGCTTCCATGTTTTTGCTTTTGATTGTTAGATTTTGTATGAATTTAATTGATATTGACATTGTTTGTTAGTTGAGTGAAATTGTCCCCGCGGTTGCAAACGCGTAATTTCTTCAATCCTTATTCGAAGAGGAAAGTTAGAGTGATTCATTCATGAAAAACATAGTTGTTGATTGATGCATAGCTTAATATTTGTTATAAGAAGTTAGTTCTTTTGCATTGTTTGATTCTAAACATTTGAAACCATGGCTTGTTTGCATCATTTGTGTTTGAGCCAATTTTATCCATTCTTGGGTGAATTTTAGTCTTGAGCAAATCCTCTTGTTGCGAAATGAGAGGCATACTTTGCTTGAGGACAAGCAAAAAGCTAGTTGGGGCGAGTTGTTAGATGCCAAATTTCACTTATTTGATCTATCATATATTGGCACCTTTCACTCATTTTTGTCATAAAAGTGTTGAAAACCACTCTTGTTTTGGTTGGTTTGCAACATTATGAGAAAATCTCTTGGTACCTTTGATTTGTGTGTAGATATTATGTTTAGATATTATTATGTTTTTGTGAAAAAGAAGAAAATTAATGTGATAAAATTGTTATTAAATTAATAGCAAATTGTATGAATGTTATGTGATAATAATTGTGTTTTTAAAAGAAGGTAAAAATATTTTTTTCAAAAATTAATTTAAAAAAAAATGTTATTCATGGATATCTGTAAATATCTATGTGTATCTTAAAACCTGCATTTTACTTGCTTATCGATACTTGCATGAATATGTGGCGGATACGAATATCATATTTATCCAATCAGGCGGACGCAAATATCATATTATCCGCCTTCATAGATATCTATTTACATTCCTACACAAGCCAACCTGAAAATAGATGGCAACATCTTCCATCTTCACATGTGTATTTTATCAGACATATTGCTTAGAACTTCAGGTGGGAGACTAAAGGCAAAGATCTTCGTAAAAAAAGTTATTAATGTGTGTAATGATCTTTATTTATTATTACAACTGTAATCTCTTCTTATTATCACAACTGTAATCTCTGTTTATATTAACTATTTTTGCAATACAAGATATGAATTAAACCTGCCTACATTCCAATACTATCGCAAATAAATTTGCTTCACAAGCACAAATGCTTTAATGTGAGTCGACAATATTCCAAAAGAACAATTGGCACACATATTTAATGGAGGTCAGCGATGGAGTCACATTACAACAATCTTTGTCAAGTCAATAAACGTTGTCTTTAAAAGCACTCACAATATGTCCATCACAGTGTTAGTGAGGACAAGCTGCTATAGATTGAGAATATTGTTTGTGAATAAAGTTTCTCAATAGAGTAAAGTGTTAGAATTTGGCCTAGAAAATGTTAAAAGAATAATATGGTAGAATTTCATATATAATATATTTTAAAATTGTTTATTATTTATATATATATATATATATATATATATATATATATATATATATATATATATATATATATATATATATATATATATATATATATATATATATATATATATATATATATATATATATATATATATATATATATATTAGAACCTAAATTAAATAAAGTGATGCTTTTACGACTAAAAATGATTTATTTGATACTACATGAGTGTTGAAGAGGATAAATTGTGGGGAAATGTTCTTTTCACCCTTATGGTTGCTCCCAGGCAACTGTAAAAATTCATAATATCCCTGGTGTCCGGAGAAGCATCTCCGGATGCATCTATTTTAGCCATTTCTCAGACCAAATTAAAGAGGCGTCTTTTTTACGTCAAAATTCAATTTAAAGATGCATCTTCGTATGTGAAAAAATGAGTTTGAAGATGCATCTTCGTAAACACCATTTATTGAAATGTTAGTGGGTGGTCCAAAGATTCATCTCTAGATGCTTTTCTTTCATATCTCACGCCAGACCCTTCCCTCTTCCTCATTCTTCATTTTCTCTAAAATTATTTAAAAAAAAACACATTTCATCTCTCCATCTCCCAACCATTGAAGCAACTCTTCATTGAATTTAAGTAATCAATGGAGCTCTTTCTCTTTCTTTTTAGCATCTCATAACATCCAAACTTCTCCGTCTCATCAATCAAATTCATTTGGTAAGTTTTTCAAAAAAAAATATTTTGATTTGTAGTTAGCTTTTTAGGATACAAATTTAATGTTTTAGGCACTTTAGGTCGTAGTGTAAACGAAATAGGTAGGTTAGAACAACATCCAATGAGGTGTTTTGGGGACTAGTAAGGCAAAAATCTCGTATCTGCCATGAGATAATCACAGGTTTTTTCGGAGATGCATCTCCGGAGTTCCATTGTTTTCGGAGATACACCTTCAGATTAGACTCAGTCAAAAAATTGAGACATTTTGTGAATTTCTCCGAGCATGCTTTTTCGGAGATGCATCTCCGGAGTTCCATTGTTTTCGGAGATACGCCTTCAGATTAGACTCAGTCAAAAAATTGAGACATTTTTTGAATTTCTCCGAGCATGCTGTGGATATTTGTCGTTGTTTTATAACGTGTGTGCAATGGCTGAAGACAACATGGGTCAGATTAGGCTCGGGGTGTGTCTCAAACTGCGTCGGTACGATGTGATAGGGTTGCAGCGAGGACCACGAGACCACAAGTTACTTCACAGACCTGAGTGTGATTCACGAGTACAACTGGAGGATCGTCTATTTGGTCTACGTGTACTTGAAGTCTTGTGAGACTTGTCTATGAAAGACAAAGCAGATGACGAGGTGTTCCACGCTGCTTAAGGTAAATTCTTATTACTAATATTTTCATAATTCATTTGTTACATTTTTCATTAATATAGTATCCAAACCATTTTCTAGGATGGATCATCTTCCACTTCCCTCGCATCACTAGGTTTGAAGTTGCGCTTGACTACATAGAGTACTGGCCTCGTGCAGTCGCTTTTACTTCGATTTTACGTTAATATAAATTGACCTCACAAAAATTGAATTTTTGGACAAATGTTTTGTTCTTGTTGAAATACAAGAGACTAAGAGACATTTGAATAAACCGTGTGTATTGAAAAGCACTACGGAGACATTATTATATATAAATAGAATACAAGTAATTACATGATATAGTCGATGTGGGACTATTCTATATACAAATATTCTCAACACTATATATATATATATATATATATATATATATATATATATATATATATATATATATATATATATATATATATATATATATATATATATATATATATATATATTTACACATATCAACACTCCCCCTCAAGCTTGAGCATATAAGTCAAATGCACCAAGCTTGTTACATATATAGTTAGTTCTGGGGCTTCGTAGGGATTTTGTAAACACATCTGCCAATTGATCATTAGAGTTGACAAAGCTTGTGACGATGTCGCCTGACTCGATCTTCTCTCTGACAAAGTGACAGTCTATCTCAATATGTTTGGTCCTCTCATGGAAGACTGGATTTGAAGCAATGTGCAATGCAGCTTGATTATCACAAATAAGTGTCATTGGTCTTACTTCTTCAATTTGAAGTTTCTTGAGCAACTGTTTTAACCAAATAAGTTCACATGTTGCCATTGCCATGGCCCTATACTCTGCCTCGGCGCTTGATCTTGCAACTACATTTTGTTTCTTACTTTTCCAGGAGATAAGGTTTCCTCCAACAAGTACACAATACCCAGAGGTGGATCGTCTATCAATGGGTGACCCTGCCCAATCAGCATCAGAGTATCCAATTATCTGGGTATGTCTTTTATCCTCATACACAAGACCTTTTCCTGGAGCACATTTGATGTATCTCAAAATCCGGATAACAGCATCCATGTGTTCCTGACAAGGAGAATTTAAGAACTGGCTTACCACACTGACTGCAAAAGAAATGTCCGGACGAGTGACTGTGAGATAATTCAACTTTCCAACCAATCTCCTATATCTTCCTGAGTCAGATAAAGGCTCCCCCTGATTGGGTAGTAGTTTAACACTTGGATCCATAGGAGTATCAGCTGGTTTAGCATTTAATAAACCTGTTTCTTCCAAAATATCCATAGCATATTTCCGCTGAGAAATGACCAGACCATCTTTAGATTGGGCTACTTCAATACCCAAGAAATAGCGGAGTTTACCAAGATCTTTTGTCTGAAATTGTTTCGAGAGATGTTGTTTCAACTGGAGTATTCCCTGCTGATCACTACCAGTTATGACAATGTCATCTACATACACAATAAGATAAATACACCCTTGGGGTGAGTGACGATAAAAAACAGAATGGTCAGCTTCACTACGGGTCATACCAAACTGTTGTACTACAGTGCTGAATCTGCCAAACCAAGCTCTCGGAGATTGCTTAAGACCATAAAGAGACCTGTGTAGCCTACAAACCATATTCGATGACTCCCCCTGAGCAACAAACCCAGGTGGTTGCTCCATATATACTTCCTCTTCAAGATCACCATGTAAGAATGCATTTTTGATGTCAAGTTGATGAAGAGACCAATGTCGAATGGCTGCAATGGCTAGAAGAAGTCTAACAGATGTCATCTTGGCTACAGGCGAGAAGGTATCACTATAATCCAACCCAAAAATTTGAGTGTATCCTTTGGCTACCAAGCGGGCTTTAAATCGATCAATCTTGCCATCTGGACCAACCTTCACTGTATAAAGCCAACGACAACCTACTAAAGATTTCCCATGGGGTAGAGGAACCAGTTCCCAGGTACCACTGCTTTGAAGAGCACACATTTCATCAATCATTGCTTGCCTCCACTCAGGGTGAGATAATGCTTCACCTGGAGTTTTAGGAATAGAAACAGAAGACAAAGAAGACAAACAAGTATACTGCAAAGGGGAAAGACGATGATAACATAAATCAATATAATGTGGAGAAGGATTTCGTGTTTGACGTATACCTTTTCGAAGGGCAATCGGAAGATCAGACTCAGGTTGCAGGACCGAATCCGGTGATGGCGAGAGCGTCGGAGGAGAGTCTGTAGTGACCTCAGGGACAGGTACGACTTCAGGGACAGGTACGACCGTAGTGACTTCAGGGACAGGTACGACTTCAGGGACAGGTACGACAGACTTTGGGTGACGACGCTGATATGTTTGAAGTGGGCGAGGAGTGGGGGGGTCAACCGTAGGGGTAACTAGTGGGTCAGGTTCCCTAGAATGATGGGGGCTTGGTGCGTGGATTTAAACGGTGGGCTGCCCAAGGTCCAATCGATAGGCTCTGATACCATGTTGAAATACAAGAGACTAAGAGACATTTGAATAAACCGTGTGTATTGAAAAGCACTACGGAGACATTATTATATATAAATAGAATACAAGTAATTACATGATATAGTCGATGTGGGACTATTCTATATACAAATATTCTCAACACTATATATATATATATATATATATATATATATATATATATATATATATATATATATATATATATATATATATATATATATATATATATATATATATATATATATATATATATATATATATATATATATATATATATATATATATATATATATATATATATATTTACACATATCAACAGTTCTAATATGATTCAGAGAGAATTTTGAAGATGCTGTAGTGGATCTCAGAATCACGCATTTTGATTGTGATTTGAATGTCATCAAAGATGCATCTCCAGACACTTCAATGACAATTTTGAATGACAATTTTGAATTTTTAAGGGCGTAGGAGACACCACAAAGGATGGAAAGAGCATTCCCCTGTTTTGTGTGCCTCTATAGACTATAAGTACATGTACCAGTACCAAATACATATCCATGAGAAAGCAGTGTCTCGTTATTATGTGTTTTCACTTCTACATTTCTAATTACAAAATTGTCACCTTACTTTCACTTTGTTTCTTGTTTTCAAAGATCTATAGAATACAATCAAAATCATTTTTTATACTATTTTCTATATAAATCTTTAAAGCGTTAAAGAAAGCAAACAGATAAAAAAAAAAAAACAGTATGACTTAATCTATCTGTTATTGTCAAAAGAAAGTAGATTACAATATACACATTAACACATCCATCATACCACATATACAAACATTCAAACAAATTACGAACTTTTTGACCATGAAGTTGGTGTCAGACTCTCAGTAAACAAAACTTTCCTAGTATACAGAAATACTTTTGATATCTTTCTCTTTTGTTGTTTACCTTCATGAGCTTTCATTTTTATCACCTACCGTATAACGATTTTGAGTAGCGCTCAAGCCTGAAGAGTGAAGTTGCTTTCTCTTCTTTACAAGACGAGATGCAGCTTTTCTATCATCTTGTGCTTCCTCAAAATCAGGCTGCAAAACCACAAAACACTGTACTAAGTATCAAGTTGAGCATCATGGGTGATTCAGCTTAAGCTTAAGCAGAAAAACGGGCACACAGTAGCGACTGTCTGCATGCTAGTATTCAAATAATGTCAACAACAACTAAGTCTTATCCCACTACATGAGGTTGGCTACATGAATCAACTTTTGTCATAATGTTCTATCAAAATTCAAATACTGTCAATGGCAGAAAATTTGAGCAACATTAAAACCAACTAGCAAGCTTCATGAAGACTGACCTTGAGAGCTAAAGCTCTGTCAAAGCTTTCAATAGCATTATCAGGCTCGCCATAATTAAGCTGTGCTCTCCCAAGTGTGACCCAAGCCTGCAAGGATCAATAACGAAATAAATGCTTGCACTGAGAGACTTCAAATTGAACTACAATTGCTATAGTACTACTAGGCATGAACATTGGTAAATGCTTAAACTATGACATATTATGCTAGTTTAGACCACTTCTTACAAATAAATACAGTTTGCAGAGTATTCCCTCTATCCCTCAATAGGTTAGTGTATTCCCTCTATCCCTCAATAGGTTAGTGTGAAAATTATTATGTGACTGACGAAGGGAGTATTTTATATCAAGTTTAAACATAGCAAGTTTATACCAACTGCATATCAAAATATCAAGTTTAAACATAACAAGTACCTCAGCCCACGATGGCTTCAATTCAGTAGCTCCTGCCATTTCGAGACAGACAGTCAATCATCATATTCCAAGTAAAAGAAAGCCACTAACAATTTGAATTCTACAACAATCATCAAAAGCACTAACAAACTACAACCTCAAAAACGGTTGATTTGTTATCTTTAGTTTAGTAAATTAACATGAAATAAACATGTTAACAAGAGTATAATAAAAGCGAGCGAAAACGCACGAGTTGCAGCCTTTAAAGCAGTCCAAGGTTCTCCAATTTCTAGTAAAACTTGGGCCTTTTGTTCATGCAAAGCCGGAACATCAGGCGCCAATGTAAGAGCAGCTTCCCATTTACCCAGTGCTTCCCTATACTTCCCCTCCTGCAAAAAAAACATGGGAAAAACAGTATTCTAATTGGGAAACGCCATTAGGGTTTCAGAATTGTATGCAGATTTGGGTAACCTAACATAAAGAACAGAAGAGAATCATACCATAGCGAGTTTGTCACCTTGAGCTTGAAATTGCATGGATAATTGCGTTGATTGATCGGAATTGGAAGAAGGTAGCGTTGTTCCATCAGAATCATGTTCGGTAGTGTGTGAATTGGGTTGGTCGGTGTCGTGTTCAAAGGGAAGGTCGGTGAAGTTTGGTAAGGGTTTCTTCTTCTTGTTCTTCCATGTCACTTTCATTTCCACCGCCTCTTCGAACTTCAACCACCGCAACCTTGCACCCTCTTGTCTTCTTCTTTGTCACTCGTGTCTATGTTATCAATCAACTATAACACTTCGAAAAAAGATTGTCCAGAATTACTTTAGTGTCTTTTTCTTTTAAAATTAATTATACTAGCAATTGGACAAATAAGTAATTAACAAATGTAACAAATAAATCTCACACAAATCTCTATTTGCATGACATATGTCAATTAATCATTGGCTACCTCAAATTTTCCCCTTCCCACCAAAATCATTCTCTCTCCAGATTTCTCTCACTCTCTCCCATTTTTTTTATCACTCTCAATTTTTTCTTCTTTCCTCCACAAATCCTAATTCCGCCTCGTTCTCTGTTTTCTCTCTTTTTCTCCATAAACCGTAAATTTGCCGCTGCCCCTTTGATGTTCAGAACTTTTCTTTTCTTCCGAAAATGATCTTTAAGAGACATGAGGAGCACATGTATGTTAATTTGGTTCAAGAAATTTGGTTTTCTTATTTTTATTTACCCGTTTCTTTCTGTTTATGCAGATCGAGCCGTCAACATGGACCACAGATCGAGCTAGATGATTGATGAAGCTTTCACTCATGGTCATCCTCAAAGGTTCTACATTTTTGAATATCTACTGTAGTTTTATAATTTGTATCAATTATATGTTCTGTTTTGTTTAAAAAATTTACTGTTAGTTATAGGCACTAGCTAATATGAACACGCACGCCACCTGTTCAATTAATTGCATCACTGATGTTTTGCCATGAACTTCTGTATTTGATGACTTTAGTCTTAATCCATTTATAGTTTCTGTATGGATCTTCAAGCTTTCCTTATTCATGCGAGTCTTCAAACTTTATAGACAAGCTTTGAGAGTTGTCGGTTGAGCAATAATGTTTTTTCCCTCTTACTTGAACTTTCGGCAATAATAACAAGGTATGCTAAATTATTTTAATTGCAAATGGTTATAACATTCAAGAGTTATAGTTTTGGATTAGATTAATCAGTTGTCAAGTTCTTCATTTGAAGCTGGGTCAGTTGCCACTACTTCTTCTTCTTCATTTGAAACTTTTTTATGTTTTAACTTTTGAGTCTGGGATTGCTCATAATTTAATTGAACTTATTACATTTATTGCGCAGATTGAAAAGAATAGAGGTGATAAAGGAGGGTTTGGTCCGTTATCATCAATGGGTTCTGGAAGAATTGAAAATAGCTTCAGTGATTTGAGCATATCTAGCACTTGATCTGGTTTTGGATCGAGTACTGATGTTGATTCCTTTTCTACCAAACCTAAAGGTTGGTTTCCCTAGATTCTCACAAGTTCATCTAGAATGTTTGTAAATGTAACTACTTAGAATGGCAACAAATCATGCAGTCTCCAAGGTTGTGCTTTATTCTATGTCCAAATTATCATGTTTCAAAATTAAGAGTTATTTTTTCATTAATGTACCCTCCTTTTCTCTTCCTTAGGTCGGCCAACTGCGTCTCCTGCTGCTCCGCCAAAGGGTCTTGGTATGAAGTTTGGTAAATCTCAAAAGACAAATCATTTTTTGGAATCATTGAAAGCAGAAGGTGAGGTCATTCTTGAAGATGTTCAGCCAAGACTTAGCCAGTCTCGGACAGCTGCCCCACCCCTTACCGATCCTGTCACTTTAACTGTTGAGGAGAAATTAAATGTGACTCTGAAACGAGATGGCGGAGTTGGTAGTTTTGATGTTCAAGGCACGTTGTCTCTGCAAATTCTTAACCAAGAAGATGGACATATTCAAGTTCAGGTATTGTATACTTACTATCTTTCTCAAGCTGTGTCATGTGGCTTGCATAACCAGGAATTTATTTTTAATAACAAAATGAGGTATTGACATACAAAAGTTATAGTTTTTTCATTTAATCTCATCATCATTTGATAAAACAGTTCATGTGAAACAAAATTCTTTTCCCACCTTAGATGTTGTCTATAGTGTATATACACTTTTCTCATGGTTTATGTGAGGTTTAGTTTGCACTGATATGTTAGACAAACAATTATCTATGTTTCTTATTGTTAATGTTTAAAAATCGATCTGTATGCAATTTAAAATAGGTCAATTATAAAGTTTTAGTTAGATACTTCCGGCATAGATGTTAAGCTCAATATGAGCTATTTTTTTGTGTATGCTTTAGCCACTCGATCGATCTTCTTACACACATGATGGGGCTGGTACATATTTTCAATAGAGAAAAGCTTATCTTTAATTAAATAATAAAAGAATAACATCATTCAGTTGCTGGAGCAACCTACTAGAGGTTTTCCTCAGGACTGTTCTGTTCCTTCCTTTTATTAACTCTTCTAACTAACCTAGCCTATATACAGTCAAAGCTATCATTAGTTCAGTTAGTTGTCGGTCATGGCTCCCTACAACCTTTGATATTTCTCCGACTGTACACACATTTAACCGGGGGCATGGTAGCACAATAGTTAGGTTATATAGTTGTGTATTACCGTATTCTCCGATATTTTGGATAGAAAAAGAATAGGCCTGAATGATAAAACAACTACAACAACCAAGCCTTATTTTGGTAGGTCTAGATAGCTAGGCAAGGATCAGGATCCTGAAAGAGAGAAATAAAGGGAAAAAGTCTAAATGGTTGTTCAATTAGGCCTAGAAAAAGAAATTGAAAAGGAAGATAATGGGATTTAAAATATGTCTAAGTTGATTATTCTTTGGTCAATCACAACATTCTGATGCTTTTGATATGTGATGTATTTTAGAGTTTTACCAAAACAATCATTTTGGTTCCCTACGCCGAAGAAAGAATAATGAGTTGTTTACATGCAAATAAAATTTTCAATATACAAAATGATATTTATTTCTGTTTGATCAATTTATTTGTTTTCTCTCCATTTTTCAGTTGTTTTTGTACAGTACCTACATTTTTCAGTATGCACCTTTCATTAAAAAATGCTTCCATTTCCCCCCTCAAGATTGTTTTTGTATGCATATATCACTTTGGAAGACAGCTAAAGTATTGGTACTTGCATATTGTGCCATGTTTTTGCAGGTCCAAACTGGTGATAATCAGGCCATCTCTTTCAAGACACACCCTAACGTGAATAAACAGCTATTTGCCCATGACTATATACTAGGTCTAAAGGATCCTAATAGGCCTTTCCCTGCTGGTCAAGCCAGTGATGCTGCAGGTGTTGGTCTTTTAAAGTGGAGAATGCAAAGCACCGATGAGTCATTGTTGCCACTGACAAGTGAGTTAATATCTATCATGAATGTGGTCAACTACTTTATTTTCATGCAATAAGAACTGACAGTGTCACATATATTTCAAATGTAGTTAACTGTTGGCCATCTTCTTCTGGAAATAAAACTTACGTCAACATTGAATATGAGGCTTCATCAATGTTTGATCTGCGAAATGTTGTGATTTCAGTACCTCTTCCAGCTCTTCGAGAGGCACCATCTGTTAGTCAGATTGATGGAGAATGGAGGTGTGCAATTTTTTGTTTTTCTTCCCTGAACAATCATGTTTTTGGTTGAAGTCAGTTGTAAATTGTTGTGGTTAGTAGAATCTGTTAAACATCCGAGAGCTTTAAACCACTGATCAGATTTTCATGCATTATATTGTTTAATGGAACTAATTTTGCTTTCGCACATCACTCATCCCCTCCCAAAATCACCAATTGATGATGTCTTTCATATTCTTACTTACATTTATAGCTCAAATCATTTTACTTTACTCACATTCTTGTGCACTCGATATTTCCCTAATAAAATTGGTTTGCAGGTATGACTCTAGGAATTCCATTTTGGAGTGGTCTGCCCTTCTAATTGACAATTCAAATCGCAGGTATGCTAAGTTTGGAGTGACTTATTAAGATTTAATCTGTTGCACCCATTTTTTTAGGAGATGATTTATTTGCTTGTGTATGTCGATGACATTGTGATCACTAGCAATGGACCTCCAAAAACGGCTTCACAAACAACTTGAGGTACATGATTAATTCACCAAACAAACACCAATGAACTCTCATGTTCTGATATTGTATCTGTTATACAGATTCAAAGGAAGTTGCAGATTTAAATTGGAAACCAAGGGAAACATCTTCAGATGATGTTTGAGAAACAAAAACATATAGGTGGCATCAAGGGCTCGCCCCCTTCTAACGCGCCTTCTGCTGCACTCTTGGACACGGTGATACCCTATCATGTAGACAAATTACAAACGTCAAATGATGAATGCGGAGAATTTAAATGCAACACCGAAGAAAGTTCCCAGAATGCAAGCAGAAAATAAACGGTACATGAAACTGATGTTACTGATGAACATGAAAGTGCAGATGATCAGTTTTCTACGGTACCTCCGATAAAACGGGGGAAGATTCAATGATAGCATCTAGAGAATTATGCTTGAATTTTTGCATCTGCTTATCATAATGATATACTCAACTTTAACAGTAGCTAACAATGCTTAGTAATGCTTATTTTGTTTCATTGTTTACCTTGTATTTCATTATTTACCTTTTGTTTCATTGTTCTACCACTTGCATTATTTTGTTTAAAGGAGGAGCATGTGGTTTCATTGTTTAATAATGCTTAGTACAATGAATTATTTGTAATTGTATTGTCTTTTCCTATCAATGAACTATCGTTGTTTTACATGTAACTTTTGATAATGAAATGCTATGATTTTTCACCTGCTATGATATTGTTGTTTTACTGCTACAAATAGGTGACATAAGAGGATTCTGCCTTTGGTGCCATTACCGAGTACCTATGGTTGAGTACCTAGCTGTTGATTTCATTCTAAAACATGTATTTTATTGCAATGAAAAAGGTACTAAGTAAGTGTCTTTTCTCTGAGGTATCGCATGCTCTTGTGCTCTCTATTTCCTTCTTGATTTGTTAAACATCCATGCTTTGTTAAATTACAGAATCGAGTATATCAATGATTTATGATAAATAAAATTCATTATTTCTCCTCATTAGCAATAATGTGAAGTTGTACTTGTGCCTTTGTGTAATAGTCATGTTTTATTGTTCAGAACTGGCTTTGAGGAGGACAAGAATTTCCATGTTGTTTTAAATTCTGTAATAGTTGGCCGCTATCATGTCACCGAGTATCTGGGATCTGCCGCATTTAGTAATGCAATTCAAGCTCATGATCTACATACAGGTGTGGATGTTTGTATTAAAATTATAAAGAACAACAAAGATTTCTTTGATCAAAGCCTTGACGAGATCAAACTCCTCAAATATGTCAATAAGCATGATCCTGGAGACAAGTATCACATTTTGCGGTTATATGATTACTTCTACTATCGAGTAAGTTATATTGTATTCGCTACTGATCTTATTAATATTATTACATTTTCCTTTTGATCTGTTGTAGTGCAACATTATATATTGCCCTTCCAGGAAATTTTAACATTAACTTAATAACGATATACAGCAAACTTTTCCACTCACCATTCCTTTCTGTTGTCGCACTGCAGGAACATTTGTTAATACAACGAACTTACTCAAAGCCAACTTGATGTAGGAGGAGTATCATAGTCCAGTTAAAATGGAGATACTGCAGTGGTGTTAATCAAACAGTCATAAATCTATGGCGGTGTTTTAAAATGGTGCTTATAATTTGCTGTTGTGCCCCAACTATTTCAATTGTTATTTGAGGTGATTGGTTCAACACAATGTTTAATGTGCTTCACGAAATCGGGTGCTGCAGCATTGGTATGGTGTGTTGTAAGTCTCAAACAGTCGGGTTTCACAATATCATAAGTGTTTAATGTGTTCCCCTTCTTTATGTATCTGGAATTAATAATAACTTTATGGTTAGTGCTTCTGAGAAATCTATTATGGAAGAAATTTGATCAAATGACCTCAAGGTGTTAGAACTTGCCCTTACAATGAAAAAACTGAAATTAAAAGAGACGCAGTTGGTTTTCAACTCTGATTCGAATCATCTAGAGAGATCAAAGTTGACCATGGGAATGTCAAAGGCGTCTTTTAGAGTTAAAAAGTTTATGAATCAATTAGAAGATTTGAGACATGGTGAACTGATTCAAAACTGCATAGACTGTCTTATTGTTGGTCTTCTTGTCATGTCCTCCTCACTTACATATGGTGCTTATGTTTATTCCTATGAACAAATTGTTGAATCAACTACATCATGCAATCGTTCAAATAAGGCAAGTATATAATATGTTTCCACTGATTATGTTGTTATTTTAGTGCTTTCTAAAGTCATGTGTAATAATACATTTGATACCCTAGCCCCATTTTGATAGTATGACATTAATTCCAGCTGCATATTGATCCAACACTGCCTTATTTGGAAAATGTTAGTGATGCCCTTTTCTATTTTAGGAATTCAATTCGTGGTGGAGTCTGAAATCAATGTTCTCTTTGGATTCAAAGTTATATGAATGGCATTTGGCGTCTTAGAGATTTTTGCAATTGCATATTTACTAATCTTGAGATCAACAACGGTATCATACACAATGCTAGTGACTTTCATTCTTTTGCTATTAGGAGTTGTTTGTGGCTATTGTGGCAAAGTTTGTATAGATACCTTGGGAGGTACTGGCTCTTTGTGGCTCTTATATTCGGAAGTTTTGTGCATGGTGCACTTCTTATCAATTGTTTTCACTCCCACTTTGTTCAAGATCCTTAATGGATCAGTTGCTGCATCGCAACAAACAAAGCAGAATATAATTCTTCCATATTGTTTTCGCCGATTTTGGCTCTATGGAACTTTGCTTGTGTTTCTACCATTATTTTGTGGTCTTACACCTTTTGCGGGTGTTAATCAATGGAAAGACCATTTTTTGATGAAGGTGCCAATATTTAACAAATTGGAATGAAAGACTGTTGTTTGATCTTGGGCTACTTTGCTTGTGATTAGCTAAGGCATTAATGAAGCAAAAACTGTATGAATTGCATTTATTCGGTTGCCATTTTGTTTAGTTTATTATAGAAGGGCTATTTTGAAAATCAGACAGCATCAAGTTTATTATAGAAGGGCTATTGCTGACAGGTTGTCCACTTGTGAAATCTTCGGCATTAAATGTAATTGTTGTCACATTTTAGTTTGTGTATTTGCTCAACCATTACTTAATATATTCTAATGATCACCTTATGTAACTTATCTAACTGTTGTAAATTGTCACAATATATTTAACTTGCTATCTCTAATTAATTTTAACCAAATTACCATAAGAAATTAATCATTCCATTTAATATACTATTCATTTGATATAATTAATTTGCATTAGATAATTAAATTTATCAATTCATTTTTACAAATACATATAAATAAATTATATATCAATTAAAATTAATGGACCCGTGCGGACGCACAGGTATTTTACTAGTTAACAAGACAAAAAAAATAAACATAAGAAACTTATTAAGAGAGTGTATTCTATTCTATTAAAAGATTTTTTTTATGATCAAAAAGTTTTTACTAGTGGTATTTAATTAGGGTGTGTTTTTTTTTTTACTTTCAAAACTGAAAAATGTAGAAATCTTGTAATCTTAAATTACCTAACTTTTGAGTTATAATATAACTAAAAATGTCGTCTCCTGTGCGCAACCTGCATAGGTCTCTTATGTGAGAGACATATTTTTCCTTATCAAATGAACAAGGGCTATTAAATTAGGGATGGAAAATGGATGAATTGGATGGATATGGATTGGATTGTTAATGGATGGATCAAAGAAATCCATTAATCCATTAACAATTCACTAAACACTCTTAATAAAAAAACCAATCCAATCCATCCATTAAAAGATAAAATCCATCCAATCCATCCATTAACATATTTCTAATGGATGAATATCCATCCATCCAAAAAATTAATTTAAAAATTCTTATTTTAATAAGTGACAACATAATATCCAATGGATTTATAAAATGAGATGGATGGATTGAATCCATCCATATGAGTTAGTGGATGGATTGGATCAAATTCATTAAATTATTTTTTGTCTTATGGATGGATTGGATGGATAAATTATTAGATGGATTGGATGGATATTATCTAAATGGATTTCATTGCCACCTCTATATTAGATTGGGTGTCTATACTATTACTCAATGCACTGTCACACATAATATCACCACCGAAAATCATTTAATTCATTTTTTTCATATGTCACCATTTTCTAAATGTCGCCATTTTCATCTTCTCTCTCGCCACCATCTCACCTTCGTTTCTCCATCTCACTCTGCAACTTGAGAAGAGAAATCTATTCAGCAATTTATCCATTTTTCGTGACTTCTTTTTTCGGCTCCCTTCTGATTTCTTCTCCGTTTCTTCCATTTTTGATCCTCACAGAAATTGAATCGAAGATGGTTGGTGGTGACGCTATTGGGCATGAAGTAATGCAATCTAACTCTGTAAATCAAATTTTTGAACAATCTTATCTTGTGGTTGTAACCCATTTGGTTGTTGATTTATTGATTTAGTTATTTATATTTTTTTAGGAAGCACTTGATGAGATTTTACATGAGAATGGTCGTGTTAACGTTGACGGAGAACTGGATTCTGAGTTTGAAGAAGTTGAATACGATGATGAAGATGGTGAATTTGACGGATGTGAATACGATGATGAAGATGAGGATGAAAATGGTGAGTTTGATGGTGGTGAATACGATGACGAGAGCGGTTCTGGTGATGTTGGTAGGCACGAATATTGGAATATAAATGGAAACAGCGATGGAAGTGATGAGGAAGGTTTGGAATGGAGTTCGGAAGAATCAATTGTTGTTGACGAGATTGACGACATTACAAAGATGGACATGTTTAACTTGCAAAATGATGATGTTTTGAAGCTGCAATTTGGAAGTCTGGAAATTGCATACACATTTTACTGTTGGTTTGCAAAGATGAACGGCTTCGCGGTCCGTAAAGGTCAAGTTATTAAAAAAAGAATGGGGATGTTATTCAACAAACATTTCTTTGTAACCTTGCAGGATTTAAGCAAGATAGAGTAGAGCATCGCAAGCATGGTCCGAGGCACGAAACCTGGTGTGGATGTGGAGTAAAATTTCGGGTTCATATCAATATAATTTCGCAACGTTGGTATGTCACAGTTTTTACCTTTGAGCACAACCATGAAATGTTAAAGAAGAAGCACTGCATGCTATTGGCAGGTAATATGAAGCTTAGTAAGTCAAATAAGATACAAATTAAGAATTTTAGGAATGTCGGAATCAATGTAACTCAAATGATTGGTTCATTCACAAATGTTGTCGGGGGGTATGATAAGGTAGGATTTTTGAAGAAGGGCGTACATAATCAAATTGCAAGACAAAGAAAAGAGATCTTATTGATCTTCGTGTTAAAGATCCATTGATGTTTGTTGCACACACGGTGGGTGCAGATGGAACGTTGCAACACCTTTTTTGGAGCGATGGGGAAATTCAAAAGAATTATGAACTGTTTGGCGATGTGCTTGCTTTCGATGCTACATACAAGAAAAATAAGTACAGGTTCCCCTTTGTGGTTTTTTATGGTGTTAATCACCATAACCAGACGATTATATTTGCTACTGCCATAGTTTCAAATGAGGTCGAAGGGACATATGTATGGTTGTTGGAGCAGTTTTTGGTTACAATGGATGGTAAGACACCAATGTTTGTAATAACGGACGGTGATGTTGCTATGAGAAATGCAATCAGGAAAGTCTTTCCCAACAGTTACCATAGATTATGTGCATGGCATCTCCTACTAAATGCAATGTCCAACATTGACAATTCCAATTTCATCCATATTTTCAAAAAATGCATGTTTGGTGATCATGATGTTTGGAAATTTGAGAATCTGTGGAATGAAATGGTAGAGAGGTTTGGTTTAGAAGAGAACATTTGGATCATTAAATTGTACCAGAAAAGGAAGATGTGGGCAACAACTCATATTCGTGGAAATTTCTTTGTAGAAATAAGAACAACGTCGCGGTGTGAAGCATTTCATAGCCACGTGGGTCAGTTTGTGGCATATTTTTGATTTAGAGAGGTTCAAGCTGATTTTCAATCCCAATATGGACAGGCAGTGTTGCATACCATTCTTAGGGAGCTTGAGAGGTCAGCTTCAAAGCAATTTGTTACGAAAAGGCATCGTTAATATATGTATTAGATACTCAAGATATGGCGTCCATTACAATTTATTCAATGATAAAATATTGAGACGAAGGGCACGGATGACGTGTTTCCCACTATCCTTCGAATAATGATTTCATATGCTCGTGTCTTAGAATGGAATCTATTGGGATTCCATGTGAGCACATTGTTATTGTGATGGTTTATATTGATATTGTTGAATTTCCTAAGACTCTTGTGTTGAATCGTTGGTCATTATTTGCGAAGGTGTTCATCAGTGGAACTTATCAAGATGGTTCACACTACTGGGATTCACATTTGGCTACTAGTCACGCTAATTTGATGAATCTTAGCAAGGAGGTTGCTGACTTGTCATATATGGATGTTGATGATTACAAAAAGCATCTAAAAAATCTTACCAATGAACTTAGCAGGCTTAAATCGAGTTACAATAATGAAGATGTTTGAGATAACACACACGATGCAGAGGAGTTGAAAAATATATTTAACCATTCATGTTCAAAAAGAAAGGGTTGTGGACCAAGTAGTGTTGGTACATCTAGGAGACGCAGGCGGACACATACATGTGGTATATGCGGTGCAGCCGGTCACAACAGAAGATGTTGTCCTACTCTTGGAGCAGATGGAGAAGCTCCTTCAGGTAGTTCTTTACAATTACCATTTGTACGCTTAAGTAATGACTTGGGCTTTTTAGTTTGAAAATCAGTGAAGTTATGAAGTGCTTCATAAAAGGATGTTTTTATGGGCTCAGACTACGGTGTGCGATGCCCATAAGTCTCTCACGTGAGAGACCTTTTTTTTCTTCTTCTCCATTGAATATCAGTCGTTGAATATTGTTGTCTATGGTATGCTTGCAATACATTGTCATTAAATTAACAAAACATTCCCGCCATGTACTACAACACTGTACTGATTTACAAAGGCCTCAAATTTTGTACTATATAAATATTGCAGTGCCTTTTAAATTTTGTATTCTATAAAATATTAATGTTGAAAAAAAACAAATTATAAGATTTTCATATGAACATTTTAAAAAGAAATTAAATTAATATGAACATTTTAAAAAGAAATTAAATTAATATGAACATTTTTTATTCAATTGTAAAAATATTGTTTTAAAATTTTCATATATTTATATTAACGTTTTTTAAAACGTAACTTAATAAAACTATTTTTTAAAATTTATTTTAAAAATAATTATGTGATTTTAACATTAATTGTAACAATATTTCAAAATATTGTTTTAAAAATTTCAGATTTTTACTATAACATTTTTTAAAATGTAACTTAATAAAATTATTTCTTAAAATATATTTTAAAAATAAGACTAAATTATAGCTTTAGTCCCCCTATTTTAGTTCATGCATGAAATCAATTCCCTTATTTTAATTTTAAACAATTTTGATCCCCTGTTCTGGTTTTGATAAAAAAAAAGATTGATGTGTTATTTTTTTTTTAAATATGTGGCACAATTTGTATGATGTGTCCATGCCAAATATCACATCTATTTTACATGTCATTTTCTATTTGTTATATTTATTTATTTAACTAAATCAATTTTAAAAAATAATAAATAATTAACTAAATACAAATTTTGAAAAAAAATGAAGTTTAAATTAATAATAAAAAATAAAAATTGACAAATTAATTCTATTTTTATAAATTACAAAATTTAAAATAGAAGGAAATGTTATTAAAAATACTTTATAAGAAATCAAATTCAAATTAAAAAATCATTAAACAAACATATTGAAAATGAAAGTAAACAAAAATGAATAGAAGAAAAAGTCCCCTAACATAAACAAGAGTCATTGAAAATAAAGGAAAATAAAACTGACATAGCTCACCATCATTTGTTGACTATCTTCCATAGTTCAAACATAGTTGACTATCATCTATGCACCTCTGGCATAGTTCACTATCATTTGTTGATTATCATCCATGGTTCACTCATAGTTGACCATTATCTATGCATCTCTGACATAGTTCACTATCATTTATTGACTATCTTCAATAGTTCACACAATATTGACCATCATCTATGCATCTCTGACATAGTTCACCATCATCTGTTGACTATCATCCATGGTTCACACATAGTTCACCACCATCTATGTATCTCACACAAAATTCACCATCATCTATTGATTATCTTTCGTGGTTCACACATAGTTGACCATCATCTATGCATCTCTTACATAATTCACCATCAACTGTTGACTATCTTCCATGGTTCACACATAGTTGACCATCATTTATGCATCTCTGACATAGTTCACTATCATTTGTTGACTATCTTCCATGGTTCGCACACAGTTGACCATCATCTATGCATCTCTGACATAGTTCACACATAGTTAACCATCATCTGTTGAATATCTTCCATGGTTCACACATAGTTGACCATCATCTATGCGTCTTTGACATAGTTCACAATCATATGTTGTTATCTTCCATGGTTCACACATAGTTGACCATCATCTATGCATCTCTGACATAGTGCACGTATAGTCCATCATCATCTGTTGATTATCTTCTATGGTTCACACATAGTTGACCATCATATATGCACCTCTGTATTAGTTCACAATCATCTCTTGACTATCTTCCATAATTCACACATAGTTGACCATCATTTATGCATCTCTGACATAGTTCACACATAGTTGACCATCACATGTTGACTATCTTCAATGGTTAACACATAGTTGACCATCGTCTATACATATCTGACATAGTTCATACATAATCTCTTGACTATATTACATGGTTCATACGTAGTTGGTCATCATCTATGCATCTATAACATAGTTCACCATCACCCGTTGACTATCTTCCATGGTTCACACATAGTTAACCATCATCTATGCATTTCTGACATAGTTCACCATCATCTGTTGACTAACTTCCATGGTTCACATATAGTTTACCATCATTTATACATTTCTAACATAGTTCACCATCATCTGTTGACTATCTTCCATTGTTCACACATAGTTAACTATCATTTATGCTTCTCTGACATAGTTCACTATCATTTGTTGAATATCATCCATGGTTCAGACATAGTTGACCATTATCTATGCATCTCTGACATAGTTCACTATCATCTTTTGACTATCTTCAATAGTTCACGCAATGTTGACCATCATCTATGCATCTCTGACATAGTTCACCATCATCTGTTGACTATCATCCATAATTCACACATAGTTGAGCACCATCTATGTATCTCACACAAAATTCACCATCATCTATTGATTATCTTCTATGGTTCACACATAGTTGACCATCATTTATGTATCTCTTACATAATTCACCATCATCTGTTGACTATCTTTCATGGTTCACACATTGTTGACCATCATCTATCCATCTCTGATATAGTTCACTATCATCAGTTGACTATCTTCCATGGTTCACACACAGTTGACCATCATTTATGCATCTCTGACATAGTTCACATATAGTTCACCATCATATGTTGAATATCTTCCATGGTTCACAAATAGTTGACTATCATCTATGCATCTTTGACATAGTTCGCAATCATCTGTTGACTATCTTCCATGGTTCATACATAGTTATCCATCATCTAGGCATCTCTCACATAGTTCACATATAGCTCACCATCATCTGTAGATTATCTTTTATGGTTCACACATAGTTGACCATCATCTATGCACCTCTGAATTAGTTCACCATCATCTTTTGACTATCTTTCATGGTTCACACATAGTTTACCATCATTTATGCATCTCTGACATAGTTTACACATAGTTGACCATCACCTGTTGACTATCTTCAATAGTTCACACAAAGTTTACCATTATCTATACATCTCTGACATAGTTCGCACATCATCTCTTGACTATATTCCATGGTTCACAAGTAGTTGGTCGTCATCTATGCATTTCTGACATAGTTCACCATCATCTCTTGACTATCTTCCATGGTTCACACATAGTTAACCATCATCTATGCATCTCTGACATCGTTCACCTTCATCTGTTGACTAACTTCCATGGTTCACACATAGTTTACCATTATTTATACATCTCTGACATAGTTCACCATCATCTGTTGACTATCTTCCATTGTTCACACATAGTTAACCATCATTTATGCATATTTAATATAGTTCAGCATCCTCTCTTAACTATTTTTCATGGCTCACAAATACTTGACCATCATCTATGCATCTTGAAAGTAGTTCACCATCATCTCTAGAATATCTTCCATGGTTCATACATAGTTAACCATCATCTATGCATCTCATACATAATTCACCATCATCTGTTGACTATCTTTCATGGTTCACACATAGTTGACCATCATTTATGCATCTCAGACATAATTCACCATCATCTGTTGAATATCTTCCATGGTTCACACATAGTTGACCATCATCAATGCATCTTAGACATAGTTCACCATCATCTGTTAACTATCTTCCATGGTTCACACATATTTAACCATCATTTATGCATCTCTGACATAATTCACCATCATCTGTTGACTATCTTCCATGATTCACAAATATTTGACCATCATCTATGCATCTCATACATTGTTCACATATAGTTCATCATCATCTGTTGACTATGTTTTGGAGTTCACGCATAGTTAACCATCATCTATTCATCTTTAACTTAATTTACAATCATCTGTTGACTATCTTTTATGATTTACACATTGTTGACCATTATCTATACATATCTGACATAGTTCACCATCAACTGTTGACTATCTTCCACGGTTCACACATAGTTGACCATCATCTATGCATCTCTGACATAGTTCACACATCATCTCTTGATTACTTTCCATGGTTCACACATAGTTGGCCTTCATATATGCATTTCTGACATATTTCACACATAGTTCACCATCATCTATTGACTATCTTCTGTGGTTCACACATATTTGACCATCACCTATGCATCTGTGACATAATTCACCATCATTTGTTGACTATCTTCCATGGTTCACAAATATTTTACCATCATTTATGTATCTCTGACATAGTTCACCATCATCTGTTGACTATCTTTCGTTGTTCACGCATAGTTGATCATCATCTTTGCATCTCTAACATAGTTCACAGTCATCTGTTGACTATCTTCCATGGTTCACACATATTTGACCATCATATATACATCTCTGAAATATTTCACACATATTTCACCATCATCTGTTGACTATCTTCCATGGTTCGCACATAGTTGACCATCATCTATGCATCTCAGACATAGTTCACACATCACCTCTTGACTATTTTCCATGGTTCACACATAATTGACCATCATTTATGCATCTCTGACATAATTCACACATAGTTCACCATCATCTGTTGAATATCTTATATAGTTCACACATAGTTAACCATCATATATGCATCTCTGACATAGTTCACACATCATCTATTGATTATCTTCCGTGGTTCACACATGATTGACCATCATCTATTCATCTCTGACATAGTTCACCATCATATGTTGACTATCTTTCATGGTTCGCACATAGTTGACTATCTTTTATATATCTCTGACATAGTTAACCATTATCTGTTGACTATCTTCCATGGTTCACACATATTTGACCATCATTTATGCATCTTTAACATAGTTCAACATCATCTATTGACTATCTTCCACTGTTCACACATAGTTTACCATAATCTATTCATATCTGACATAGTTCACCATCATTTATTGACTATCTTCCATTGTTCACAAATATTTGAACATCATCTATGCATCTTACACAAAGTTCACCATCATCTGTTGACTATCTTCCTACGTTCCCACATAGTTGACCATCATCTATGCATCTCTAACATAGTTCACAATCATCTATGCATCTCTGATATAGTTCACACATAGTTGACCATCATCTATCAACTATCTTGCATGGTTCAACATAGTTGACCATCATCTAAACATCTCTGACATTGTTCGCACATCATCTCTTGACTATCTTTCATGGTTCACACATAGGTTACCATCATATATGCATCTCTGACATAGTTCACACATAATTCACTATCACCTGTTGACTATCTTCCATGGTTCACACATAGTTAACCATCATCTATGCATCTCTGACATATTTCACAGATCATCTCTTGACTATTTTCCATGGTTCACAAGTAGTTGGTCATCATCTATGCATCTCTGACATAGTTCACCATCATCTGTTGACTATCTTCCCTGGTTCACACATTGTTGACCCTCATCTATGTATCTCTGACATATTTCACCATCACCTGTTAACTATCTTCCATGGTTCACATATAGTTGACCATCACTTATGCATCTCTGACATGGTTCACCATCATCTCTTGACTATCTCCCATGGTTCACACATAGTTAACCATCATTTATGCATATTTAATATAGTTCAGCATCCTCTCTTAACTATCTTCCATGATTCACACATATTTGACCATCATCTATGCATCTTGGACATAGTTCACAATCATCTCGTGACTATCTTCCTTGGTTCATACAAAATTGACCATCATCTACGCATCTCATACATAATTCACCATCATCTGTTGACTATCTTCCATGCTTCACACATAGTTGACCATCATTTATGCATCTCTGACATAGTTCACCATCATCTATTGAATATCTTCCATGGTTCACACATAGTTGACCATAATCAATGCATCTCTGATATAGTTCACCATCATCTGTTGACTATCTTCCATGGTTCACACATATTTGACCATCATCTATGCATCTCTAACATAATTCACCATCATCTATTGATTATCTTCCATGGTTCACATATAGTTTTCCATCATCTATTCATATCTGACATTGTTCACACATAGTTCATCATCATCTGTTGACTATCTTTCGGCGTTCACGCATAGTTGACCATCATCTATTCATCTCTAACATAATTTACAATCATTTATTCAATATCTTCCATGGTTCACACATTGTTGACCATCATATATACATCTCTGACATAGCTCACCATCAACTGTTGACTATTTTCCATGGTTCACCTATAGTTGACCATCATCTATGCATCTCTGACATAGTTCACACATCATCTCTTGATTATTTTCCATGGTTCACACATAGTTGACCTTCATATATGCATCTCTGACATAGTTCACACATAGTTCACCATCATCTATTGACTATTTTCCATGGTTCACACATATTTGACCATTACCTATGCATCTTTGACATAATTCACCATCAGTTGTTGGCTATCTTCCATGGTTCACAAATATTTTACCATCATTTATGTTTCTCTGACATAGTACACACATAGTTCACCATCAACTGTTGACTATCTTTCGTTGTTCACGCATAGTTGATCATCATCTTTGCATCTCTAACATAGTTCATAATCATTTGTTGACTATCTTCCATGGTTCACATATAGTTGACCATAATCTATACATCTCTGACATATTTCACACATAGTTCACCATCATCGGTTGACTATCTTCCATGGTTCACACATATTTGACCATTATCTATGCATCTCAGACATAGTTCACACATCATCTCTTAACTATTTTCCATGGTTCACACATAGTCGACCATCATCTATGCATCTCTAACATAATTCACACATAGTTTACCATCATCCGTTGACTATCTTCTATAGTTCACACATAGTTAACCATCATCTATGCATCTCCGACATAGTTCACACATTATCTCTTGACTATCTTTCGTGGTTCACACATGATTGACCATCATTTATGCATCTCTGACATAGTTCACAATCATATGTTGACTATCTTTCATGGTTCACACATAGTTGACCATCTTCTAAGTATCTATGACATAGTTTACCATCATCTGTTGACTATCTTCTATGGTTCACACATATTTGACCATCATTTATGCATCTCTGACATAGTTCACAATCATATGTTGACTATCTTCCATGGTTCACACATAGTTGACCATCTTCTATGTATCTATGACATAGTTCACCATCATATGTTAACTATCTTCCATGGTTCACATATATTTGACCATCATTTATGCATCTCTGACATAGTTCACCATCATCTATTGACTATCTTCCATGGTTCACACATAGTTTACCATCATCTATTCATATCTGACATTGTTCACCATCATCTGTTGACTATCTTCTATGGTTCATAAATATTTGACCATCATCTATGCATCTTACACATAGTTCACCATCATCTGTTGACTATATTCCATCGTTCCCACATAGTTGACCATCATCTATGCATCTCTAACATAGTTCACAATCATTTGTTGACTATCTATCATGGTTCACATATAGTTGACCATCATCTTTGCATCTCTCACATAGTTCACACATAGTTCACCATCATCTATTAACTATGTTCCATGGTTCAACATAGTTGACCATCATCTATACATCTCTAGCATTGTTCACACATCATCTCTTGACTATCTTCCATGGTTCACACATAGTTGACCATCATCTATGCATCTCTGACATAGTTCACACATAATTCACCATCATCTGTTGACTATCTTCCATGGTTCACACATAGCTAACCATCATCTATGCATCTCTGACATAGTTCACACATCATCTTTTGACTATCTTATGTAGTTCACACATAGTTGACCATCATCTATGCATCTCTGACATAGTTCTCCGTCATCTGTTGACTATTTTCCATGGTTTACACATAATTGACCCTCATCTATGTATCTCTGACATATTTCACCATCATCCGTTAACTATCTTCCATGGTTCACACATAGTTGACCAACATTTATGCATCTCTGACATAGTTCACCATCATCTCTTGACTATCTCCCATGGTTCACACATAGTTGACCATCATCTATGCATCTCATAAAAAAGTTGACCATCATCTCTTGACTATCTTTCATGGTTCACACATAGTTTACCATCATCTATGCATCTCCCACTTTGTTCACCATCATCTATTGACTATCTTCCATGGTTCACACGTAGTTGACCATCATCTATGCATCTCTAACATAGTTCACCATCCTCTGTTGAATATCTTATATGGTTCACACATAGTTGACCATCATCCATGCATCTCTAACATGGTTCACTGTTCTTTTTTGGCTATCTTCCATGGTACACACATAGTTAACCATCATCTATGTATCTCTGACATAGTTCACCATCATTTGTTGACTATCTTCCATGGTTCACACATATTTGACCATCATCTATGGTGAACATTATCGAGGAGAATGTGCCCCGGGGAGCCCGAGGGACTTGTTCTTTCATAAGCATGTGAAGGGTAAGTTTTGAAAGTGCCAATTGACAGCTTCCTCTTTTTCCATGTTGAAGGCACAATTTATTTTGTTGAGGCCTAGGAGGTCAAGGAGGCTAGGTAATGATGACTTTTTGCCCTTTGCGCTTCCTTATGCGAGCAAAAGAGCTTATATAGGAGGAAAAAGGATTCATTTTCATTTCACAAAAATTTATCTCATCTAATCTTCTTGCTTTGCAACTATTGTTCGTCGCTGAAGCGTTCTTCACCGCCGTCAATCATTCTTGTCTTTTTCCAGATCTTTATCTCCAACCTCCTTATCCAAGTAAGATTTTCATCCTTGCTGTTAGAATGTATGAATTTCTAGAATTTTAGCTTGAGTTTCCCGGCTATGCATGAATTTTTCGATTGTAGTTCATGCGTTTCCAGATGAACACGTGAATTTCCTGGGAAATTCATGAAGGCCTTGAATAACATGAATCTAGGATGTTGTGTATGTCTGTAGATCTTCCTAGGTTATTATGTGAAATGTTTCATGTTTGCAATCAGACAAAAGGTATCCTCGACGCTGAGGGGTTTGTTCTTAAGTGTCTGATAAGTCATAGTAGTCACATGGCTTATCCCCTTTAGTGTCTTTACAAGTCGCCGAGACTTGTCCCTGTTTTCGGGGAGGGGTTTCGTCGAGTCCCTTTGTCGTTGATAAGGGCTTAAGTCGAGGAGACATCCTCTCACTTAATCCTCGCCATTTTACTTGATTTGTGCTGGAAAGGTGGATTTGATCTTCGTTGAATTCACTTTTACTTCCTCTTCTTTTCAGGTAAAATGGCTAATCCAAATGAAGGAATCATCCTCGACGTTGAGGCGACTGCTAACGAGGACGTGCCTCCCGCCGAATATGCCAATGTGCAGGTTGCTCAAGGGTAACTTAGTTGGATCGCCTAGGAGCCTCTTGTGACCAAGTCGACCTTTACCGAGGAGGAAGCCAATACTTTTGATCTCCTTGAAGATAGGGCCGAAGATGCTCCCATGAGTTTGAGGGCGATTAGTCCAACTGAGAATGAACGGATATGCTCGGTGTATCCGGGGAGAAGATTCCCAATGTACGACTTTTCTTTTAGGGAGGCAGGGTATCGTCTGCCCTTCATGGATTTCCAAGGGGCGATATATTTTCATCTCAAATTGTGTCCTGCCCAACTTCACCTGAATGCTCTGGCGTTTATTCGGGCTTTCGAGCTAGTATGTCGTTATTTGAGGATCGGGGCTACCGTAGAGATCTTCTTCTGCATCTTTCAGCTACAGAGGAGCACCGCTGAGTCTAAGCAAAGTTTGGTGTCTTTTAAACAACAGAGCGGGTTGTTTTGAACCTATTCGAAGTCTGTCCAAATTTTCAATTTCAGGTTTCTGGTTGTAAAGCCTCTTTCAAAGGCGGCCAAGAGTTCCTTGGTTACCATGGAGACGATGAAAGAGGATGGTCGGGAAGTGGTACGACCTATGTCAAAATTTCCCTTGCAGATGGTGTATGCCCATTTCCGGTATAGAACCGACTAAATCCTTGTGAAGCACAGTCAGTTGTACACAGAGGATAAGAAATCTCCTCGAGCGATGACAATGTTTGTGGAGAGTTTCACCCCTTCTGCTATGGTGGACAAGGATGGTAACCCGCGCTATTTTGAGGACGGGGAGCCTACTCGGGAGGCCCGTTACATAAACACCAAAGCCTTCCTCAACTGTAAAACTAAGGTCGATGCTTTTGAGCTTCTAGGTATAGATGATGTGTTTAACTTGTGCTTCTTGATATTATGATGTAGTGTTAATCCCCTTTCCTTCTTCTTTGTAGGAAAGATGTCAAACTTGCGTGAGTGCCTGGTCAAGTCCACTGTGGCCAAGAATGTCAAGAAGGTTTCGACTTCGAGGATGGACGCAATCAGACAGTAAGCAACTTTGGAGAAGTTTGTCGGTGGTCATTTTCCTTCTCCCGACAGCACCTCTAATCCTTCTACCCCGAATCTGAAGAAGAAGAAGAGATGGGACGATCTTGGTTCCTCCTCGGCTGAAGGCTCAGGTGGCTTTGTTAGGGGAAAATTCACCCTGCCGCCCTGCTATCTGTAGGACAAGATCTTCGACGAGGAAGGATCAGTGGTCATCCCCGACCTAGAGGCGTCATCCATATTGTCTCCTGACCCAAAGATGAGGAGGACTCTCATTTGCCATGATGTTATGGCAATGATGAGGGTGCTGGAGATGGCTCTGTCCCTGGGTGATGCAGAGATAGTTCCGCTTAAAGAGTTCAAAAAGGTAAAGGCCAGTTGTCGACTCTTCAAGGCAACTATGAGGATAAAGTCGCACTCGTGAAAGATATGAACGAGATGGCTAATGAGATGAAGAAAATTAAGAAGGAGAATGGTATCTTGAAGGCTAGGGTAGCAGAGCTGGAAGACTCGTCGGTGGCAAGTCCGGATGAAACTGAGAAGGAGAAATCCCTAAGGACCCAGCGAGAGATGATCGACAAGATCTACATCCTCAAGCAGGACACCCTCGGAGCTGCCGAGTTCAGATTTAACATTGCGGTGGAGCAGATGAAGGCCTTGAACCCTGACGTCCAACTGGTCACTGAAGGGATGAGCGTTCTGCACTAGGTGGTCGATGGGCAGGTGGTCCCTCCAGAAATTCCTGCTGATGATGTTTGATTGTACTTTGTAACTTTGTGTATTTTGGCTTGCGTGCCATTTTTTTGTAAATTCAGATTGTCGGGCTTGACCTGTGTTTTTGTAATATTTAGACAATTTTCGGCCTGGTGGTCGGATTTTTATGTATACAAACATGTTTGTTCGATATTATATGCCTTAATATGTATTATTCTTGTTAGTTTTTCTTGCGATTGTGTTTACTAAATGAGAGTTTGCTCGACTTTCTGCGATGTTCAACAGTTAGGGAACTTGTCGAGTGGGCGAAGTAGTTTCGCCTATCGTGGGACTAGGATTTCGGTAGAGGTTCTGATCGCATAGGGCTTGGACTTTCCCATCACGAGTTGGGTGTCCTGCCACGCTGGTACGGCAACAACGGAGCTTGATTGAGGTATCCCCATTGGGCCCATAATCTACTCGTTCCATGAGCAGAAATTTGCCTTCGTTATGTTTGAGGATTGTTCTTGCACCATGGCACACTCATTTGGCCGTATAACCTTCTCGATATGAGATGAATTCGTAGACGGTTAGTACTAATTGAATTAGAACTAATTGTAATATTGTTTGAGCTTTTCAGCATTCCATGGTCGAGTAAATGGTTCTCCGTTTAGGTGTTCGAGATAGTAGGCTTTAGTGCCTGTTTTCGACCTCACACGGTAAGGGCCTTCCCAGTTTACGGCCAGCTTACCTTCGCGTGAGTCTTTTTGATTTCGGAGTAGGACCAGGCTACCCATTTGGAAGTTGTGCTTTATGAACTTGGAGTCATTACGCAATGTTATTATTTGCTTCAGCGAAAGCTTCGCGGAGAGCTGCCCCTGATCGGATCTCTTCGACTAGGTCGAGTTCTTCTCACAATGCTTTGTCGTTCATTTCCTCGTCGAGATGGGTCTCTGTCTGTCTAGAGGGTTCACTGATTTCCATTGAGATTATCACCTCGGTTCCGTATGCTAATCAAAAGGGAGTTTCCCCAGTGGTAGAGTATGGAGTTGTTCTATATGCCCAGAGCACACTATGTAGCTCCTCGACCCACCTCTTTTTGGCTTCTCCTAACCTTCGTTTTAGTTCTTGGAGGTTCACCCTGTTCGCGGCCTCTGCTTGTCCGTTGGTCTATGGGTGTTCGACGGACGTGAAGTGTTGCTTGGTGCCTAGTTTGGCAACAAAATCTTAAAATTTCTTGTTCGTGAACTAGGTCTCGTTGTCGGTTACGAGGGCCTGGGGAACACCGAGTCGCGCGAGGACGTTTCTTTTGTAAAAGCGAAGTATGTTAAATGTCGTGATTTTGGTGAGGGCCTCAGCTTCGATCCAGTTTATGAAGTAGTCGACAGTCACGATCAGAAATTTGTTCTGATAGGATCCCACGGTGAAGGGGGTGAGTATGTCCATCCTCCACCAGGAGAAAGGCCATGGGGAAGACATGATATTTAATTCGTTGGGGGGTGCTAAGTGCATGTCCCCGTGGCGTTGGCATATGTCGCATTTCTTGACATGCTCCTTTGCATCATGATACACGGTTGGCCAATAGTATCCCACTCGAAGGGCTTTTCGCACCAAGGATCTTCCTCATAAGTGTTGTGCATTGATCCCATCATAAATTTCTTAGAGAATGTCTAAGACCTTGTCCTCCTCAACACATTTTTGGAGGGGAATGGAGAATCCTCTCCGGTAGAGCTTGCCTTCGACTAGGACGTAGGAGCATGCCCTTCGCTTAATTACGTTGGCCTCTTTACTATATTTGGGCAGCTTCCCTGTGGTGAGATAGTTATACACCAGAGTCATCCAGCAATTGATGTCGCCGATGGCGTTGACGTTGAGCAGTCCTGTTGGTTTTGTAATGCTTGGATGGGGAAATGTCTCTTGTATAACGGACTTGTTGCCATCTTTCCTCCTTGTGCTAGCTAACTTCGACAGGATGTCTTCCCGAGCGTTTCTTTTGCGGGGAATGTGCTAGACTTTCCATGCTTCAAACTTGGGTATCTTTTCTTGCACTAGTGTTAGGTACTCAACTAGGTGGTCGTTTTTGGCTCGGTACTCCCCCCGTACCTGGGGGGCCACGAGCTTGGAGTTCGTGAAATTTTTTATTTCTTTTGTGCCCAGGTACTCAGCCAGTCGTAAGCCTGCGAGAAATGCTTCGTACTCGGCTTGATTGTTTGAGGTTGGGAAGGACAAGACCAACGACACTTCAACCAGGATCCCTTCTTTGTTCTCGAGGATGATGCCCGCCCCGCTACTCGTGGAACTAGAAGCTCCGTCGACGAAAACGGTCCACCTATGCGCCCCGATGGAGGGGGATGCTAGAGGCGTCATTTTTGCCACGAAATCGGCCAGGACCCGTGCCTTAAGGGCTTTCCTGCTTTCGTAGTGGATATCTAATTTTGACAGTTCCAAAGACCCTTTGAGCATCCTATCATCCATATCCGGTCGGTCGAGTAGTTGCCTAATGGGTTGGTCTGTCCGAACTACTATCGTGTGGGCCAGGAAGTAATGCCCTAATCTTTTCGCAGCGTTGATGAGGGCCATGGAGACCTTCTCGATCAGCTGGTATCTGATTTTTGGCCCTTGTAGGGCTTTGCTCGTGAAGTATATTGGCTTCTACCCATCGAGGGTTCTTCGAATGAAGGCAGCGCTGATGGCTTCATTAGTGATAGAGAGATAAAGGTAAAGTGTTTCCCCGTTGTCTAGTCGTGACAAAACAAGTGGTTCGGAAAAGGATTGCTTAAGATGGGGTAGAGCCTGCTTGCATTTTGCTTTCCATTCAAATGTTGCCTCTTTTCGAAGGAGCTTGAAGAAAGGCAAGGCGTGTTGGGCAGATTTGGCCACGAAGCGAGATAGCAAGGTGAGCATCCCATTAAGGGACTGTATAGATTTCTTCGACTTAGGCTTGGGAAATACAGAAAACGCTCGACATTTGTCAGGGTTGGCCTCGATCCCCCTCTTTGTGAGGTAAAATCTGAGGAACTTTCTTGCTCGTACGCCAAAGGTGCATTTTTCATGGTTGAATCGCATTTTACACTCTCTAGCTTGGTCGAAGACCTTTTGCAAGAGGAGTGTTTGATCGGATTCCTCTTGGGACTTCACGATCATGTCGTCCATATATACCTCGAGCATGTCCCCGATTCATGATTGAAAGACTTTGTTCATTATTCGCTGGTACGTGGCCCCAACGTTCTTCAGATCGAAGGGCATTACGTTGTAGTAACAATTGCCCGACGAGGTCATGAAAGCGGTGTACCTCTTGTCCTTCTCTGCCATGGGAATCTGGTTATATCCCGAGTATATGTCCATGAAGAACAAGAGTTTGAAACCGACAGAGTTATCTACTAACTTATGAATGCTAGGCAAAGGATAAGCGTCTTTCGGGCAAGCCCGATTAAGATCGGTGTAATCAATGCACATTCTCCACTTTCCATTGTGTTTTGTTTACTAATACAATGTTGGACAGCCAGGTTGTATACCTGACTTCCGAGATAAATTTGGCCTCTAAGAGGTCTTTTAAAATTTTATTCGCTGCTTCAGTCTTCTCGTCAGATTGCTTGTGCCTGTGTTGTGCTACTGCCCGAACAGATGGGTCGATGGTGAGCTGATGGCAAGCGATTTCTGGATCGAGGTCGGGAATGTCTGTGGTGCTCCAAGAAAACAAATCATGTTGTTCTTCAAGCATGTCTTCAACTGCTCTTTCATCACACCGGGAAGTCCCGCGCCAATCCTGACTCCTCGGTTGGGGTTTTCCCCGAAGGTGATCACTTCAAAGTCTCCATCTGGTTTTGGGCGCATGAAAGTTGTAGAGAACAAGCTTCCCGTTGAAACTGAAGTGTCTTCTTCGCCTTCTTCCGAGATCCGACTGTCAAGGTAGATGGTATAAACCTGAAGCATTAGCTTCTCTCCGGGATGGCTTTCTTCACCGGGAAGATCTTCGTCTCTTGCTCGTTTGACGATATGTGGTGCTGCACCGATTGAACTCTGCCCCTTGGTAGCTGCCTCGAAGTATCGTCTTGTAGCATCAATGTCCCCGTGCAAAGCGGCGACATGCCCTTTCTCAGTATAATACTTCATCTTGAGATGAACTATGGATGGAACGACGATTAGCTCGGCAAGTGTCGGCCTCCCTAAGATACATTGATATAAAGAGGGACTATCGATGACTAAGAATTGAGTCTTAATCGTTTTGGCAGCATCTTCCTCCCTAGATGTAACTTGGAGCTCCACGTATCCCCAGGGCCTAACAATAGCTCCATTAAATCCTTGCAAGTCTGAACTTACATAAGGGGACAGGTTCTTCTGGTCGAGTTTGAGGGTGCGTAACAAGCTGGTATACATGATGTCTACCGAGCTCCCTTGATCAACAAGGATTCGGCAGACATCAGTGTTGGTCAACTTGGCTCTGATGATAAGAGGAATGTGAGCATTGGAGGAGCCTCCGGGGAGCTCTTCACGGTAGAAAGTGATAGGCTGAGATCGTCTTTGGAATTTTTCGAGTGTTGACAGGCGATCTGGGCTACAGTTGATCAGTTGGTCGAGTTTTCTCGTCACTGATCTTACTGTGAGTTTATTGTACCCGTCGCAGGAGATAACCATTGTGACGGGGAAGGTCTCCCAGGGGTTGCATGTTGAAAAATACGCAGGCTCCTCGAGACCGCTAGGAATGAAAAATTCCTATGGCCAAGAGACAGACATGGAGACCAACAAAGGAGGGCTAGAAGTTGAAGCTCTTGCTTCCGCTTTCTTAGACTCCAACGTCTCTCCTCGGGGGGGCTTCTCCTCTTTTTGTATATTGCTTTAGGTGGCCCTCTTTGATGAGGATTTCAATGGCGTATTTCAGGTGGACACAGACTTCTGTCACATGGCCATGGCTACGGTGGAAGCAACAATATTTACTTCGGTCGGTGCTGCTCTTTGAAGCTGTCGACTTGGGGAATTGCACGCCTCCTTGTTTGAATTTGGCGTTGATACATTCAAAGAGGATACGCTCGTGAGGAGCGGTCAGCAGGGTATATTCAGTGAAGCAACCCGCAGGCCCTTTGTGATCACGGGGACGGTCGTCTCGTCGCTTATCTTTGTCTTGCCTGAAAGTTTCTTCTCCGTCCTTCTTCGACGCTCTATAACTCTCTTGGTCCCTCAAGCCTCTGGCTTTATACAAGGCTTCCTTTTCCTCGTATGGAATATAGGATTGTGCCTTACGTAGAATTTTGGCTAGAGAACAAGGAGGATTGATCCCTATCGCCTTGTGGAAGTCACTCTTCGGCCTCAATCCCTTTTCTAGAAAGTACTTCTTCATGTGGTCAGTTGTGCGGACCTCAACCACTTCCTTGTTGAATCTGTCGATGTAATTGCAGAGAGGCTCGTCTCTGCCCTGTATGATACCCTCAAGCATGGCTTCATATTTCGGATGACACTTGGAGGCAGTAAAATGTCGGGCAAATTGCTCATTCAGGTTCCTCCAAGAGATGATCGATCCCCGAGGAAGCCTCTTATACCAAGCCATAGCCCCCTTCCTAAGGGTGATGGGGAATAACCTAAATTTGATCGCCCTAGTGACATTGTGGTAGTGTAGCATGGCCTCAATGTTTTCTATATGGTCTCCAGGGTCGGCGGTACCATCATAGAGAGCTAGAGGGGGAGGTTCCTCCAGCCTGTGAGGAATGCGGGTGTCCATGATTTCCTGACACAAGGGACCGCGGGCATCGTCTTCATCGCTTGTGTTTGGAGACCTGCTGAGATAATAACTTCATCCACGGCTCCTTATGCATCGAGGAGAATATCTGTGTCAGCTTAGGTGCTCTTTGTGAGGCTTTCCTGAAGGCATGATTCTCTTGGGCACTAAAGAGTGCTTGGACCTCTGAGGAGGAGTACAATTATGTCTTCTGGTGATTTCGTGTCCATGCTTCTTCGGTTTGGACCGCTCTTTGACTAGGGAGATGCTTCTAGATTCGTCTCGGCGATGTTTTTGAAGAGGGGAGCGAGACTGGCGAGATGGACTGTGGGATCTCCGTGGGGGAGGTCGTTCTTTGATGGTGTTCTCCAGCAGGTGGATCTTTTCCCCTTGCTGGAAAAGTAAATAGTTGGATTTGTTGAGAGCGGCAATAAGGGTCGCGGTGCAAGAGTTACCATCTTGTGGGACGATGATGGGCTCGTATACGTGGTCCGAACTTTGGACACGAGGCTTCATGTTTTCAGTGGAAGGAGATGCCATTTTCCCATCCCTGTGATCGATCTCTTCGATAGCAGCTCTGAGAATGGGGTTTTCGCTGCAACCCAGAATGGCGAAGACAGAATCTTGATGGATGTCATTGTTATTGTGAGAGGCCGTGAGGATGAAGATTCAAAGAGATAACTTTGGTCTTTTGTTCGTGAATATTGGGAGATCTTGGTTCAAAAGACAGGGGAGTTGGGTTCCCACAGACGGTGCCACTAGTCTGAAGTGATCAGAATGGATCGTCTTGGCCTTCAATGTAGGGCAGCAACAGTGGTTGTGGGAGAGGAGGGCGTGTATCTGCAAGATACTTGGATACCAAAGTAAGTTTTTGGGCTAAAGATAAAGCAAGTACGAGTGTTTGGGTATGAGTTAGAATGACTAGAATATCTGACCCTCTCAAGAGAGAGGGTATTTATGAGATTTCCCCCAACGCGAGGCCAAGGTCTCCCATGTGACCGATATATCTGGTCGGCCAATGGGAGACTGCTAGGTGAAAGATCTAGCGCGTGATCTTTGACCTGGTTCAACTGTCCCTGTGACTTTTGAAGGGGCAGTTGGCCGCGTGAACTGTCAAGCGCATGATAAGGATGTCCCCAACGCCTATATGCTCCAATGGCTATAATGTGTCCAACGGTCATATTATGCCCAACGTGTAATATTGTGCCCAATGGATAGATTGTTCTAAACTCCTTATTGGGCCTGGCCTTATGCTAAACTGGATTGGGCCTTGCCCAACTGTGGGACATGTGGTAGTCTAGTCCAGAATAATGGTCAACTATGTGTGAACCATGGAAGATAGTCAATAGATGATGGTTAACTATGTGTGAGATACATAGATGATGGTCAACTATGTGTGAACCATAGAAGATAGTCAAGAGATGCTGGTGAACTATGTCAGAGATGCATAGATGATGGTTAACTATATGTGAACCATGGAAGATAGTCAAGAGATGATGGTGAACTATGTCAGAGATGCATAGATGATGGTCAACTATGTGTGAATGATTGAAGATAGTCAACAGATAATGGTGAACTATGTCAGAGATGCATAGATGATGGTCAAATATGTGGTAACCGTGGAAGATAGACAACAGATGATGGTGAACTATGTCAGAGATGCGTAGATTGTAACATCCCAAATTTAATTGGAATATTTTAATTAATTTATTTAATTGAAAATATTCATATTTTGGTGGTTTTCGGTGGTTTTGTGGATTTTTGGGAATTATGGATTTTTGGATTATTTATTTAATTAATAGTATACAATATGGAAATATTAGTATTATTATTAGTTAAAATAAATATAAGTGAAATAAGGGTATCTGAGCATTAAGAGGAGTTAGTAAGGGTGTTATGGGAAAAGCCCAACTCTGATGCCCAAGACTAGGTTTGACAAAAAGGATTTCTAAAGGAAATTAGGATTCATTTTGTTAACCATGAAAAGTATTGAGATAAGAGTTTTGAGGAGAAGATTGAAGGCAGAAGCTTCGAGAGATTCCCTGAAAGATCAAGAAGACTTTGATCGACAACTAAGGTATGGGGAGTATAGCCTTTCATAATTTACCATGTGTGACTTTCAGTGTATTTAAGGTTGATTTAAGGGTTTAAGAGTTTTGAGGCGAATAATGAGAAAAAAGGATTTTTGGCCTTTGTGGCCTAAATCGATTATTGAGAATTTTAACCGTAGGGATTTATTTGGGAAAAAGGGAAACTAGACCTTCGTGACCAAAAACTATGATTTGACTCTAACCCTGTAAGAAAAATTTGATAGTGAGAACCCTGATGGTTGTGGTGTAGTGGTAAGTATTCCTGACTGTTAGAGTATAAATATGAGAAATAGTGATCTTTGGCCTTCGTGGCCTAAACCTATTAGTGTGAATCTAACCTGAAATTCATTGAGGAAAAGGGAAAGGTAGGCCTTCGTGGCAAAAACCTTGAATTCTTATATGTCTAACCCTGAAGGGATAGAAATATTTGATAGTGAGTAACTCTGATGCCTTAGGGTGTAATTGAAGGAAAAATTGTGATTTAGGGTGTGAATATGTTACAGGATTGGCCTAGTAAAACGTAGGTTTTGTGCCTTTATCACCGTAAGACCTTAGGGATGATTTATATGTTTTGGGGGCATTGGGGAAGTGAATCGTGTGGACTTTTGGGTTAATTTAGGTTCTGGAGCATAACAACGTTTTGCTGTCCGTCACGATTGTTCATGTTTTCGATCGAAATCGTTTTGGACGTAACATTTGATCCGTAAGTCCGTTTTGGCCCCCGTTCGAAGCGTTGGAAAGCTAATGGACAGGGCTATAACATAGTATAGATAAGGGAATTGGTTTCCCAATATTTTTTATTTCTAATTATGTTTGAGAAGTCAATTGTGTATATGTTCTATTAATGAATCATGTTTTGGTTCAGTGATGTCTTGATGTTTTGATGCTGCAATTTTCCTGATGAATTACCATGAAAGTAACTGTGATAATTTTTAATAATATAATGAATTAACATGAGTAGGAATGTGAAGTTTATGTGATTAATAGGCGATAGTATGAGAATTACCGTGAGTATAATTATGAATTAACATGTTATAATATGTGATTATATGTGATAATATGATTAATTAATATGAGTATGACTGTGAGTGCTATGTGATTTGTATATGATTATATGATGATTTCTATGATGTATGATGATGATTATTATGATTATATGATAACATGATATACGATGATGATTATTATGATGAACTATGATGACATAACGTATGATGATGATTATGATGATGAGCTATGACGTTTGATGATGATGAATATGATGAATGATGATGCATCTATAATGTTGTTATGAGGATGATTTTTGACGTGTGCATCATGCATTCATGTGCATCCGGACTTCGGTTCAGGACCTCGATTACTTTGGCTTCAATCCTATTGTGTGGATGTGAAGTGTTTTGATGTGCTCCGATTCTCAAGTAGAATCGATCCTACTGATGGGGATCTATGGAGGGTTGATGGCATAGTGTCCATCATGCTGTGATGATTGATACCACATGCATTGAGTCTTGTTGCATTTGCATTTATGAGTCCTTTTGTATGAATTATGATGTTGTGGCCTTTGAGGCATATTGAAGGATATGAATGTGTTGAATATGATTATGATGCCATTTATATGTTGATTTTTATACATTGATTATTATGAATTGTTTTACTCACCCTGCCTGTTTGAATGTTACCTCCACGTGGGTAACCTGCAGATGATTAGGTTTAGCCGTGGACGCCGTTGAGGATTTTTGAAGTCTTTGAGTTGTTAGCCTTTTGGTTAACTTAGAGGGTCTTGCTCTGATATGTAACATCGGGTTGGGTTATTTTGAGTTAAACTATATATTGTTGAGTTATTTTGCTTATCTTCCCGTATGAGGAAAACCTTGATTTATACCTTTTGAGTTCCACTGCTTTGTGCAATTTGATATATTTTGAGAAAACCCGTTGTACACGGAGCATTAACTTATTTTGAGCTATTGAGAAATGTACACCATTTGAGGTGATTTTTATTAAGTTAAATAATTTACTCTGATATCTGTGTTATTTTGCCTTAATAATTATGGGGTAAAAAAATGGTGTTAAATTAGTGATATCAGAGCAGGTCGGCCCGTCTGGCCAAGTTGTCTAATGTTAATTGTCCCCTGGTATGCGACATGTGCGTAAAAACACTGTCGGTACATGTTTATTTTCTAACCTTTGTCTGCAGAAGTGGGAATGAATCAAGTGGAGGAGAAGCTTGTGCTTCTCTAGGATGCTGCAAGTGTGGAGTGGTGGCTCAATGTGTCGATGAACGCTCTTATAGTTTGGTAAAGACGGTTTATACCCCATCATGATTTTTAGCTGTCTATTGACAACTTAAGGGACTGATCACCCTTAATCTCTTGTTGATGGTGGACGGAGTCATGTTAGATGGGATAGACGTGTCTTGCAAGCTTAGATGGCGTGAGCAGTGAATTGCTTTGAGTTAAGCTAAGTGCTTACAGATTGTTTTGGTAAGTCGGTGCAGGACGGTGCTGAGATGTTTATTTTGATGGAAACTTTGAGTGTTAATAAAAGTGGGGAAGTTGGTGGTTTTCCAATTAATTGTTATTATCCGGAGGTTTTTCCTGATGAGGTAAGTGATTTATCGTCGGAATGCAAAGTGGAGTTGTGATCGACTTAGTTCCTGGAACTATTTTGATATTGACGGCTCCATATCGTATGCCTGCATTGGGATTGAAAGAGTTGAAGAGGCAACTTGAAGATTTGCGTGAGAAGGTTTTGTGAGGCTTTGGGTAGATTATAGATAAGTGAACAAGGTGACTATCGAGAATAAGTGTTCACTTCCAAGGATTGATGATTTGATGGATCAGTTGGTTGTTGCAAGTGTGTCCAGTAAAATAGATTTGAGAACTGGGTATCATCAGATTCGTGTGAAGGCTGAAGATATTCAGGAGATTGCTTTTAAAACAAGGTATGGACATCATGAGTATTTTGTGATGCCATTTGGTGTGACTAATGCGCCATGTGTGTTTGTAGAGTATGAATAGGATTTTCTATACTTATTTGGGCAAGTTTGTGGTTGATATGACGAAGCTTGGAGCTGTATAGCAATGGGAAGCTCCAAAAACCTGTATTTGAGATTAGAAGTTTTCTTGGGTTGACAGATTGTTATTGGAATTCATTGAAGGATTTTTTCAAGTTATCTTTGCCATTGACACAGTGGACTAGGAAAGTTCAAGCTTTTTTTTTGGGATGCAAAGTATGAAGAAAAGTTGCAAGAGCTTTTGAGAAGACTAACAACAGCTCAGGTTTGATTTTGCCGAATCCGGTAGAACCATTATGGTACATTGTGATGCTTAGTTGATGGGATTGTGAGGTGTGTTAATGCAACATCAGCAAGTTTAGCTTATGCTTTAAAGTAACTTAAAGGGCATAAGAGGAATTAGCTGACGCGTGATTTAGAGTTGGTTGTTGTTGTGGGTGTTTCGAAGCTTTAGAAGCTTTAAAAGCTTTATGTGTTTGGCTCAAGAATTGAGATGTGTAGTAACCGTAAGAGTTCGAAGTACTTCTTTGATAAAAATGAGTTGACTGTGAGGAAGAAGAGATGACCGGGACTTCTGAAGGATGATGGTTTTGGTTTGAATTACCATTCGGGTAAAACAGACATGGTAGCTGATGCATTGATTTGGAAATCTTGCATATACCGATGACGATGGTAAAAGAGTTAGAACTGTTTGAGAAATTTAGTCATATGAGCTTGGTTTGTGAGGAGACTTCTTATGGAGTTAAGATTAGTATGTTGGACCTTACTAGTGGTATTCTTGATGAGATTCGATGAGGTCAGAAATCTGATTTGGGTTGGTAGATTGGTTGAATTTGATGAATCAAAGTCGAAGGACTGATTTTCGGATTAATGGAAATGGTATCATGAGATGTTGTGATAGAGTCTGTGTTCCATATATTGTTGAGTTGAAGAAGAGTATTCTTGAGGAAGGACATTTAAGTGGATTGAGTATCCATCCTGGTGCTATGAAGAGGTACCCGAATTTGAGGAAATTGTTTTTGTGGCCAGGGATAAAGAAAGAAGTGGTTGAGTTTGTATATGCTGGTTAGACTTGCCAAAGGTCGAAGATTGAACATCAGAGACTGTTGGGTCTGATGCAACCGTTGAATATTCCAGAGTGAAAATGGGATAGTATTTCCATGGATTTTGTGACGGGTTTGCCGAAGACTGTGAGATGTATATGATTCAATTTGGGTGATTTTGGATAGATTGACTAGATCAACTTATTTTATACCAATGAGGATTAATCATTATATGTTGAAGCTAGCTGAGATGTATATTGAGGAAGTTGTGAAGTTGTATGAGATATCATTGAATATTGTGTCAGATGGAAATCTGAGATTTACGTCGACATTTTGGGAGAGTTTGCAGACGCTTTGGGTACCATGTTGAAGTTGAACTCTGCCTATCATCTGCGGACAGATGGACAGACTGAGAGAACTATCCAGTCTTTAGAGGATTTGTTGAGAGCTTGTGTGTTGGATCAAGGTGGATCGAGGGATAGTTATTTGTCGTTGGTTGAGTTTACCTACAATAACAGTTACCATTCTAGTATCGGAATGGCATCGTATAAGGCTTTGTATGGTAGGAGGTGTAGGACTCCTTTGTGTTAGTATGAGTCAGGCGAGAGTGTTGTACTCGGACCTGAGATTGTGCAAGAGACGACTGAAAAGATCAAGATGATCCAAGAAAAGATGAAAGCGTCGCAGAGTCGTCAGAAGAGTTATTATGATAAGAGGAGGAAAGCACTTGAGTTCCAAGAGGGAGATCATGTGTTTTTGAGAGTTACGCCGGTAACTGGTGTTGGCCGAGCTTTGAAGTCTTGAAAGCTCACATCGCATTTTGTTGGTCCGTATCAGATTTTGCAGAGGGTGGGGGAAGTAGCATATCGGATTGCTTTACCGTCGTCGCTTGCGAATTTACAAGATGTGTTTCATGTATTTCCGTTGAGGAAGTACATTCCAAATCTGCCGCATGTGATTAAGATGGATGATGTACAAGTGAGAGATGATTTGACTGTTGAGGCATTGCTAGTTCGGATTGATGAACGGGAAGCAACTTCGAGGTAAAGAGATTGCCTTGGTAAAGGTAGTTTTGGGAGGACCAGCTGGAGAAAGTTGGACTTGGGGGCGTGAGGATCAGATGAGGGAGTCGTATTCGACTCTGTTTCCTTGAGGTGATTTTCGAGGGCGAAAATTCTTTTAAGTAGGGGAGAGTTGTAACACCCCAAATTTAATTGGAATATTTTAATTTATTTATTTAATTGAGAATATTCGTATTTTGGTGGTTTTCGGTGGTTTTGTGGATTATTGGGAATTATGGATTTTTGGATTATTTATTTAATTAATAGTATACAATATGGAAATATTAGTATTATTATTAGTTAAAATAAATATAAGTGAAATAAGGGTAATTTGGGCATTAAGAGGAGTTAGTAAGGGTGTTATGGGAAAAATCCAATTGTGTGGCCCAAGACTAAGTTTGACAAAAAGAAATTCTGAAGGAAATTTGGATTCATTTTGTTAACCATGAAAAGTAATAAGGCCAGAGCTCTAAGGAGAAGATTGGAGGCAGAAGCTTCGAGAGATTCCTTGAAATATCAAGAAGGCTTTGATCGACAACTAAGGTATGGGGAGTATAACCTTTCATAATTTTCCATGTGTGACTTTCAGTGTATTTAAGGTTGATTTAAGGGTTTAAGAGTTTTGAGGTGAATAATGAGAAAAAGGGATTTTTGGCTTTTGTGACCTAAATCGATTATTGAGAATTTTAACCGTAGGGATTTATTTGGGAAAAAGGGAAACTAGGCCTTCGTGACCAAAAACTATGATTTGACTCTAACCCTGTAAGAAAATTTGATAGTGAGAACCCTGATGGTTGTGGTGTAGTGGTAAGTATTCCTGACTGTTAGAGTATAGATATGAGAAATAGTGATCTTTGGCCTTCGTGGCCTAAACCTATTAGTGTGAATCTAACCTGAAATTCGTTGGGGAAAAGGGAAAGGTAGGCCTTCGTGGCCAAAACCTTGAATTGTTATATGTCTAACCCTGAAGGGATAGAAATATTTAATAGTGAGTAATTCTGATGCCTTAGGGTGTAATTGAAGGAAAAATTGTGATTTAGGGCGTGAATATGTTATAGGATTGGCCTAGTAAAACGTAGGTTTTGTGCCTTTATCACCGTAAGACCTTAGGGATGATTTAGAGATATTTTGGGGGTATTGGGGAAGTGAATCGTGTGGACTTTTGTGATAATATGATGAATTAACATGAGTAGGACTATGAAGTTTATGTGATTAATAGGCGATAGTATGAGAATTACCGCGAGTATAACTATGAATTAATATGTGATAATATGTGATAATATGATGAGTTAATATGAGTATGACCGTGAGCGCTATGTGATTTGTATATGATTATATGATTATTTCTATGATGTATAATGATGATTATTATGATTATATGATTATATGATGTATGATGATGATGATTATTATGATGAACTATATGACATGACGTATGATGATGAGCTATGGCGTTTGATGATGATGAATATGATGAATGATGATGCACCTATGATGCTGTTATGAGGATGATTTCTGACGTGTGCATCATGCATTCATGTGCATCCGGACTTCGGTTCAGGACCTCGATTACTTTGGCTTCAATCCCATTGTGTGGATGTGAAGTGTTTTGATGTGATTCAATTCTCAAGTAGAATTGATCCTATTGATGGGGATCTAGGGAAGGTTGATGGCCCAGTGTGCATCATGTTGTGATGATTGGTACCACATGCATTGAGTCTTGTTGCATTTGCATATATGGGTCCTTTTGTATGAATTATGACGTTGTGGCATTTGAGGCATATTGAAGGATATGAATGTGTTGAATATGATTATGATGCCATTTATATGTTGATTTTTATACATTGATTATTATGAATTGTTTTACTCACCCTGCCTGTTTAAATGTTACCTCCACGTAGGTAACATGCAGATGATCAGGTTTAGTCATGGACGCCGTTGAGGAATTTTGAAGTCTTTGAGTTGATAGCCTTTTGGTTAACTTAGAGGGTCTTGCTCTGATATATAACATCGAGTTGGGTTCTTTTGAGTTAAACTATATACTGTTGAGTTATTTTGCTTATATTCCTGTATGAGGAAAGCCTTGATTTATACCTTTTGAGTTATGATGCTTTGTGCAATTTGATGTATTTTGAGAAAACCCGTTGTACACGGAGCATTGACTTATTTTGAACTATTGAGAAATGTACATCCTTTGAGGTGATTTTTATTGAGTTAAATAATTTACTCTGATATCTGTGTTATTTTACCTTAATAATTGTGGGGTAAAAAAGGGTGTTACATAGATGATGGTCAACTATGTGTGAACCATGAAAGATATTCAACAGATGATGGTGAACAATGTCAAAGATGCATAGATGATGGTTAACTATGTGTGAACCACAAAAGATAGTCAAGAGATGATGTGTGAACTATGTCAGAGATGCATAGATCATGGTCAACTATGTGTGAAGCATGGAAGGTAGTCAACAGATGATGGTGAACTATGTCAGAGATGCATATATGACGGTTAACTCTATGTGAAACATGGAAGATAGTTGACGGATGATTGTGAACTATGTTATAGATGCATAGATGATGGTCAACTATGTGTGAACCATTGAAGATAGTCAACAGATGATTGTGAACTATGTCAGAGATGCATAGATGATGGTCAACTATGTGTGAACCATGGAAGATTTTCAACAGATGACAGTGAACTATGTCATAGATGCATAGATGATATTTAACTATATGTGAACCATGGGAGATAGTCAACAAATGATGGTGAACTATGTCAGAGATGTATAGATGATGGTTAACTATGTGTGAAACATGGAAGATAGTTAATAGATGATTGTGAACTATGTTATAGATGCATAGATGATGATCAACTATGTGTGAACCATTGAAGATAGTCCACAGATAATTGTGAACTATGTGTGAACTATGCCAGAGATGCATAAATGATGGTCAACTATGTGTGAACCATGGAAGATAGTCAACAAATGATGGTGAACTATGTCAATGATGCATAGATGATGGTCAACTATGTGTTAACCATGGAAGACAGTCAATAGATGATGGTGAACTATGTCAAAGATGCATAGATGATGGTGAACTATGTATGAACCATGGAAGATAGTCAAGTGATGATGGTGAACTATGTGTGAGATGCATAGATGATGGTTAACTATGTGTGAACCATGGAAGATAGTCAAGAGATGACGATGAACTATGTCAGAGATGCATAGATGATGGTCAATTATGTGTGAACCATCAAAGATAGTCAAGAGATGATGGTGAACTATGTCAGAGATGCATAGGTGATGGTCAACTATGTGTGAACCACATAATACAGTCAACAAATGATGGTGAACTATGTTAGAGATGCATAGATGATGGTCAACTATGTGTGAACCATGGAAGATAGTCAACAGATGATGGTGAACTATGTGTGAATTATGTCAGAGATGCATAGATGATGGTCAACTATGTGTGAATCATGGAAGATAGTCAACAGATGATGGTGAACTATGTCAATTTTGTTTTCTTTTATTTTCAATAACTCCTTTTTATGTTATGGACTTTTTCTTCTATTCATTTTTATTTATTTTCATTTTCAATATGTTGGTTTAATGATTTTTTAATTTGAATTTGATTTCTTATAATGTATTTTAAATAACATGTCCTTTTATTTTAAATTTTGTACTTTATTAAAATAGAATTAATTTGTTAATTTTTATTTTTTATTATTATTTTAAACTTCATTTCTTTTTCAAGTTTTGAATTTATTTAATTATTTATTATTTTTTAAAATTAATTTAGTTAAATAAATAAATATAACAAAAAGAAAATGACATGTAAAATAGATGTGATATTTGGCAGTTGACACATCACACAGATTGTGCCACATATTTTAAAAAAATGACACATCAATCTTTTTTTTTATCAACAACAGAATAGGAGATCAAAACTTATGGAAATTGATTTCATGAATGAACTAAAATATGAAAACTAAAACTGTAATTTAATCTTATTTTTAAAATATATTTTAAAAATAAGTTACATTTTAAAAAACGTTATAGTAAAGATACAAAAATTTTAAAATAATATTTTAAAATATTGTTCCAATTAATGTTAAAATCACATAATTATTTTTAAAATCGTATAAATTTTAAAAAGTAATTTTATTAAATTACATTGCGTTATGGACTGGGCCGACGTTTAGCCCACAACCAAGCCGGCCCAAGCCCCAACGGGGTTGGGCCCAAGAATACCACGCTGACAGGCAGAAGTCCCGTCGAGCACCACCTCTCCCCGTCGGGCACAAGCCAACAGTTGTCGGGCAAGTCCCTTGCAACCGACTAGCCAGCCTCTTTCTCCCCCGTGGTCGGGCAGAGTCCAGTCTGACCGGGGAGCTCCCCAGGATGCCCCCCACGTTCTCCACGTGTTCCTCACGCAGGGACACATCATAAAGTAACTACTCACGTCCTGGAGATTCGGTCTTCCTCCTCCCGGATAGTGCAGAACAGTAACTACCCATTGTTCCTCTTCCCCGTAACTCTGAGCAGAGAACCAAAGCTTCCTCCTTTCAAACCTCAAGAGCATGACTAGCCCACGCCACGATGACACTGTTCTTGGTTTCGCCTTCACCCCAGTCACCAATGGCGACAACCAGCCGGGGACGTCTCAACCCCACGAGACCGACGTCAGGGACGGCCAAACTACTTCTCCCTCGTCTGAGGAGGTTACACACCGTGTCGTTCCTTTGGCGAGGAGTCCGACGGTGTTCCAGCCCATTCTCACACCGGCTGGAGCGGACTCGACGATGGTTACCCTCTTCACAACCATCAACCAAACGAACCAGATGTTGTTCCAACAAAATGAGCGCATTGGCACGCTGGAACACGACACCTCACTCCACACCCCTCCGCGGGGAAATCAGCGCGGGAACTCTCGGAGCCCCTCTCCCTAACCATGGGGGTGCCGACCACAGGTGGAGAGGCTCCAACCCGTGGCCTCCAAGAAGCGGGCAAGGTCACCACCCCAGAAGGAGAGGCTCTCCCCGGAGCCTAGGGCGAGTAGGCCCGAAGTTCCGGCCAGAAGACCAATGGGGCATAACCCTCCTCCTCGACACGAGTCGTCGCCTCCACAATCCTCGGCTCGCAGCGACGAGGACGATTATTGAACTCCCCTGTCACGGGAAATCATGGCGACCCCCATCCCCCACAGGATGGAGAAACCACCCGTACTCTCGACGTACGACGACACCTCGGATCCAGACGGCCATTTGGAAGACATCGATGCTATTCTCGACTACAGGAACGTCCGGTGAGCCATCCAGTGTAGGCTCTTCCCGACGACACTGAGGAAGTGCGCCACGTCATGATACAAGAGCCTAAAGCCTGAATCCGTCACGTCGTGGAGGGTCCTGAAAGATCTATTTTCACAGCATTTCACGGCGTCAAGATGACATCCGAAGACAGAGGCCGCGCTTGGCGCGATCATCCAGGCCCCAGATGAACCTCTCAGAAACTGCATTGAGAGGTTCACAAGGGAGGCGGTCCAGGTAACGACTTTGGACGAGATGAAGAGTTACCTGATGGAGCAAGGCCTGCACCGAGACTCTAAGTTCTATGAGGTTGTGGCCATCCACCGTCCAGACTCCCTCCAGGATTTCCTTGAGAGAGCCTGTCATTACATCCGATTCGAGGAGACGGAGGCTGCCAACACCACCCGTGACACTAGAAACCGGGAAACCCCCCATGGGTCCCGAGATGAAGGGGCATCATCTCACCGACACGGAGGAAACTGGCGGCGGGAGGACTGTCCCTAAGAACCCCGCGAGCAGCGGGGCCCCGGTGTCTGTTTTATCAAATACACGACATTGGTTGCTTCCCGCGAACGCATACTGGCTGAGTGCGCAAATTCAGAATTTTTCCGGGGAGGTGTCTGTTTCCTAAAACCGACACTCACCAAAGCCAACGTGGACAAATCCAAATACTACCGCTTCCGTCGAAGCCACGGGCACGTGACCGAGGATTGCATCCACCTGATGGATGGAATTTAAATCTTAATCAAAGACGGACATCTGAAGAGGTACACCCGGGGAGGAGATCCTCCGTGACAGGAAGCCCTCGAGGCCAAAAGAGTCGAGGACATCCCCCCTCCCGACAACGATTATGGCCTGCAGGTGGCCCTCAGCGTTGGACGACCTGAGGACTGGTTCACACTAAGAGAGTTTGGTCTCCCTGCCGAGCTTCAGCTGCCCGAGGAGCCAATACGCCCCGTTAGCCTCTGGGAATACTTCCCCAGGGCAATGGTCATTTCGGGCGGGACCCCGAGCAAGCTCACGATTGGGTCGGTTAAAAGAAAGTTTGACGAACTAATAAATAGCAGCGCAGGCAAGATGAGCACGCTCGATAAGTTCCAAGGGTGATTAAACCCGATCACCTTCTACCTCGAAGAGCTCCCCGGGGGATCCCCCAACTCGACCATACCTCTACTAATACGGGCACAGATGGCCAACTTTGATGTCTGTCGCATCCTGGTCGACAAGGGAAGCTCGGTGGATATCATGTATATCCACCTCTTCTTGACGATCTAGCTCGACAAGACCAACCTGGCCCCTTACCTGGGCTCTGACCTCCAGGGCTTCAACAGGACGACAACGAGGCCTTGGGGATACGTGGAACTCAAGGTCACCTTCGGGGAAAAGGAAACGGCCAGGGAAATCAACGTTCGTTTTATAATCGTCGAATGCCCATCTCTGTATAACTGCATCCTAGGCAGGACAACGTTGGCCGAACTAACCGCGGTGCCATCGACCGTCCACCTGAAGATGAAGTACTACACCAGGCTGGGAGTCGTCGTCACCCTCAACGGGGACATAGAAGCTTCCCGGTGATGCTTTGAAGCGGAAATGAAGGGCCTTAGCACGATAGCTCCCGCGACCAAAGCCACTAAGCCCTCCCCCGTCCAGAAGATCAAGCCAAAGGATCACGTCGATACCGTAGACCTTGACTACCGTTTCGCCGAAGAGTTAGACCACGGGGAAAAAGCCGACGACACTCCTCCAACCACCAACGGGCAGCCTATCCACCCAACGTGCCCCATTCTAGATGGGGACTTCAAGATCGTAACCCTCCGAGCGGACGCGACGAAGACCATGAAGATTGGGGCGGGGCTGCCTGACTTAGCGAGGAAGCAGCTGACGGCCTGCCTCTGTGAGAACGTCGACCTCTTTGCCTGGAGTGCTGCAGAGATGCCCGGACTCGACCCCGAGGTAGCCTACCATCAGCTCTCCATCAACCTGGCCACTAGGGTCGTAGTGCAACATAGGCATAGGTAGTCCCCCAAAAAATCGGCGACTGTTGAAAAAGCTGTAAAAGACCTCCTAGAGGCAAATTTTATTTCAGAAGCCCGATATTCAACCTGGCTGTCCAACGTTGTACTAGTTAAGAAGTCTAATGGAAAATGGAGGATGTGCATTGACTATACATATCTCAACCGGGCATGTTCTAAGAACGCATATCCCCTCCCCAACATCGACAAGCTCGTCGATAATTCGACGGGCTTCAAACTATTGTCCTTCATAGATGCATATTCGGGATACAACCAAATCCCCATGGCCGAGGCCGACAAACAGAGCACGACGTTTATGACCGAGTCGGGAAAATTGCTACTACAACATAATGCCCTTCGGCCTAAAAAACGCTGGCGCCACCTACCAACGGATGATGAACAAAGTCTTCCGAGGAGAGATCAGCGACATGCTCGAGGTCTACATGGATGACATGATTGTCAAGTCCTACACGGAATTCGACCACACGGCATACCTCAAGAAGGTCTTCGAGACGGCAAGGAAGTGCAGGATGCGGTTCAATCCGGAGAAGTGCACCTTCGGGGTACGCGCGAGGAAGTTCCTCGGATTCTACCTGACCGAATGAGGGATCGAGATGAACCCGGACAAGTGTCAGGCCTTCTCCGAGATCGCAATGCCGAGCACGAAGAAATCGATACAGTCCCTCAACGGGATGCTCGCGTCGCTGTCCCGTTTCGGTCGCTAAGTCTGTGCAACACACCCTCCCGTTCTGAAGCTGCTAAGAAAGGAGGCCACGTTCGAGTGGACAGAGGAATACGAACATGCCCTCCTCCACCTCAAAAGTGTCCTATCATAGCCTCCCGTATTGAAAAGGCCCGAGGCCGGGGAAACCCTATACTTATACCTAGCCGTGTCGAACGAGGTCGTAAGAGTCGTGCTGATCCAGGAATCCCCTGAAGGGCAGAAACCGATCTACTTCACGAGCAAAGCCTTCCACGGCCCAGAAGTGAGATACCAACAGATCGAGAAAGTCGCCCTGGCCCTTATCAACGCGGCTCCGACACTATTTCTTGGCCTACACCATAGTAGTCAGAACAGAGCAGCCTATCAAACAGCTGCTCGGTCGACCCAACATGGTCGGGCGCATGCTGAAATAGTCGCTGGAACTCTCTGAGTTTGACATCGTCTACGAAGGAAGAAAAGCCCTCAAGGCCTAAGTTCTGGCCGACTTCGTCGCTGAGATGACGCCTGCAACAGAATCAACCCCAGGAGTCCACAAGTGGACCATCTTCGTCGATGGCGCCTCAAGCCCCTCGGAAAGCGGCGCAGACATCATCCTCGAAAACAAGGATGGCACTGTCGTGGATGTCTCCTTAACGTTAGCCTTCCCAACGACCAATAATCAGGCAGAATACGAAGCCTTCTTGGCCGGATCCGCCTAGCAGAAGACCTCGGAGCCAAGGAGATCAAAATCTTCACGGACTCCCAGCTCGTCGCCTCGCAAGTCCGAGGAGAATACCAGGAAAAGAACGAAAACCTGGCGGAGTACTTAACCCTCATACAGGAACGGATGAAGAGTTTCGACTCTGCGGAAGTACAACACGTACCTCGCGAGCAGAACACTCGGTCATACATTCTCTCAAAGTTGGCAAGCAATAAAAAAAAGGCGGACACAAGTCCATAATCCAAGAGATCCTCGCGCAACCAAGCATGGAGAGGGCAAAAACGCTGCTCGACATCAATGTCATCGGGGATGCCAATTGTTGGATGACCCTCATACATGCCTACCTCAACACGGGGCGCGTACCCGACGACGCTAAGGAGGCCGGTGCGGTCAAACGATGTTTCTGCTTGTACGTCCTGCTCGACAACAAACTCTACCGAAGGGGCTTATCGATTTCCCTCCTCAAATGCGTCGATAAAACCCAAGCCTCGACCATCCTGCAAGAGCTGCACGAAGGCATCAACGCGCAACACCTCGGAGGCCGGTCCTTGGCGAGGAAAGTCTTACGGGCTGGATACTACTGGCCGACAATGCAAAAGGACACGAAGGAACACGTCAGGAAGTGTGACAAGTTCCAGCGCCACGGGGACATGCACCTCGCCCCTCCGAGCGAGCTCAAGTCCCTTTCCTCCCATTGGCTGTTCGCCTGGTGGAGGATGGATATCCTCGGCCCGTTCACCCAGGGCTCCTATCAGAATAAGTACCTGATAGTGGGCATCGACTACTTCACCAGATGGATCAAGGCCGAAGCCCTCGCCAAGTTCACGGTGCACAATATACTCTGTTTCTACAAGAGGAACATCCTCGTCAGGTTCGGCGTCTCGCTCGCCATAATCACCGACAACGGGACACAATTCACCGACATAAACTTCCGAGACTTCGTCACCAAACTCGGGACCAAGCACCATTTCACTTCGGTCGAGCATCCGCAAACGAACGGCCAAGCCGAGGGACTGAAGCGAAGACTCGGCGACGCCAAGAAAGGATGGGTCGAGAAGTTCCACAGCGTGTTGTAGGCATACCGAACAACGCTTCATTTGACCACCGAGGAAACCCCATTCTGTCTTACGTACGAAACCGAGGTGGTGATCCCGGTGGAGATAAGAGATCCGTCCAGAAGGACTGAAGCTCCCCTCGAGAAGGAAACCAACGACGAGGCTCTCCGGGAGGAGCTCGACCTAGTCGAGGAGATCCGATCAGGAGCAGCTCTTTGCGAAGCTGCGCTAAAATAAAAGATCGCCCTTCGCTACGACAGAAAAGTCCTAAAGCGCGAGTTCCAGGTCAGACACCTGGTCCTACGAAGAAACCAAAAAGACTCACACGAGGGCAAACTCGCCTCAAATTGGGAAGACTCATATCGTGTTCAGGGCAAGATGGAGCACGAGACTTACTACCTCGAAAACATACACGGGGATCAGATAGCTCGACCATGGAACGCTGAAAAGCTAAAAAGATACTACAGTTAAACACTGCCCGCGAGAACCTTCCTCGCGACCACAGGATCGCGGTGTGGTACGACCACGTCTCCCCGAAATTAACAGAATAGAAAGCGCCTTCCCTTTGTGTGTGCGGGCAGAACGCTCTGCTCGACGGCAACCACTCGATCGAGAGTCGCCGCCGTAGTACCAAGACCGGAAGAACACCCAGCTCGTGATGGGACGTTCACACCGCGGGGACTGGTCCACAATCATGGTCCACCTCCGTGACCGACCAGGTAACCACCCCGGTCAACCGGTCAGTTCCCTACACTACCGGGCACAACGGAAGTCGAGCTACCACTTCCAACTTAGCAAAAATATACATTAAGCATAACAAATGTACGAGCAAGCATACAATGCGAACAGAAATATGAATCATGCATAAATAGTCGAGCACACACACAAACATAAAGGAAAACAAGAAATTCCATAATCGGGCACAAGCCCAGAAGTTAAACATTACAATAAACGGGCACAAGCCCAGAGTCAAAATGAAACATGGCGCGCAGGCCGAAAACTACCGGGCACGCAGGACGAATGAAAAATAAAGGGGCACGCAGGCCACCATCCCTACTCTATGGGTTCCTCCTCCTCGCGGGCAGCCTGGTCGTCTTCCTTGTCATTTGAGCCTCCGGGCGCAATGATCCGACCGTCTTGGATCTGATGAAAGGGACCAATCCCGTCGATCTTCAGGTCAGGGTTGACGAGCTTGAGCTGGTCGACAACATGCTTAAAGCCCACTTCGACGGCCCCCAGACAATCCTCCTCGAGCTAACGCACCTTGTTCACGAGCCCCCTTCTAGACGCAATCATCCGCTCCTCTTCGGACTCCTCCTCGGCCGGAGTGACCAGATCTTCGAGCTCAGCAACGCGACCTTGGACCCCCTTCAGCTCTTCATCTCGATCCTTCAAGGCCTTCTCTAGATCCCCGATACGTTCCCGATGAAGCTTATCCTGTTTCTGGTATTACTTTTGGTCGGCCGCCAGCTTAGCTCGAACCTCCTCGGACACTGCGAGGTCGCTCTTGACGGCAGCAAGATCCTCCAAGGAGCACCCCTCCTCATTCAGTACGTGGGCTGTCTCAAAGACCCTCACAATCACCGCCAGGTCCGAGGACATCATCTTCCTCCGGGCCTCCTTTCCCGCAGCCAGTATGCTCCTAGCCTCCTCGGGGGCCACCCCGGGTTCGTTCCTCCCCGAAAAGAAGTTCGGCCGAAGGCAACAAGGGGCAGATCGAACCCTCGCTCCGGGGATCCATCTGTGAGGTCCATCGAGGGCACCTCGAGCTCCCGCCGCCGCTTGGGGGCCGGGATCTATGTCGGGGATCTAGTTATCTGCGGTGACGACGTCTTCCCAGAAGAAGCAACGACCAGCTCCCTCCGAGCAGCGGAGGCACGACCTTGAGCGCGACGACTACCCCTATTCATCATCCTCGTCACTCTTTCCTCCATAGAGTCCATTGTGCCTGCAAAAAGAGCACAAGAAAAATAGTTAGAAGCAAAATATAAATAAGTAACAAGATCATCCCGGATGCACCCAAATTGCCTAGGAGCCGGTGAGCCTCAGCCTTTATCCTATATTCGAGCAGAGCCTTTACATTAATATACCGGGTACCCGTCAGTATCTGCCCGTCCGCGTCGCGAATATACTCCCTGTCGGGGGACACACATTTCCGAGGAAGAAGACGACCAACGAAGTTCACTAGCCTCCAGAAGACTAAGTTGTCCTCCTCGTCCAGCTGACCAGGCCTGAAGATGAAACTGTCTGTACCCGTGCGAAAATGCAAGTCCGCCCAATTTAGGGGGAAGTTAGACTCATAGTTGTCTTGGTGACGCCCATCCACGACTATAACTTCCTTCCGAAATATGGTCTCATATGCCTCGTCCGTGTCCAGCATGACCACGAACCAACGATCTTTAAATCCCCGAGCAGAATCCGTATACGGCCGAAAGAGCCTTGTCGCCTGCTTCAGCGAAACCTAGTTGTGTCGGCCAACAACCGTCTGGTGTTACAGGTGGAAGACGCAGAAGAATAGCGGAATGGTGGCCCCGAGCTCAGGGTAGTTGCAGACGATCTTGAATGCTCGGATGAAAGCTAGGGAATTCGGATGAAGCTAGGACGATACCAACATTAGATTATCGAAAATGCCTTGCTGGAAGCCGGTGAAGGGCATTCGCATTTCCACCTCCTTAAAGGAAAACTCGTACATAGGGAATTGACCAACATTATACTGCGAGCAAATACGATCGGTCTCCCGCGACCGGCATGCACGAAACTGACGGGGCTCCCGACCACCCTATCCTCTATCACCGTGAACGCATAAGAGTCTTCAAGGATGAACCTCGACATACAATATAGAGGTTCCTCCCCGACCCATTCTTCCAAAGGTCTCTCCGGAGGATCCAGATCGACCTCGTCCTCACGACCCTCCTCGTCCGCGGATAAGTACCACTCCACCTCTTCCTCAGCGTGACCAACCATTTTATACCTGAAGAGCAGAGGAACTTGGTGAATTCGACAGCTAAATCAAATTCACCCTTCCACCGCAATTCAAGTGAAAGGGTGTGGTCGCCTAACAACCCATTGGATGAGCTAAATGGAATCTTAACCCCCAAGGAGACCAGAGAGTACACCCTCTTTACTCGGCGCACACATCCACTTGTGCCCGGGGTATTCATCCCATTATCCTCGGGGCATTCAAAGTTCTTTCAAATCCTCCCCGGGGTACCCATCGTCGGGACTGGGGTCGGTCGTTCTCTACCCTAATTTTGAAGGATCCTCCAACGTATTCGCCGGAAAAACCCACGGTATTCCCAACACCCCCAGCGGGGGCGCCAGAAACACCGCTGTGAATAGAAAAAAACACCAGGAAGAATGCAGAAACTTACTTGATGTGGATGCTGAAAGGTTGTCGCAGGGCAGAAAAATCCCAGATGTCGAGCAGAAATGATCCAAGTTGTCAGACAGAAGTTTTATAATGTTGAGCAGCTACAAACAAGCAAATGAGCAAAGAACGAGTCAGGTCAACACATATATACCCCTAGCACGGGAAACGAAGCGTCGCTAGGCACTCAAGTGCTTAGGCCGTAACCGTCACAGGAAGACACGTGGCAACCCTCCACCTTCCCTGCGTCTCTTTAACTTCTTCCCTTGACCGCGGGCATTTCCTCGACATAAGTTCACCTGGCAGACGCGATCTCGCCCTGCCCGACAGATCAACGTGCGTGACGCCATTCTCTGCTCAAGTCATAGCTCGTCCGACCGCGAACAACGACTTGAGGGGCTACTGTTCTGGACTGGACCGACGCTTATCCCACAACCAAGCTGGCCCACGCTCTAATGAGGTTGGGCCCAAGAATACCACGCTGACGGGCAGAAGTCCCGTCGAGCACCACCTCTCCCCGTCGGGCACAGGCTAACAGCTGTCGGGCAGGTCCCTCGCAACCGACCAGCCAGCCTCTTTCTCCCCCGTGGTCGGGTAGAGTCCAGTCTGTCCGGGGAGCTCCTCGGGCTGCCCCCCACATCCTCCACATGTCCCTCACGCAGGGACACGTCATAAAGTAACTACCCACGTCCTGGAGATTCGGTCTTCCTCCTTCCGGATAGTGCGAAACAGTTATCCTAGAGTAAAAACCACGTACTGATCTTCACGACGCCACGTCAGCCCTAGCAGTTACTAACGTTGGGCCTGGCAGCCCAGCCTAGTGCTAGGTAACCGTTGGCCCTGCGCTGGGGGCTCACTATAAATACCCTCTTCACTAGAGGGTCAGGTAACTTAACTCTCTTACTCTCTCTTTGTACTTGTTTTCACTCTGCTCGTCACTTACTTTGGCATCGGAGTGTGTTTCAGGTACACCCCCTCCTCTTCCATACCTTCGATGAGCAACTAGCAAATCAACGACGCGTGGCAGATCATTGTTCCCCTTCTGGTCAGGTACAATCACATTTTAAAAAACGTTAATATAAAAATATAAAAATTTTAAAACAATATTTTATCAATTGAATAAAAAATATTGATATTAATTTAATTTGTTTTTAAAATGTTAATATTTTCTTTTAATTTGTTTTTTAACATTAATATTTTATAGAATACAAAATTTAAAAGACAATGCAGTATTTAAAGCCTTTGTAAATCAGTACAATGTTGCAGTGCATGGTGGGAGTATTTTGTTAATTTATTGCAAGCATACCCTAGACAACAATATCTAACGGCTGATACTAAGTGGAGAAGAAGAAAAAAAAGTCTCTCACGTGAGAGACCTATGAACATCGCGTACCGTATAGCCTAGCCATAACTAACTAACTAAGTTAATTGGCAAATGTTAGCTTATAAAAAAACAAATTTTGCAAAAGTTGCGATATAAAGCGTGTTTGAAAGAAAGCTTCCGATATACTGGTGGTGGTAGAGAAACATTAATTTTAAATAAACTTGTACAAAATGCATCTTATTATTTTGAGGGAGACTTCATAGAGGGAAAAACGTTTTTGAAAAACCATGTTTTGTCAACTCAATTAGAACTCGGTCGTATGCACTTGTTAAAAGATAACTCATTTTGTGAAAAAATATTCAATTTGACATCGGTATAAGGTTGCCAATTTTGTCAGGAATCAGAGCATTATAAATTTCTTAAATGTGTATGTTAGTCTTATAGAGAAGCATGTAATCATTCTTATGAGCCTTTAACTCTTTAATAAGGTTATAATTGACAAGAGCTCAATTCTCCTCACTCTTACCATTAAAGTTGAAATAGCGTGAAATTCACAATTACCATCACCTTTAATATCTACAATATTGTCAATGTGTTTATGCATAAAAACATTCATTTTCTAAATATATTTTATTTTTTATAAAGGTGGAGAAGGTAATAGTTTGGCAATGCATGCACCTTTGCTAGCAAATTTTTGGATTGTGAAAGCGGAGTATCTAAATGAAGTATATCGGTAGACTCATAGAATGATGGTGAACACTTGGTTAAACTATCATTATGGGTTGATTTGATGTTCTTTGGAGCATATTTTATTTTTACCAGTTGTGTAGGTGGTGTTAAATCAATGTATAGTGATATATTTGTGAGTTCTAAATAAGGGCGACACAAGGGTCCCCGCCTCGTAAGGAGTTGTATGGGTGTTGCCTTTGTGTAGCATTGGGGCTCGCTCTCAAAATAAAATTTGTACAATACCATTATCCAACCATTAGTCATGTAGACTGAGTCATACCACGACTTCTTGAAAAATAGGTTGTCAACAGTCTCCCCCACTCAAGAGGGACAGGTTACTGTTTCTTGGAATTTCCTAAACTCTATGCCCAAGAGCCTCTATAAATATATGACTCTTTGATGGTAGAGGATATATGATACTTTAACCAAAATATCGTATAATACAAAGTCTCTCACTTCACGTGAGTTGGTCTCTCTTATCACCGTAAACAACATAAGCATAACCAAACAAAGTATCTCGCCACTGCAGACAAGTCCTAACCACCCTCATTTATTAAGACCTTTGAGTATCTCATCCCCGTGTAGGGATACCACTCACACCTTTACTTTTTGACAAGTACACAATGGTTTTGGGGTAGGCTATCTAACATATCTTTTTTTATGTGCAACTTCATATTATAATTTTGAATCACCTCTCACTTTGCCATAATAGATATATCGAGTTCATAGTCTGTGACCACACCATAATCATCAAATTGAAGTCTTTTGTGGTGCATGTTACCATATTCATACGTAGAACTGTGTTGAGATTAATCTTCTTAGAAATGATACAAGCACGTGAAAGACCATATATTTTCTTAATTGTAGAGTCACATGTTTAGGTATTCGTTTTCTCTATTCACACGAATTTGTAGTAAATAAAATTCAATTTCACATAAAAACGCCAAACATTATGCTTTATGGTTGCCATTTCATATTATTATTTAGAAACCAACCTTTATTGATTATAATATTATCTAATTTGATAGAGAATTTTTCTTTCTTGAAGCTTCCAAACATTCTTTGGCATATGTAAGACTCAAATTCATATTTCTTATGAGCTCTCTTTGCATAAACAACTGATTTCATCATGTTGATCATAGGTTTAGGAAAATCATGAATTACTTTTGCAATTGCTTCCACAAAAAAGGTAAAGAGATATGGAGTTAGATATACGGAAAAAAAATTCATTTTTATATTGTGATTCTTTAATTGACAAAGTTTTAAACTTTAGATTCTTTTCTAGTTTTGCTCACATCTGATTAGTCTCTTCAATTTGCTTTTCAAGTTGATGGATCTCTAAATCTTTATTTTAAATTTTAGATTGAAATGTCTTAACCATAACTTCATATGATTTTAAGAAGCTCTTGAATTTATGTAGATAAAAAATAAAGGAAAGGGTTTTGGATTTATTTTTTATGAAAAACCATATTGTAGATGTGATCTTTATATTTGAATTGCTTAAGAAATCAAATAGATACTAGTGGTACGAATGGTAAGTGTTGTTGAACATGAGACTCCAAACACAATAAATGGGGAATTGTGTGGGTTTGAAAAACCATTTTCAAAATAAATTCTTTTGTAAAATCAAAATTAATTTGCAAAATAAAAAGAGTAAAAGCAGTGAAAATAGGAAAAAAGAAATGTAGTGGAAATAAATAACTGAAGAAAAAAAAATAGAGTTAAGGGATGAGAGAAAAACACCAGAGAATTATAGAGGTTGAGTCTAGTAAAGTGATTTACTCCTCTTTCAAAGAATTTCTTCTTGAGAATTTCCACTATAATGAGAACTTTTGACAAGTTTTGCCCACAAACCTCCTTAGGTAAGGATTGAAGTTTTACAATGGCTAACTTTCCAACCAGGATGGAGTTTTAACTACAAAATCCTTCATGACAGCACATCCCTCAAGGAGGTGGACAAACAAACAAACAAAGGTGATAGATTGAATGGTTAAACTTTTCTTGATAAGTATAGAGAGTATATCATACTCTTATTGAGAGTATACTTATCCCCCTTTAACATTATCAAAAAGGTGGAAAAATAAACAAATATGATAGGTATTCAAGCACATAGACCATCAAAGACAAACATACTCATTTAAAGTGAAAAACATACTTCATAAATTAAGTACTAGAATTTAAGTACAGAACTTGAAGTAATAAGAATTAAAACTAAAGGACAATAAACATAACTAAGCAAGCAACTTCAAATCATCTTCGTTGAACACCCCAGGAGCCATGTGAGATCCAAGTTCTATGCCCATTTTGTTTCCACTTTAGTGGCAATTTTCCAGACCGCGGTAACCTCTATTCTAGAGAGACTGCAACAACCTCAGAAAGGAATGAGAAACATTTGTCAATGTTTCATCTCTACAGATCAATTGATACAAGAGATGGAAAAACATCATAGAATGATATAATTATCAATGATCCTCAATCTCCATAATCCACAAGGTCAACATGACTACTTAACATCACCATCAATGCCAACAAACAGCTAGGTCCCACATGACTATTAAACATTACCATCAATGTTAACAGGCACCTTGATCAAGCAATGTTGAGTGGACACCATCAATCTTGATCTACTACTTGATCAAACATGATAGCTTGACACTTGATCGTTGAACCCCACCATCAATGCTCTCATCACTATGAACATATATCATCAGGAACAACAAACTTCTCTTATAAGGTCATAGTATACACATGCTTTGTACAGCTTTATTAAATTTAATATAAGCACCATTGAAGTTACAAAACAATCATGAAAACAGAATTAAATTTTCACCTTTGGTATCTAAATCTTTTGGGTTTTGGTGCGTTAGTGACTCTAAGAGGTTTATAATTATTCTCTTTAGACCATCTTAGTTTATCGTAGTAAAAAGGCTCTAAATGACTGAACTTATAGCATAAGGAGCATTTATAAATAAAGCGATTCAATTTCTTCTGAATTTTAGTTATCTTTACAAATGATATATTTGTGTTAAAACCTACTCCATTTTGATTAAGGCAAAGTCAAATAAGATCAAATTAAAATTTTCTTTCACTTAGTAAATTTACTTAAGGTTACATGCAGATTTTTTACTTCCTTTTTCAATGAAACACAAGCTTCACAATTATTAATTTGGTTTCTAATAGTAGCAATTTCATAGTCTAATGTTTTATTGTTATTTTGTAAAAACTCAATATACTCTTTAATTTATAAGTTATTATTTTCTAATTTATCGTATTCTTTGATTAATTTAATATTTAACTTACATGATTGCTTATAGGTAAAAGTCGTTACATCAGGCATACGCGTTTCTCCTCTTCCATTGATCCTTTGAAATGTTCTTCAAAAGAATCTTTATATGTATTGTATGAAATATTGTTGAAGAAATTTTTGCAAGAACCTTTGCATGATCCTATTTGCTCATCTTCTTCATTTGATACTATATATATATATATATATATATATATATATATATATATATATATATATATATATATATATATATATATATATATATATATATATATATATATATATATATATATATATATATATATATATATATATATATATATATATATATATATATATATATATATATATATATATATATATATATATATATATATATATATATATATATATATATATATATATATATATATATATATATATATATATATATATATATATATATATATATATATATATATATATATATATATATATATATATATATATATATATATATATATATATATATATATATATATATATATATATATATATATATATATATATATATATATATATATATATATATATATATATATATATATATATATATATATATATATATATATATATATATATATATATATATATATATATATATATATATATATATATATATATATATATATATATATATATATATATATATATATATATATATATATATATATATATATATATATATATATATATATATATATATATATATATATATATATATATATATATATATATATATATATATATGAAGGATCTTAACAAAAAAAAACTTCTAGAAAAGGTTCTTTAAGGATTTTGCTATTATCTTTTCTTTCAACAACTCCATCATTCATTATTTCAAAGATTTTTCCTGAAGAAGCTTCTTCATTGTTGAAGCAAATATTCTCCTTGATGGAGTTTCTTCTCTATCAAACCATGATTCTTCGGAAGATTGTTCATCTACTAAGATTGTTCTTTCAAACGAAATCATTGTGGTTGATTCTACTTTTATACATGAATCTTTCAATGAACTTGACGATGACTCTTCTATGGTTCTTGAAGTCATTCCTTCATCTTTCAACAGTTGAACCAATTCATCGCGCTTCTCGATGATTTCTTTCTTTCTATATTTATCCTGAAAATTATAAACAATTATATCATTCAATTTGAGGATTGGATCAGGTTTTTGTTTCAAAATCTTAATTCTTATATATTTGTTAGATACAAAAGTTCTAACATATCCTCCCAGATTTCCAACTATTAAAATCATCTATGAAGATAACCTTCATATTCATTTGATGTTCCCACTTTCTAGATTTATGTGTTCGTTCTGTGTTGCCTGATAATCGAAGAAACTCCCTAAATCATTTCAAGAGTGTCCCACACTTTCTCTGTGGACTCACGAGTAAAGACATGGTAAAATTCCTAAGAGCTTAAGGCATTTATCAAAAGATTTTTTTTCCAATGCTTATAGTGATTGTAATGAGACGCAAATAGGGTTTTCTTATGTTGAGTGTTCAAATACACCCACGTACCCTTTGTTGATTTGGTGGTGTAGAAAGAGAAAAATACTCTCACATCTGGAGTAACGGCCAGATCCTCACATACCATTTTGAAAGCCCTAATATAACCCAATTGTTAGAAAACAGTTGAGAGGGCACAACATTTAGGACCCTTAATACCTCCATGGAAAATAGGGAAAAGGGGGGAAAAACCCCATATCCTTGATGAAAGGGATGTAGAAGTAGAAGTATGGGGGAAGGAGGATATGGGGATACGAACATGGTTGCCCTCTCCGACGACAAGCAAGCTTCCAGAATAACCCGTTCTTCTTCCTTTGAAGAAGAAACCTCCACTCCTGATCAGAAAATGAGGATATGTCCATTAGAAGTATAACAAGATGCAGTGTCTCCTACATCCTTGGACATGACGAAGAATGTAGACATTATCCCTTTGTTCCTAAGAAAACAGTATGACAAAAGAAAATTACAACCACCGTCACAATTGTCAAAAGGGGCAACTAATCTAGGACCTTACTTTTAGTCTAAGCCTCAACTCAAATGTATCTTCGTAAACCCTACTTGCTACAGAAAGCGAGAGAAAAGGAAATTCATACCTGAAAAAGGGTTGTGAATGAGAAAGCCGGAGAAATGAATAGTTGAGCAGTTCAAATGACCTTGCAAGAACAGAGAGCAAAATGGAACAAATGATATTAAATAAGTCTTTTATAAGGGAGGGGATAGATTCTTTGGACTTCCCCATAGTTTTAAAAAAACTCAGGACGTTTCTGACACATGCCACTAACGTGTAAGGTCTTGAAAAGTATGTTATTATTACTTACATTAAATGGAAGTAAACATGACGAGCTGAATAATTAATTGACATTTTCTAGTTAATTAAGAGACATCTTGCAAGTGACTCACACCTAAATTAAGGGTTTGCGTAAATAAATCGTCTTTACCTGAGGGACTCGCCCAAAGCTGAGGGACATGCCTCAAACTGAAGGACCCACCCTTCAAATAAATAGGCGTCGTCAACTAAGGGACTCGTCGAAGGACGAGGGGCGTATCTCACAAATGAAATACGCTTTGAAACACTTTGCCCTTAACAAAGTCTTCGTGCTTGAGATACTATGTAGTGTTATATTTGTGAATATCTTGAACAAGGGCGCCCTCACCCAAAAGAGGTGTCGCTTAGGTGATGTTCTCATAAGGACACAAAGTTCACCCTTGGTACTAATGACGTGTAATGTCGTTACAAAAAGAAGAGTGAGTTCACCCCCCTAAAGATTAGGTGGTAAACAATTTCTCGTGATCATGAGGAATCAGTTGTCGCCCTTAAGAGTTACCCAAACCTTAGGTCCAAATGGCCTCTATAAATACTTTTTTCTCATGGGAAGAAAGAACAGGTCTTAAGTCATATAAATCACACTCTACAGACACTTACACCTAATTTATGCGCACATCATTCTATAATACAATTTCACGCACATGAGCAGAACTTCTAAACCATCATAAAACATCACCATATAGAGATTCACGTCATTGTGGACAATCCTTAAACACCATACAACGTAATATATCTACTAAACCATTTACAAGAACACCACACACGTCTGTATTTTTTGACCAGTACGTTCATCTTTCTTTTAAATTGCACTTCTTAAGTCAAAAAATATTTTTAGAGTAATGTTAACTTGTGCCTTAAATATAAAAATAATATCTTAAAAGTTATGCATTGTTTTTAATAAAAATAAAAAATTTAATTTTTTATTAATATTTTCAATACAAACTTTCAATAAAAGTGTTTCCCACATTTTTAACATTCTTAACTCAACCAAAAATTAGTAAAATAAATTTTTAAAAGAATTTGACATTTAATAAACCACTTCTTAGAAGGTCGATTAGAGGTTTTCAGTTTTTTTAAACACCTCAAAACAGACAACTTGGAAAGTCATATGTTCAATTACTCTATAATTTTAGAGACAAATTTGCCCATTTGTAAGATTCATAAATTAGTTGATTAGTCAAATATATTATATTATTTACGTCATTTAAGACACAAGTGAGCATCAAAAGCTTAAAATGCTTTTTAGTAAGTGATCAAAGAGTCAAAATTACAGGTTTTCCAAAAAGACTTGCATACAGTTGTTTGTGATCAAATAAGCAGAGTGAGTTTAAAGATGTCACAGCGACAAACTATTTTATCACAAGAACAATGGTATAATGAACTAGGATCAAACAGCTTGGCATTTTTTTCATTCAAAAGCTTCTGGACAGAGAATTCGCCCCTAGTTGAGCTAAATTTATATTTGATTCATCTTATCAAATTTCTTAGGCTTAGCAGTGAGAACCTTTGTTTATAACAACTTAAGCTCCTGAATATATTATTAACTGAACAACTATTTTAAATACAGTGAGCTCCCAAATTTGCCCATTGATTATATTGAAAAGTTAGCCAATAATAACCCTCAACACATGGTCAAAATGAAAGCTTAAAACTTAAATGCCCTCGCTTAGCAAACTGATGAAAATATGTTAGTTAACCAAGTAAAATCGGCATAAAAAAATGTGCGAATTGAGTTTGCTAAACTTCTTTCGTGATAAAGATATGTTAAGTTAACCAAGTAAAACAGCTAAAAAAATATGGCTTTACGTATATTAACCATGTATCAAATGAAACTCAAGTTTGAAGGCTCAGAATTCTCATAAAACCTACCCACATTAGGGCAGGTAACTTTTCTCTCTATTTGCCAATTGCCATACGTTTTTGTACAATATACATTAAAATCAAGGGGGTGGGGGAAATGACCTATGCTGTGTACAAAATGAAAAGAAAAACTAAAAATCAATGAACTCAATTTCAGAAAAATAGGTGAAAACTATGTATTACCTTAATTACCTCTTTTAAAACTGCCTTTAGTCTCTGCCACTTGCCTAAGCTTGCGGGCTTCTAGACTGAGATTGCAAAGCAAACTTCGGTATTATAGAAATAGGTTGGATGAGTTCATCAGAAGTGTCCAACTGAAAGTCCATGGTATCATTGTCACAAAATGTTGATAGCTCACATGATTGGTCAATCATGTCAGCTGCTTCTTCATACACATCAAGACTGATGTAGTCGGATAGTTCATTTTCATGTTCTTCATTCTGTTGAGAATGGCTAGGAGCCACCTTCAACCCAGTTTCAGAAACATCAGCAGGAATAGAACCAAAGTAACGTCCACTATCGTTGTCCTGATCTCCGGTTCTCTTTCTTTTCTTTCCCTTGCTTTGTTTTTTGGGGTGGTGAAGCTTGCATTTGGTTCCTTGAGTACAGGTTCCTGTTGCTTCAAAACTAGGACAGACGTAGCTGTGCTTCTTCCGACACTGGGAACAAACAAATTTGTTAGGGTTAGTGTAGGATCACAACGGCAGAAGGAGGCGAAAGCATGTAGATAAGTAGCCGGAGGATAGAAGCTGAACAGAGCAAAACTACTCCAAAGAATGAACATGCTTGGAAAAAACACACTAAGAAATATTAAAGAACATCGTCAACAATTTTCTATTGATATAAAAAAAATTACCCAAACTGATAATTCATTCATAACTAATCAAACACAATTTGTTGAAAGTTCAGATTGTCCTTTATAGAACCTAGCACGCCCTGTTTTTGATATACAAACCATAATAAACTTCCACACACACACAAATTGATTAATTGTACTAAAAGAAGAGTAAATCTAAAATTCAAATTATCCAGTAATTCAACAGGAAATTAATCAAAATTTATTAATACCTCATTCCCGTCAGCACAATAACCCTTAAGAAATCCTTCACAAATAGACGCATTGGGGTTCACGTTGACATGTCTATATGAACAACTTTTGTTTGAGCATAAGCCTGCCAAGAAAAATGTCAGAATCATATTTTCATATTGTTTACTTGATAGAAAACAACAACCTATGATGCACCTTGCAAGAAGTATGAGCAATCGGGCATTCTCTCTGGAAGAACCTGCACAACAAATCAATTAAACTCAATATTTAGTATGCAGATCAGCAAATGCAACGACCACATTCAATTCGTTGGACCCCACATATCACAAAACCTTATGAGTCAATTTGCAGTTTGGAGTAGAACATAAGCCATTCAGGAACTTAGTACAGACAGCAATTTTTGAGGGATCGTGAATGTAAGGACACTTCCCTCCATCCTTGTTACATTTCCCAAATCTTGTGAAAAACTGGCAGAACTTCTGCTTACGAGCCAACCGCTGTCTGGCAGTGTGCAAGCTCCATCTAACTTTTTCATTTGCCAGTTTTCGAATTCGTTTCTTTGGGTCTCTGATAAGTTGGTTTCCATTGCCAATTGTGACATATCTGCAAATATTATTGACAATAATTTGAATGATCAACTTCATAAGGATCAATAGAACTGTACCACTCATTTTATATGATATCCACTTATAGACCTACTTTCAGCATAGCTACTTGTTAGAAAAAGACAACAAATTTTGACACTGATACAAAAGATGTTGAAGAACTCAATGAAAAAGAACAGTGCACTTACTCATCATTTCCAATCACTAATCTCCTTGGGATGTAACCTCTTTTAGAAACCAAACCTGAACTGGTTGAGGCAGAGGACAGGGACTCATCATCTACAATGAAAATCAAGGGAAAGTTTGTGATATTAATATTTAATATAGTGATAAACCTATTCAAGACAATATAAAGATTGAAAAAGACTGGAAGAAATGAATGACCATAAAGACAATACTAATATCCCCAGCATGGCAGCAAAAGAAAGGAACTTAATGATTTTCATTTAATGTTTCAGTATTACAATCTCTCCTTGTCCAAACAGACAACAACAAGATAATGCTGACAAATTATTGTGGAGTTTTGTATACAAAATAAGCTGCAAGGAAAAATGAAATTGATAACTTCCAAGGATGATAAATTGCATTTTACTTCTGCACTTTAACCATCATGATACACATACACACAAACTCAATCCAAAAGAATGATAATTCAAATAACAAACTCTTCAGAGTTTGAGCACAACCATATTAGGTCATAAAATGCTAAGAAATGTAAAAATGTCATTCACCTGAAATCCTCTGAAGTGTCCGCCTGGAAGGATCCATTCTGTAGCGAACTGAACCAACACGAAAAATACGTTCTCCTACACAATCAACCGCTACTTATAATGTCAGAGCAACAGACAATGGTAACTAATAGCAACAAGATGTCTTTTTTTCATAAGGAGGCAGGCATAAAGAAGTTTTAATAATAGGAGGCAGGCATAAAGAAGTTTTAATAATAGCAAAAATGAAAATATAGTCTTCCGCATTTTGGTATGACAAAAACTCATGGAAAGAATTCTTCCTACTCTTTGTCTGAGAACCAGTACGAGCTGATTTTTTCTTTTCTCTCTTCTTCCTCTCAACAGCAGCAACAGCAAGTGTAGCTTCCTAAAATAATAATGAGAAATTAAATGAATAATTGTTGAAGGCATATTATACTTGGTATAAAATATAACTAACTTTGAAAAGGAAACTTCAAGGAAAAGCGTCATAGCATCAAAAGCCAAACTAACCTCATTAGCTTTCTTTGAGTGCTTCTCAATGGATTTTGACCATTTTAAACTAGACCCGCCAACGCCTAAAACTTTGGATTTCCAAAGAGAAAACCCACGGGTTGACCTGGTGTATACAGTATCCCTCTTTCTCGATAGAAGCAATTTCTTGCTGAAAGACAAACACCGATTAACAATTGCAATGAATATCATCGAGGAACACAGCCAAATTAAAGAGCAGAAAAAAGAGGAAGGAAGCAGTAACAAATGCTTAGGTACCCGGCTGCAGATAAGGAACCACTATTGAAGCTTGAAGCAGAATTATGAATGAAGCTTCTTAAATATGTTGCTCTTTTCCATGGAAATCTTTGATAATGCCACGAGTTCCTGTCATTTCTAGAAGAACTTTTGCTACTAAGTGTCCACACCAAGGAGGCTCTTGAAGATTTACTTGACATCCCAGCAACTGCAAATGCAATCTACAGTTAAGTCTTTCTTTAATTACATATAATGCAAAAAGGAACTAAATGGAACAGCACCAGGGTTCAAGAATTCTCAGCTAATGTGAGCTAAAATACAATGGTTAAGAATGACACGCAACATAACCAAAATAACACCGCTACCGGCACATAACATACAGTCTCCAGGGTTATCAATCATCAGTCATGCACAATCGTGGCAAAACAATACTGTCATAGTGCATTCACCGAGCATTTTGAATTTTAATGATGCACTGTAATTCACATCCATTCTCGCCGCTTTTGCGTTGGAAGGTATAAAGCTCCATTACTAACCGCCCCCTATTTTGACTTAAGCTTTTGTTATTTCCCTTACATATATATGGAATCAAAGAAATTGGAAAACTTTCCATTTCAACCATTATTAGCATATGTAGTAAACCTCTGTCTCATCCACCTTTACAAGCTCAGGCCCATCAACCGCCAACAACAACTCTGGTCATTCCCGGTATTTATGGCATCACCTGCTACTGCTGTTATCAATGGCAGATTATTGCAGCTAGCCAAAAATCTGCCATATAAACATGGCCTAGCGGAATACAGCGGATATAATAGGTATTGCGGCCTATGGAAGCTGACACAAAATCTGCCATCCTATAACCCCACAGCGCTGACATGGGGGAAATTCGACAACAATGCCTGCTACTCAACCCTCTTCCTAGACTACAGATCACCTTCTGTTCACATCCATTCCAAACTAGCAGGTCTCATTATGTGTTGTCTTCACTCTGTTATTATACTCAAGGCCCTGCAGTTCTTTATTTAGATATGATAATTATGGATGTTTAAAATTGGGATAATTGTCTATTTTAGATCATGCACAGTCATCATATATTTTGGGTTAAATATACTCTTAGTCCTATAAATACATTTATATGTTTAGATCCACATTTTGTGATGTTGGTGAAAATTTTCAATGATATTTAGTACCTAAAATTACTAAATGGGGAACTAAACAGAACTCAACAAGAAAGGAAAGTATTTTTAAGGCTAAAAACATATACTTAACCATAAATTTTATATCCTACTCCACAGGGTATAAAACTTAGGGCCAGTCACTCTACACTACAATCCAGGATGGATAACTAGAATATCAACATATATTAACAAATAAAGAAAATATACCGAAAAAGGAAGCAGTTAAGAAAAACTTAGTAATTGGCAAAGCTTATACCTGGAGGTTAAATATCTGAACATGCATATAATATGAAAAAATACATGAGCATCATACATAACCAGTACAGGTGTGTCTAGCAAGTAGAATACACGGGCAATGACAGCAGCAATTTACTGAAGTTCTTAGCAAATAAGCCATAGTATTCAACATAAGATATCTACTGGAGCCTCTGTCACAGAGAAGCCTGCTAATTTTAAGTACATACTTCTCCAATCATGATGAAACTCAGCATTGCTTTCATATAAGTATCGCTTGAAGAGATAAAGTAAGCAACATAGGAAGTTCTTTATACCTTTATGTAACCGCCTCTTGGGGAACCTCCGGTTGCAAAGTACTCTACTAGCTCCTTGAACGTCAGAATTCCCAATATTATTGGGCATTGCAACTGTGTGGTTTTCAAACGTATTCCTAACCAATTGATTTTTTCTCCTTTTGAAATAGCTATCAGAAAAGGCTGTTTGGCCTTTGTCATCAGTAGAGATAATCATATCACTAGAACTCGAAGTAGCAACCAATTGATTTGTTTTAGGCTTTACATAAACTATTCTTTTTGAGTTCAAAGAAGAAATATTTCCATCATTTGCTTCAGCTTGACACCCCCCATTGCTAGATGGATCAGTTTGTTTTTCAAGAGCTTCATATTGTTTTGGTACATCTCCAGAGGGGACTGGTGCATCATTACTTTCAATAAACTTCCTAAGATCAGTTGTGTTTTCACAGCAACCACTGGAAGGGGGTTCTAGTGACCGAAAAGATATATTTTCCTCTGATTTGGTGTCAATGGGTAGAGCATTATTAGATGCTTTCGTTTTTGAGTAGATTGACGAATCTGTCAAATCAGCCCTGCTTTCAGGTTTGGTGCCCTTAGGTATTTCACCTAAGCCCAAAGGTAGCAGATTTGCAGAGGAGATTTGAGGTATAGCAGAAACTGGAGTAGGTTTCCTCATGAGACTGGTAGAGGAGATTTGAGGTATAGCAGAAACAGGAGTAGGATTCCTAACAAGACTGTTGCCCTTGCGAATGTAAGAAGTATTTTGAAAGTTCTTTTTCCTTTCGAGAATTGGTTTTCTGGGAGGAACACTTCTTGCTGAAAACTTGACTCTAGGTAGAGAAGCAGGAGGATTATTATTATCAGTCCGATGCCAAGTTCGAGATTTTAAAGCATAACTTGAAGAGGCAGGAGTCTTTGTTTTTGGCTTCGGAAAGGCAAAAGAATAATCCTGTGACGCTTTAAGGATGACACCATCAAGCTGAGTTTTGCTTCCATTTAATTCAGAACAAGATGAATTTAGGCCCAGGGGTGTAACTTGGGAACAAACTTGGGTTGTTTCTGGCGTTATATTCCTTGTAATTGGGTCACTACATCCAACTACGCAATCTAACTTCATAGTTTTGTCACTATGATGTTTTAATGAAGTAGAAGTATCTGAGTCAAAACCATGTTTGACAACAGATTCGGTTTTCGGATTTTCTTCACCCTCGCAAATGTTTTCATCATCATTGATTGCTGTAAGTTCAGTAATCATTCTATCTGGTAATTCAGATGGCATCCCATGAGAATATATATCTGATAAAGCATTGGGCAAATCCTCAATCAATTCATTATTTGAATTACTGATGGTGACTCCATCCCCTGCGACAGGACAGGACATTAGGTTCTCCTGAGCAAGTGAATCATTCTTCATATTGAAATCATTCGATAACATATCAGCCCTTGGAAACCTTTGCACATCATCTCTATAATGGTAATTGTTTTCGGCATCCTGTGAATCTGTATCATCTCCCTTGATAATCCCAATAACCGAAATGTCTGTAGTTTGAGTATTAGTTATAGGCACAACTGGAGTAACAATATCTTTCTGCTCACACCCTAACACTGAAAACTGAACATTTGGAATGGCCAAGTCCACACATTGTATAGAGACAATATCTGAGTGCTGCAACTCCAAATGCTCAGAAGTCTTGGTCTCCCCATTTGCATTTATAGGCTCAAATGATCCTCCAGTGAAAATACAGTCAGACAATTTAGCAATATTACCTGAATAAGTCATTGACTGAGCATTATACTGAATATCCATACCCGTGCTTGACAATGCAACATCGTCTTTCTTATGTTCTTGGCTATCACTGAAACCGATAGGAACTTCTGCACTAGATGTAGTAGCTACAACTGAATCAATAAATTCAGTTTGAAATTGAGTTAAATTTGGGTTACTAGCAGTGACTTTTTTCCTCCTAGAAACTGTTGAAACCTTATTTTCATCATCACTGTCATTATTTGCAACACAAAATTCAGTCTCTGAAAAAGCCCTTTTCCCTTGTAAAGCAGTGCCCCTAACCTGGCTGGACAGTGAGTAAAAATCTAGACTTTGAATAGAATGATCTAGGACTTCTGAAGGACATGGATCCTTCAATAAAAATTTTGAGCCTCTATCAGCATCATTTGAATGGCTAACTGGAGTAAGAGATATATCATCCAAATCCAAACTCAAAAAATTTAAACGAGTCCTAGCATTTCTCTTTTCTATCTTACTTGTATCCCTTACTTCAAATCCAAGTGAAATATTAGAATTTGGAAATGTTTTATCTATGTCGCAATTCTCAGCATATACGGGGACTTCACCAGGGGACACTTGCTTTTCAGCATCTTTAATTATACCAAATTGGTGAACAACAATACTTTCTTTTAAACTAGAAGATCCATCATCAGAACCCTTCTTCAGTACACTGGTATGTTGTAGGCAATCTTGACCATCCTGAATCCTAATATCTCCTAAACTTAAAGAGGCAACCATTCCACTGCATGGCAGAGGGATGGCTGTATCTGAATTATGTTCCAAGGTAGTCATCGCAAGACCCGTCTTTTCACAATAAGCCCCTGCATCAATGTCATTATTCTCACTGTCATCGACAGTAATTTTCTCTTCTGAACTTGTAAGATCGTTGGAATTGAAGCCGTAGATGCTGTCATCAGCAGAATTATGTGTCTTTATAATATAAGCTGAAAGGACATTGGAATTCAATTCATTCCCTACATCTACAAGATTCTTATTCTCTGAACATCCTACATCTATATACTTCCCAGGTGATAGAGATACTTCACTCTGACATATTTGCTTGTTCCCACAATCCAAGTGATTGAGTTCAGAAGTACTTCCATTTAATGACTTAGTAGGTTTGTCAATATTTGTCACACTAAGCAAGTCATGGACAGAATTACACACATTTAAACAATCACTATCAGAACCACACTTTTTATCTAAACTACTAGAAGCACAAGATGGAGCACTTGAAATACTTCCACCTCTTTCCAACCTGGATTCTTTCCCAAAATCAGAATCTTCATTGATCTTACATTTTTGTGTGCATTCTGGCCCCGAGCTCAGTAGGGATAAACCCCGATTTGCATCTTTACACAATACATTCTTTCCATTGTTTGGTGCAGACACCTTATCAACAGCATTGACTTTCTCCTCCAAACAAGTTTCAGTTTTGACATTTTCAGAGGCAGCATTGGACGAGATGTGTGTCAAACTATCTGCTTGCACAGTTCGACCAACTGCTTTAGCAATAGAAGGTGAAGCCAGCATGCTTGAACTAGTAGGATTTACAGAACCTTTTTTCACCACTCTTTTAACAATTTTCTTCTTCTTGACAACCTTAGAGGCCAATTTCCGAGTAGAAGTGCCAATACCTTTAACAGAAACTGCCACCCCATGTTTGTCATGAGGATTACAAGCATCACCTACATTCTTCTGCGAAGTATTATTATTATTATTATCATTCAAATTTTCAACAACAGAAGACAGTTTACCAGAAACAGGAGCAGTAGTGGCACCAGAAGTGGAAGGTGGGGCGGTGACAATAGCCTTGGCCACAAGAGAGTTAGATTCAAAAGAAATGTCAAGTTCAACTGAGCTTCCTTTTTTCCTATCTTCGCCCTTCGTGTAACCTCCATGTTGATCTTTATTGTTACCCCTGAAGATATTATTGTTAGAATCAGAAACATAACGCAACTGTTCAATGTCACGGTTCCTATGGTTTGGTTTTACCGTCTGGATTCTAAGAAGAGCACTCTTCTTTTGAATCTGTTTCTTAGGTGGAGTGCGACTGAATTCACGACCATGATTACACTCTCTACTATTCGATCTACCACTATTGCTACCATTACTATACCTAACTGCTTCAGAACCGTGATACTCTCGTTTCACGGAAGTACCAATTTCATCCTTCACCAATTCAAAAGAAGGAGAGTGTGAAGGAGAAGAATTGTGTACTTTTCTATCATTCAACCACCTTCTGTTTTCGGTTCTGGGGGACACCTCATTGATTGGATGATAAGCTAGATTCGATGTGGATGTGGAGGTGGATGTGGATGTGGCAGTTCCGTGGTGGCGATGGTAGCTATCGTCGTTGGTGGTTCTACCATAGACAAAGGCTTCCCTAGGGCTTCCTACTAGGCGGGAGGTTTCTGAGCTTAACCTCCCGTGAGAGCTCTCAGATTCGTAACGGATAGGTGGATATGAAGGCGGAGGACGGTGGTTGTGGTGGTGCGAATCGCGATGGAAATCGACGGGAGGACAATTTCTGGTGGGCCGATCTTCAGGATTAGGGTTCCAAGGGGATTCAGGGACGATACGGCGGGGGATATGTTCATTACGATTGGTGAATGAGTTTGAGAGAGTGCGTTGTTCTTCGATGGGGTAAAAAGGGAATCGAGGAGAATGGTGAGCTAAAGGAGGGTTGTAAGATGGAGGCGGAGGTGGAGGAGGAAGGGTATCGATAGTGCGGTAAGAGATAGGTGGAGGAGGTGGAAGAGCGGGTGGTGGAGGGAGATGGTGATGCGATTGAGAAGCTGGAGGAGCATATCTTGAACGGTGTTCTTGGTGGTGGTTGTGGTTGTAGTGGTGGAGGAAGTGTTGATCCATGGCGGTTGACGGCAGCGAGATGGTTCTGGGATTGCGTATATGGGGCTTGAATTGAAGTTGCGTAACCTAATTTCTTTTCCAATTTTTATTTCATTTATTTATTTATATTATTGTTGGTTGAAAATTGAAACTCAATTATTGGGATGAGTTTGAGTGGGTGGGCTCGGGGCAACAGGTGTGAGTGGTCTCACACGTAGCACAACTGTCTTTGTGGTCGTAAGATAAACAAATACTGGTTGGTTGAGCTTTCAATAACATCATCTCTATCTTTTTTATATGTTTTTTTTTTTAATATTTTTAAATAAATTTTTTATTGTTATTATTTTTTTCTCCTTCCGTTTCAAAATAATTGTCCTAGTAAAATAGTCTTATTAATGTGTTGAAAATAGTGTACAAAATAGTAATTATATGACATAATTGGAAAATTAATAATTGTTACTACATTGAAAAGTGAAAGTGACATTCATTTTGAAACAAAATTTTTTTCCCTTAAACGACAGTCATTTTGAAACGGATGAAGTATATAAAGTTTGTTGTTTTTGTTTTAACAGATCTATTAGTTTTAACCGATAGACTTGTTTTAGTTAAAATTGAGAATGATATCGGTGATGTGATGTATGGATTAGACAATATTGTTTTGATGATTTTAATCACATAGGTATGTTAGTGTTAAGTATCTAATTGGTTCGTTATTCTCATTTGCACGATTGAACACTAAAATAAACTTATCAATTTTTCTAATTTTTTCACCCTCTTGATTTTCTATGTCTAACCAACGGATCAAACTCCTTTCTAAATGCTCGAAAGTCTGAATGTTTCAAAATCAAATCTTCGTCGGAGACTTAAGAATCGAAAAACAAACATGGGCATCTCTTTTAGTAGTCACGTTGGAAAATTAGATGAAAAAAATGAATAATGAAATGAGAAGATGTGTGAAAAATGATGGAGAATGAATACATATTTATAATTTATTTTTTAAAAAACAATACATTATGGCGCATGGGTATTATATGTGCCAGAAGGCATGGCGCCTATGTGCAATTTTCAACTCATGTGCGACTATCAGTGGCGTCTCCTCTTAGTTATAATTTTTTTTTTTGAAACATGGGTATTATAATTTAATTTAAAAATGTTGATTATTTGAAAGAAGAAAAAAAATCTAAGCTTAAATAGTCTTTTCAATCCTACAAGTTTACCGCGTTTTTGATAATCTTCTTTTATGGAGTCCCTAACAGTTGATTTCTTTAGTTGATTTCTTTTTGGGATTAGTCCCTTAGGTTAAACTTCCGTTAAAAAAAATATGATGTGGTTAATGTCGCAGACGTGACAACTTTTTTTTTCATTTTCTATTTTTTTTAATCTCAAGAATTTCACATAAGTGTTGTTTTAGGTCTTACATGTTAAAAGGAAAAATTTGACATTAAACTTCCGTTCAAAATAATAGGATGTGACCAACATCACTGACGTAGTGTCGCGCCACAAAAAGTACAGAGTCGCCGCCGAACTTTATTTATTTCAAAAGAAATGGAAATATCTATAAAACTCCAAATGTAAAAAAGAAAATGGTTGTCGCAACCAAAAGCGGATTTCGAAGTCGATTATGCAAGGGGATAACACCTCTCACATCTGTTGTACTCAACGAGAACCATTTTGAATTTTTTGTGCGGATGGTTGTTATCATCTAAAGGTTACTTGTGATTAGTTTTAATTAAGAGGAAAAAAATAAGTTTTTAATTAATGTGTTCGTCAAGATTTTGAAATCATGCGTCTACGTATTTCCATAGTGCAATGAGAAAATCAAAGCTCCAAAGTTTGTGGGGTAGAAAATAAGTATTTGTTGGTAATTTTTATTCAAAGATGTTAACGTCCGTGTTCTATCAATTAAATGTTGCTTGTATACTCATGTGTGGGAGGTTTAAGCATTGTTTGTATTGTGATAGAACAGAAAAAACATTTTTTATGGAAAGCTTATGAATGCCTTAAGGCAAAAAAAATTAAATTTGATTGGTTGTGGTCGACTTTAAGTGGGAGACAAGTATCGAACCACAAGTTAAGTGTGGTCGGCAATTAAGTCCTTGGGAGCTTAAAGGACAAGTGCATTTTGACCTCTTTTTTTCATCCCAAAAGTTTATGTTTATGAAATTTTTGAGGTGAGTTTAATCGTAGGAACTTAGAGGGAGACAAGCATTTAACCACAAGTTAAGTACGGTCGACAATCAGAATACTCGGGAGCTGAAAGGACAAGTGCATCTTGACCTATCATTTTCATCCCCAGAAGACTGAATTAAACTCATTTTTAAGTGTTTTGAATCAAAGACATGTATTGGGCCATAAGTTAAGCACGACTGATAACCTAAGTACTTAATTAATGTGTTAGTCAAGATTTTGAAATCATGCGTCTACGTATTTCCATAGTGCAATGAGAAAATCAAAGCTCCAAAGTTTGTGGGGTAGAAAATAAGTATTTATTGGTAATTTTTATTCAAAGATGTTAACGTCCGTGTTCTATCAATTAAATGTTGCTTGTATACTCATGCGTGGGAGGTTTAAGCATTGTTTGTATTGCGATAGAACAGAAAAAACATTTTTTATGGAAAGCTTATGAATGCCTTAAGGCAAAAAAAATTAAATTTGATTGGTTGTGGTCGACTTTAAGTGGGAGACAAGTATCGAACCACAAGTTAAGTACGGTCGGCAATTAAGTCCTTGGGAGCTTAAAGGACAAGTGCATTTTGACCTCTTTTTTTCATCCCAAAAGTTTATGTTTATGAAATTTTTGAGGTGAGTTTAATCGTAGGAACTTAGAGGGAGACAAGCATTTAACCACAAGTTAAGTACGGTCGACAATCAGAATACTCGGGAGCTGAAAGGACAAGTGCATCTTGACCTATCATTTTCATCCCCAGAAGACTGAATTAAACTCATTTTTAAGTGTTTTGAATCAAAGACATGTATTGGGCCATAAGTTAAGCACGACTGATAACCTAAGTACTTAATTAATGTGTTAGTCAAGATTTTGAAATCATGCGTCTACGTATTTCCATAGTGCAATGAGAAAATCAAAGCTCCAAAGTTTGTGGGGTAGAAAATAAGTATTTATTGGTAATTTTTATTCAAAGATGTTAACGTCCGTGTTCTATCAATTAAATGTTGCTTGTATACTCATGCGTGGGAGGTTTAAGCATTGTTTGTATTGCGATAGAACAGAAAAAACATTTTTTATGGAAAGCTTATGAATGCCTTAAGGCAAAAAAAATTAAATTTGATTGGTTGTGGTCGACTTTAAGTGGGAGACAAGTATCGAACCACAAGTTAAGTACGGTCGGCAATTAAGTCCTTGGGAGCTTAAAGGACAAGTGCATTTTGACCTCTTTTTTTCATCCCAAAAGTTTATGTTTATGAAATTTTTGAGGTGAGTTTAATCGTAGGAACTTAGAGGGAGACAAGCATTTAACCACAAGTTAAGTACGGTCGACAATCAGAATACTCGGGAGCTGAAAGGACAAGTGCATCTTGACCTATCATTTTCATCCCCAGAAGACTGAATTAAACTCATTTTTAAGTGTTTTGAATCAAAGACATGTATTGGGCCATAAGTTAAGCACGACTGATAACCTAAGTACTTAATTAATGTGTTAGTCAAGATTTTGAAATCACGCGTCTACGTATTTCCATAGTGCAATGAGAAAATCAAAGCTCCAAAGTTTGTGGGGTAGAAAATAAGTATTTATTGGTAATTTTTATTCAAAGATGTTAACGTCCGTGTTCTATCAATTAAATGTTGCTTGTATACTCATGCGTGGGAGGTTTAAGCATTGTTTGTATTGCAATAGAACAGAAAAAACATTTTTTTATGGAAAGCTTATGAATGCCTTAAGGCAAAAAAAAATTAAATTTGATTGGTTGTGGTCGACTTTAAGTGGGAGACAAGTATCGAACCACAAGTTAAGTATGGTCGGCAATTAAGTCCTTGGGAGCTTAAAGGACAAGTGCATTTTGACCTCTTTTTTTCATCCCAAAAGTTTATGTTTATGAAATTTTTGAGGTGAGTTTAATCGTAGGAACTTAGAGGGAGACAAGCATTTAACCACAAGTTAAGTACGGTCGACAATCAGAATACTCGGGAGCTGAAAGGACAAGTGCATCTTGACCTATCATTTTCATCCCCAGAAGACTGAATTAAACTCATTTTTAAGTGTTTTGAATCAAAGACATGTATTGTGCCATAAGTTAAGCACGACTGATAACCTAAGTACTTAAGAAATGGTGTGGGCAAGTACAAAATTAAATAATAAGACAGAAATTAATTTTTATCCATAAACCAAGAAAAACTCATAAATTTAAATCAAACCAATGCAAATGAGATGGCAATAAAAATCAACAAAATCTACCTTTGAACCTCTGTATAATGCATATCATGTCAATATAGATGAAAAAAACTCAAATAAAATTTAGGGTATGACACGTGACAGTGTTTTTTTTAATCTTCAAAATTCCGCATACGCGTTTTTTTTGTCTTAAATGTTAAAAGGTAAAAATTCAAAACTTAGTCAAAGGGATTGAACTCGTGAACTTTGTAATAATAAGAAATTCTCTTTCCTCTAAGTCAATCATTCCATTCGATTATTATATTGCAACAATAATATATTATATAAGTGCTTAAATTTTTAACAAATTGTTTAATATTTTAACTATTAATGATTAATTAGTTAAGGCACCAGGAGTCATTTAAGTTATTTCTTTGTAATAGATTGACCCTAAGTTTTTTTTTATAACAATTTGATCTTTTGAATTAGCAAACATGATGAATTACGATCTTATTTTATATATTTTCGATGCTACTTTATGTACTTAAGGTGATGCTTTATGTAGTTTGGTGCTACTTTATGTATTTTGCGTGATTAGTTTAGTCAAAAAAAATTTAAAAAGGGTAACATTGCACACGTTTGTTAACTTAAACGATCAAATTATTACAAAAAAAAAAAAAAGAACTTTGGGTCAACATGTTGCAAACAAATAACTTAAATATCCCTCGGTGTAATTATGTCATTAGTTTATTGAAGATTAAATAATTATTAAATATAGTTAAAACTTTAAATAATTTTAAACATTAAATATTTGAAATATTTAATAAACAAATTATTTAATAAACTATACAATTCAAATATTAATAGTTCAAAAATTATATAGTTGAAATAATTATTTAATATTTAATAAATAATTAATATTTAAAATATTAAATAGTTTATTAAATATTAATAGTTGAAATATTAAATATAAATATTTGAAATATTAAATAAATATTAATATTAATTGTTTTTTTGGAAATAAAATATTTTATTCAACCAAAAAAACGATCACAACGAAACGATCCTAAGGGGATCCAGTTGAACAAGGAAACCACGCAAAACACAAAATCAACCTAATAAGGCATCATAAGTCTACCAATGAACCTCCTAAACTTAGATTTGGCCTAACACCTATACACAATAATGTCATTGAGTTTGGGTCATATGGAGCTTTTATTAGTGCATTTCCCAAATTAGGTCATATTCCTGTAATTCCAAGTCTCATAGATTGTCTATGCAAAAGCACATTTGAGAATGCTAACTTTGTAGCCTTTAGCTTTACGTGTATCAGTTATCTACTTAATTTCATCATTCCAACTACTAGGGGAATGGTCAATTTGCAGTCAATGCAATATGTGGTTCTATGTCTCTTTTAACTCACTGCATTGGAAAAAAGATATGATTCATGTGTTATATTGTAATTCATTTTCAATTTTCATTTTAGTATAATTTAGCTTGCATTTAAATGAGTTTGAGTATATAAACAACTTTCTGTAACAGAATGAAACAAGTTGTAACAAAATTTTCAATTTTAGAAAGTTAGTTAGAACTTTCTCTCTCTTATCTCTTCCATCATCTTCATTTTCATCTTTTTCCTCATTGTGCATCAATAATTGGTATCTAGAGCCTTGGTTCAGATCCACGAGAAACACAAGTGAACGTGAGGTATGTCTGATTGATTTTATTTCTTTGATTTGCGTTGAATTTACGATCAGAATCGTAACAGAGTCACATTTCTTGATTATGCGGGATTGATAAACACAGATGTTTGGTGAGACCTGAGTGAATTCTTGCACAAGATCGAAGATGAACGATGGAAACAGTATCTTAAATACAAAGTTTCCAATCTTTGGTGGAAAAAATTTGAGTCGGTGGATGATTCAGATACGCGTATTATTTAGAGTTCAAGATGTTCTTAATCTCGTCAACAACAATTATGCAGCGGTTGTAGTAGATACAACTAAACCACGGAAGAACATGTATAGAGAGATAAGGAAGAAGGATCAGAAAGCTATATTCTACATCCATCGGTGTGTGGATGTGAATGTGTTTGAGAAGATCATTGATTCAATGATAATGAAGGCTACATGGAACACACTGGTACGTTGATATAGCAGTGATGCATCAACGAAGAAGGTGAAGCTTCAAATTCTACATAAGCACTATAAGAATCTCAATGTAACACCCTTTTAAATCCCACTGAATAATACGTCATATATCAGAGTAAGATAACATGCATCTCAAATAAGGGTGTCACATATAATTAAAACATCACACATACACGTGTCATGCTCGATAGCACTTAAATTAAATTCATGTTTCTCATACACTTTCACATATCATGTAGCAGCGGAATCACTTTCATTCATAACGAACATAATAAATTGTCTCATAAATAACTCATTCATATCACCACTTAGGCATGAAAGCCAAAACTCCATATAATTCAAATAACGATAGCAAAATAAAATAGAGTACATAAAGTATATCTCAAAACATGAATCAAAACATTTCAAGTGTTACATGACCAGAGCATGACTCGAACCAAAATAAATAAGGAAAATAAAGTAAGCAATTCTAACAGCTACCCTTGTGCTAGAAGCAACTCTACTTTTCAGTACCTGAGTGATGTCGTATAAAATATCATTCCAACTGAAGGGTGAGAATTCACGTAATTATCAAAATCATATAATAATATATAATACATAGCATACATGCATAACATAATTATTTTCATACTCCAAATGCTTTATAAACATAGCATCACTCAAGTAACCATACTATTCATAAGAACATACTCACAAATCCACAATTTCACCAGTTCATCAAATTCACATAATGCACATGATCTTATATTGCAATCATAGACTCAATATGACTCAATGCAAGACTCAAATGTAATATTCGTGCATGTGGTACCAATCACTGTTATTATTTTTTGGTTTTACATTAAACCGGGTCCATCCTCTAGACCAATAACACATAAAATCCCGTCCTCTAAGTTTCAAACCCCTCTCTAGGTTTGGGACAAGTCACTAATTCCCACGAAACTAACAAATATTGCCTCTTGACTAAAATTATGCATGTGCAAGTTCAACAACCATATGCAATTAAGACCAACCCTCAATCTTAACATCCATGCATATCTTCAATAATTCATTGTAATTGAGTTACCACACAATTACACATACTTGCACATATTTATGAATCATCCACACATAATTCACTTCCAAATGGTATACAACGCATTTTACAATAAAATCACAATGGTATTATCATTACAACAAGCAATAACTATCATGCATTTCATGTTTTCACACCCTAAAATATACTTATAAATCACACACATAAGTATTCGATAAATTATCCACAAATAATTTCACAATCGACAGCAAGCAATGTAACAATTCATTAATAGAACATATACACAATTAACTTTCCAAATATATTAGATATAAAAATATTTGGAAATAAATTCTCTTATCTATACTATATTATAGATTTATTCATTAGCTTTTAGACACTTCAAACGGGGAGCAAAACGGACTTACGTATAAAAAGTTATGATCGAGACAATTTCGGGTATAAAATCTGGCGAGCTGACACGGCCGCCCATGTCAGGGGACACGGCCCATGGCACTCCAAAGTCATAAAATCATGTTTTTACACTCCAAAACAGGAGGGATGACACGACCATCCGTGTCAGAACTCAGAAAAACCCATTTTCACTGTCGGAGGCCTTCCGGACCTCCGATTTCGATTCTGTAAAAAGTTTCAGTTCCAGAATTCAAAATACTACCATTATATGACAATCATAACAGCCCACAACATATATTTAAGGATACTACCATAATAAATAATGTATTCATCAATTTCAAAACCATGTAAATTAGGGATTTTTATCCTAAATATGATACTACCCATCATACACTATCATGCAATCCCATAACCATGTAAAGGCACACGCTTACCATGGTTTCTTGATAAACTCTTGAGTTTCCTCCTTAGGTTTTCTTCTCCTATTTTCCCCTTTTCCTTTTTCTCTATGTTCGCTATTTTTCTTCTTTTTCCCCTATTAACTCTAATTTTCTCTTTATATATAAAACTCTTATAACAACTAATTCTAGTAACTAATGGGCTTACTAATTATACCCTCACCTATACTCTTCACATTTTCATCCAATAAGTCCAATTATCTTATTTTTATTATTTCTATATCATTTCCACTAAATAAAATAATCCAATTAAATCAATTACGCACAAAATCACACAATTAATTAATATTATATATAAATAATTACGAAAAATTTGGGTGTTACAACCCTCTCCCACTTAAAAGATTTTCGCCCTAAAAAATTACCTCAAACGAACAGACCAGGACAAGACTCTCTCATATGACTCTCAAGCTCCCAAGTCACGTTTCCACCTATTGATCCTCCCCAAGCTACCTTCACCAAGGCAATCTCTTTACCTCGAAGTTGCTTCAACTCCCGATCCTCTACCTGCATAGGTGATGTCTCCACAGTCAGGTTATCTCTCACCTGCACATCATTTACTTGGACTACATGAAACATGTAACACCCCCTTCTATACCCCCAAAATAATGCAAATGAACACTTAATCACATATATAAAAATTCATCAGAGTATATTTATAACATGGTATAAAAGAGGCGCATCACATTATTCACAAAACGACAGCATAAATAATAATGTTCATAAAGAGATAAAACAAAAGGGGTAAATCTCAACTAAAAGTAAAGCATAACTCTTAGAGTCCATATATCAATGTTTTGATTTAAGCGGAAGACTAGAACATTGAATTACTTAAGACATGATATAATAGAAGTACACATCATCAAGTTGTTCATAATATCATTCATATTTTACAAACATCATCAGCTGATACATATACAATGTATCACAAAAGAATACCCTACAAGCCTAGCTACCCGATGTTACATATCAGAGCAACCGACTCAAAAGAATGAAGTTATACTTCACCAAAAGAAAACCTTCAGCAATCCTAATCTGCAATGCCTCATAGAGCATTATAAAACAGCAGAATGGTGAGAAATATTATCATAATAATCAATGCATATGATTATATATACATACATAACATAAAACATACATACATTACATTTCTCACCACAATCCATTTTAACTCATATACATAGTCCACACGCAAATCATATTTCATATAATAATGACATTCATGCTATGTGACTCAATACGACTCAATGCAAACTTATGCCATGTGGTACCAACACTTGTTATCTTTTTTCGGTTTACATTAAACCGGGTCCACTCTTCTAGACCGATAACCACCAAAAGCCCGTTCTCTAAGCTTTCAAACCCACTCTTCTAGGCTTGAGACAAGTCACTAGTCTCCACGAAACTAGAAAGCATTGCCTCTTGACTAAATGATGCATATGCAATCAACAATTCAATGCACTTAAGACCAACATCTTAATCTCATGCATTTAAATAATTCATTTCTTCAAGAATTATCACAACGATTGCACACACAACATATTCATACATATCATCAATATATTAACAAACAATGCCCACATATACACAATATGTTCTCATGCATTCTTAATACATTTTTAAATCAGTTATAACAATGTATTACGTTTCTCCATGAATCACAATTTCGATCAACTCACAATCTAAGATTCACGCCGTAAGGCTACCCACAATATAATATATCCCGGCGTAATCGACGCCTCGAGCATGAAAATAATCAAAGTTAAGTCGAAAATACGGCCTCGGATGGAAACATTAAAGAAAAACACATCATGTCACATTCGCTACTCTGCTCGCTTAGCGAGCTCCTAGCGAGTATTCGCTACTTGTTCGCCCAACGAACAAGCTTGTGAAGGCAAACAGAAGCTACTGACTTCGTTCGCTACCTCGCTCGCTTAGCGAAGGCCTAGCGAAACTTCGCTACCAGCGAACATCATAACATGCATTATGTCCAAGTCTGGGATTGTTCGCTACTGACTCGCTACTAGCTCGCTTAGCGAACGTTCGTTACCAACTCGCTTAGCGAACACGCTAGCGAATGTCTGCGAACTCCAAATTTCTTACTGTCCAACTCCCACCAAACCCTCCAAAACCAACCGATTCTCACTGAACAAGTTTCGTAACCTTAGTCTAACATCCTCCCAACTAAATACTACCACTTACTCTCATTTTCCACCGTGAAAACTCAGATTCTACCGATTAATCCACTTATGCCCTAAAATGGAAGTTGTAGAAAAACATCAAATACTCTAACCCAAGCATACATATTCATATACATTGTTAAGATAATGATATTTCACACCATTACCTTGATTAATCCAAAGCTTGAGAGTTGTTCTTGATGATTCCAAGTTCTTCCCTCTTCTTCTTCTTCTCTTTTCTCCTCTTTCTCCTTCTTTCTCTATTATTTCCTTTATGTTTCTATCTTTTCCTTTTCTTTCCACTCTCCTCTTTAATATGTCTTTCTCTTCTAATTTTCTCCAACATCTATTAATTCATTTAATTAATTACCCATCAATTAAATAATTCTCATTACCCCACTTAATTAATGCAAATAATTAATTAATGAAAAATCGGGATGTTACAACTCTCCTTCACTTTAGGAATTTTCGTCCTCGAAAATGTTACCTGATTCGAACAACTCTGGATAAGATTTCCTCATTTGGCTCTCCAGCTCCCACGTTACATTCCCACCAGCCGGTCCTCCCCAAGCGACCTTCACCAAAGCAATCTCTTTGCCTTGAAGTTGCTTCGACTTCCGATCCTCTGTCCGCATAGGTGATGTCTCCACAGTCAAGTTATCTCTCACCTGTACATCATCTATTTGGACTACGTGAGACGAATTCGGAATGTATTTCCTCAATTGAGATACATGGAGCACATCATGAAGATTAGCAAGACATGGCGGCAAAGCAACATGATAGGCTGCCTCTCCTACCCTCTGCAAAATCTGAAAAGGACCAATGAAACGCGGCGTCAACTTACGTGACTTTAATGCCCTACCAATACCAGTCATAGGAGTGACTCGAAGAAACACATGATCTCCCTCTTGAAATTCGATTGTTTTCCTCCTCTTGTCATGATAACTCTTCTGACGACTCTGGGAAATCCTCATCTTCTCTTGGATCATCTTAATCTTGTCGGTAGTATCTTGAACTAACTCTGGTCCAACTACAGAACTCTCTCCCGACTCATACCAACATAATGGCGTCCTGCAACGTCTACCATACAAGGCCTCAAAAGGTGTCATACCGATGCTCGAATGAAAACTATTGTTGTAAGTAAACTCAATCAAAGGCAAGTAGCTATCCCAAGCTCCTCCCTTCTCCAATACACAAGCTCTCAACAGATCTTCAAGTGATTGAATCGTTCTTTCCGTCTGACCATCTGTCTGAGGATGATAAGCTGAACTTAAACGCAACTTTGTACCCAAATCACTCTGCAGACTCTCCCAAAATTTAGAAGTGAACCTTGGATCTCGATCTGAGACAATGCTGGACGGAATACCATGCAAACTGACAATCCTCTCAATGTACAACTTCGCCAATTTCTCTAATGGATAGTCCATGCACATAGGAATAAAATGAGCAGATTTGGTTAATCTATCCATAATAACCCATATGGCTTCAAAATTACTCTGCGTCCTCGGTAAACCGGACACAAAATCCATAGAAATGCTATCCCATTTCCATTCAGGAATAAACAACGGTCGCATCAAACCTGACGGTTTCTGATGTTCAATCTTCGAATTCTCACAAGTCAAACAAGAATACACAAACTCTGCAATATCCTTCTTCATACGAGGCCACCAAAATATTTTCCTCAAATCTTGATACATCTTAGTAGCACCTGGATGGATAATCAATCCACTACGATGCCCTTCCTCGAGAATACTCTTCTTCAGCTCAACAATGTCAGGAATACAAACTCTATCACGATACCGCATAATATCATTCTCATCAATCCGAAAATCACCACCTTGGCCTTGGTTAATCAAAGTCAACCGATCAACTAAGCTCAAATCCGATTTCCGTCCTTCTCGGATCTCGTCCAGAATGCCACTAGTAAGTTTCAACATACCAAGATTCACTCCATAAGAAGTCCTTTCACACACCAAACTCAAATCACGAAACTGCTCAATTAATTCCAACTCCTTCACCATCATCATCATCGATATATGCAATGATTTCCTACTCAATGCATCTGCTACCACATTCGCTTTACCGGGATGGTAATTCAAACCAAAGTCATAATCCTTTAGATATTCTAACCATCTTCTCTGTCTTGCATTCAATTCCTTCTGATCAAAGAGGTACTTCAAACTCTTATGATCACTAAACACCTCAAATCTCGAACCAAATAAATAATGCCTCCAAAGTTTCAACACAAATACAACGACGGCCAACTCTAAGTCATGTTCGGATAATTCTTCTCATGCACTTTGAGTTGCCTCGAAGCATAAGCTACAACTTGATTATTTTGTATCAACACACCACCCAGACCCATCAAAGAAGCATCACAATACACAACAAACGGTTCTTCCAAGTTTGGCAAAATCAAAACAGGGGCCGTCGTTAATCTCCTCTTAAGCTCTTGGAAACTTCCTTCACACTTGGTATCCCAAACGAAAGCTTGACCTTTCTGAGTCAACTGCGTCAACGACGATGATAGCTTAGCAAATCCTTCAATGAACTTCCGATAATAACCGGCCAACCCAAGAAAACTTCTAATCTCAAAAACTGATTTCAGAGTCTCCCATTGCGATACCGCTTCAACTTTCAACGGATCAACCGCAATACCTCTACTTGAAATTACATGCCCAAGGAAACTCACTTCCTTCTTCCAAAACTCACACTTAGAAAGTTTCGCATACAACTGCTTTTCTTTCAACACAAATAACACGACCTTCAGATGCTCGGCATGCTCTTCTTCATTCTTCGAATAGACTAGAATATCGTCAATGAACACAACCACAAACTTGTCCAAATAGGGATGACAAATTATATTCATGTACTCCATAAACACACCTGGTGCATTAGTCACACCAAATGGCATCACAGAGTACTCATAGTGTCCATACCTCGTCCTAAAAGCAGTTTTCGGAATATCCTCAACCTTCACGCGAATCTGATGATATCCGGATCTCAGATCTATCTTACTAAATACACTTGCACCAACCAACTGATCCATCAAGTCATCAATCCTCAGAAGTGGATAGTTATTCTTGATAGTCACCTTATTCAACTGTTTGTAGTCCACACAAAGTCTCATAGAACCTTCTTTATTCTTAACCAACAACACTGGTGCACCCCATGGCGACACACTTGGACGAATAAACCTCTTATCAAGTAGATCTTCAATTTGACTCTTCAACTCTTTCAATTCCGATGTGGACATACGATATGGAGTCATCGATATCGGACTAGTTCCAGGAACCAAATCGATCGTAAACTCCACTTTCCGTTCCGGCGGTAAATCTCTTATCTCATTAGGGAAAACTTCCGGAAAATCACGAAAAATGGGTAAAACAGCAATTTCTTCACTCTCACCAATACTCAAAGTTGCCAACAACATAATTACCTTTGCACCATCTTGCACCGACTCCTTCACTTGCTTAGCCGTCATAAACAAATCCCCTTCTTTGTCAAATTCAGGGAAAATAACCGTTTTGTCAAAACAGTTAATATAAACACAGTTGAACTTCAACCAATTCATTCCAAGAATGACATCAATTCGGTCTAAGTGAAGACACATTAAGTCCACTCCAAAATCCTTACCAAAAATACTCAACGGACAATTCAAGCACACATACTGGGTAGTTACCGAACCCATAGCAGGAGTGTCAATAAGCATACCGCCACCCATAACAGACAACTTAAGACTTAATCTCTTAACACAATCCAAAGAAATAAAAGAATGCGTAGCTCCAGTATCAATTATAGCGATCAAAGGTATACCATTAATGAAGCACGTACCTCGGATCAATCGATCATCACTAGCAGTTTCTGATCCAGATAGAGCAAACACTTTTCCACTCCCTTGCGTCTTCTTCGGCTTATCACACTTGGTACTAATGTGCTCTTGTTCACCACAATTATAGCAAGTCACATTTGCACTGCTTCTGCACTCTATAGCTTTGTGGTCTGGCTTGCCACACTTAAAACACTTCAACCCAACACCTTTGCATTCAGGAGCACGATGTCCCGCTTCACCACAATTATAACATCTTACCGGAGTAGAGGCTCCTCCCCCACTTGGCTTCTTACCATAATCAGCTATTTGTTTCCCTTTATCTGCAGGAGTCACATAAGGTTTCCCTCGAAATTGACCCTTTCCCTTCTTATCACCCAAATTCTTGTAGTGGCTAGACCGAGCCCTACTATCCTCGTCATAAATCCTACTCTTGTTTACCAACTCAGAAATCGCCTGATCTCCTGATATCCGACAGCTTGTTTGATCTCCGGACTCAAACCATTTACAAATTTGAGACACTTAGATCTCTCAGCATTAACGGTGTTATAGTGGGGACAAAACTTAATCAACTCTTCAAATCTTGCCGCATACTCGGCCACAGTAGAGTTACCCTGCTTCAACTCAAGGAACTCGATTTCTTTCTTCCCACGCACATCTTCTGGAAAATACTTCTCCAGAAATGTCTCTTTAAAAAGATCTCAAGTAATCACCATATCATTCTCCTTAAACCTTTGGCGAGTATTGCCCCACCAATCATTCGCTTCCTCCTCCAGCATATGGGTGCCAAACTGCACCTTCTGAGCATCCGAACAATTCATAACTCGGAAGATCTTTTCTATGGCCTTCAACCAAACTTGTGCTTTGTAAGGCTCATGGGTTCCTTTGAACACTGGTGGATTATTCCTTTGAAACCTTCCTAAAGCACAGAATTCATCATCTGCATGATTCCTAACATTCAAATTGGCTTGAGGATTTTGCTCGATCGCTCCAGCCAATCTAGTCAAAGCCTCCGCAATTGCCTCGTCGTTCCTACCAGCCACCATCGCTCTGTATCTCAATAATAGAACTCACAAGGTCAAACAATATCGATAGTGTCATACACAATCAGATATACAAGGGAATAAACAAGTTAACAACTTGGCCAACTGACCGATCTGCTCTGATACCACTTAATGTAACACCCCTTTCTATACCCCCAAAATAATGCAAATGAACACTTAATCACATATATAAAAATTCATCAGAGTATATTTATAACATGGTATAAAAGAGGCGCATCACATTATTCACGAAACGACAACATAAATAATAATGTTCATAAAGAGATAAAACAAAAGGGGTAAATCTCAACTAAAACTAAAGCATAACTCTTAGAGTCCATATATCAATGTTTTGATTTAAGCGGAAGACTAGAACATTGAATTACTTAAGACATGATATAATAGAAGTACACATCATCAAGTTATTCATAGTATCATTCATATTTTACAAACATCATCAGCTGATACATATACAATGTATCACAAAAGAATACCCTACAAGCCTAGCTACCCGATGTTACATATCAGAGAAACCGACTCAAAAGAATGAATTTATACTTCACCAAAAGAAAACCTCCAGCAATCCTAATCTGCAATGCCTCATAGAGCATGATAAAACAGCAGAAGGGTGAGAAATATTATCATAATAATCAATGCATATAATTATATATACATACATAACATAAAACATACATACATTACATTTCTTACCACAATCCATTTTAACTCATATACATAGTCCACACGCAAATCATATTTCATATAATAATGACATTCATGCTATGTGACTCAATACGACTCAATGCAAACTTATGCCATGTGGTACCAACACTTGTTATCTTTTTTCGGTTTACATTAAACCGGGTCTACTCTTCTAGACCGATAACCACCAAAAGCTCGTCCTCTAAGCTTTCAAACCCACTCTTCTAGGCTTGGGACAAGTCACTAGTCTCCACAAAACTAGCAAGCATTGCCTCTTGACTAAATGATGCATATGCAATCAACAATTCAATGCACTTAAGACCGACATCTTAATCTCATGCATTCAAATAATTCATCTCTTCAAGAATTATCACAACGATTGCACACACAACATATTCATACATATCATCAATATATTAACAAACAATGCCCACATATACACAATATGTTCTCATGCATTCTTAATACATTTTTAAATCAATTATAACAATGTATTACGTTTGTCCACAAGTCACAATTTCGATCAATTCACAATCTAGGATTCACGCCGTAAGGCTACCCACAGTATAATATATCCCGGCGTAATCGACGCCTTGAGCATGGAAATAATCAAAGTTAAGTCGGAAATCCGACCTCGGATGGAAACATTAAAGAAAAACACATCCTGTCACGTTCGCTACTCTGCTCGCTTAGCGAGCTCCTAGCGAGTATTCGCTACTTGTTCGCCCAGCGAACAAGCTCACGAAGGCAAATAGAAGCTACTGACTTCGTTCGCTACCTCGCTCGCTCAGCGAAGGCCTAGCGAACCTTCGCTACCTCCTTCACTACCAGCGAACACCACAACATGCATTTTGTCCAAGTCTGGGACTGTTCGCTACTGGCTCGCTACTAGCTCGCTTAGCGAACATTCGCTACCAGCTCGCTCAGCGAACACGCTAGCGAATGTCTGCAAACTCCAAATTTCTTATTGTCCAACTCCCACCAAACCCTCCAAAACCAACCGATTCTCACCGAACAAGTTCCGTAACCTTAGTCTAACATCCTCCCAACTAAATACTACCACTTACTCTCATTTTCCACCGTGAAAACTCAAATTCTACCGATTAATCCATTTATTCCCTAAAATGGAAGTTGTAGAAAAATATCCAATACTCTAACCCAAACATACATATTCATATACATTGTTAAGATAATGATATTTCACACCCTTACCTTGATTAAACCAAAGCTTGAGAGTTGTTCTTGATTATTCCAAGTTCTTCCCTCTTCTTCTTCTCTTTTCTCCTCTTTCTCCTTCTTTCTCTATTCTTTCCTTTATGTTTCTATCTTTTCCTTTTCTTTCCACTCTCCTCTTTAATATGTCTTTCTCTTGTAATTTTCTCCAACATCTATTAATTCATTTAATTAATTACCCATCAATTAAATAATTCTCATTAACCCACTTAATTAATGCAAATAATTAATTAATGAAAAATCGGGTTGTTACAAGACAGATCCGCAATGTATTTCCTCAATTAAGATACATGAAACACATCATATAGATTAGCAAGCGACAGTGGCAACGCAACCCGATAGGCCACCTCTCATATTCTCTGCAAAGTTTGGTATGAATCAATAAAATGCAGCGTTAACTTACGTGACTTCAATGCCCGACAACCACCAGTTATCGGAGTAACTCTAAGAAACACATGATCTCCTTCCTGAAATTCAAGTGCTTTCCTCTTCTTGTCATGATACCTCTTTTGACGACTTTGAAAAATCTTCATCTTCTCCTGAATTGTCTTAATCTTATCAGTAGTCTGTTGAACTATCTCAGATCCAACAATAGCACGCTCTCCCGACTCATACCAACACAATAGCGTCCTGATCGCGATTTTCTATGTCTAATACAACCTAACTGCAAGTGCACAGTCTATCGCGTAGTAATAATAGATATCGATCCCACAGGGACTCGTAATCAAACTAGTGTTCTCGGGAGTTACTATGTTTAGCTAGGTAGAATATGTTTAAGGGAATAAGATTGTCACTAAAAGGGAACTAAGAAAGCTACTTAGATTATAATTGATTGAATCGATATGCAGTAGTTGGGTTCTTCAGGGATTTGACAAGTTACCGGTGTATGAAATAATTTTCAAAGTTTATTTAAGCAGAAAATGGTGATTTAAAGACTCTCGCCTCACGATGGTTATTGACGCTAATCATAATCCTAAGGGCCAAACGTACACTTTCGTATCCCATTCGGGGTTAAAATTATTTTTTGAAAATCTCTAAGTTCTAATTCATATTAAAGTGCTTTCGCTGTTATTAAAATGGATGACTAGTGTTTACTATCTGATTTTACCGCAGCTTTCGCTTGTTGGTTCGTATCTTAATTAATTTCCCACTTTCGTGGCAAAACTACTTTTAAATAAGTTCTCGCTTTCGCGACGAGGTTTATTCAGTAAATCAATTTTAAACACTCAGACCATAAATTACTTTTGAAAAGAGAATTTTCAACCAGTTATTATCAAATCCCATTCGAATTATTACTACATATCGATTACTTAAATTTAGCTAGACATGGATTTGGGAAAGATAAAACATAAATAAAAACAATAAATAATAATTTGCATTATAATAAAACTGGAGTTACGATTGAAATGAGAAACCTGTAAATATTCCAATTGGCCTTTGGGCAGATCCTCCACAGATGTTGGCAGGATTCTGGTCTTTATGCCAAATTGATCGTACAATAAAAGTAGGAATTACAGAAGAATGAAAATGGAATACAGAGAAAAGTAAAGAGAAACAAATAAGAATATTAAACTGGAAAGGTTTTCTCTGGAAATAAATTTGGCAGCACTTTGTTGTATGAATGCGGCTCCCTTCTGAGGTCCCCTTCTTCCCCTTTTATAGAGATGGAATTCTAACGGTTACTACTGGAGAGAGTGGACTTTGAGGCAGAAAATTCAGGGAGTAGTGGTCCACTATTTGGGACTTGGAACTGCTTCTTTAACGTGTAATTGAAGTGGGGCGTTTTTACCTGCATGACAGTCGTCACAAGGTGTGACGGTTGTCACCCGTGTGACGATCGTCATGGAGCTGTGACAGTCGTCACATCAGCAAAAACAGCCTTCTGCGCTTTTCATGATGTTTTCACTCCTTTTTCGTCCATATTTCATCTGAGATTGCTTCTTTTCTTCATGTTGCCTTGTTTAGACGTGATCGTTGAATACCTGCAAAATATCAGACAAATAACACGGAAATAACCCGAAATCGGATCGAAAACGGTTAAACTTTAGTTGAATTATGTATCAAAATATATATACAATTTCGTGTTATCAAACTCCCCTAAGCTTGAATCTTTGCTTGTCCTCAAGTAAAACATGAAAAAGTCGGCAAGCATGAGACAGCTTCTTCGTTCGCAAAGTTGGGAAAAACCGAGATTCTTGGTAAGAACAAAATGAGTACCATGACGAGACTGGACTACAAGTCTTCGGAGGTCTCCTTCTTATGCAAACCGGTCCCAGTCATGCTACTTTGTTTGTTCTAGCGCAATCACATTAAGCCCGTTGTCCATACACTTTCATGGCAAGTCGACCTGTTAGTGAATATGATCTCATTTTTGTTTTTGATCTTCTTCATTGATCATAAGCTTATGTCATTGATTTTTCAATGAGTTTTCGTGTCGTTGGGCTAAATGCTCGGGTGAGGAGCACCTAACTTAGAAGGAAACGTGTCTTATATTTTTGGGCTATTTAGCTCTCTTTTCATGATTTTTCATCTTTTTGGAGATCATACACTTATTTGCATCGGTCGCTCGCTTAGAAGTGCTTTAGGATGGTGCTGACTGCTAGTATAAACTACTTGGGGCTGAGTTTGCGTAGACACTTGAGACTTTGGTACGCGTAGGTAGTGAAACCGACTCGCATAAACCGGAGATCTAAGGTGTCAGGACGGTACTGGTTTTGTTAGAACTGTCGTTTCCTCGGAGTTTCAAAACTTGGTTTGAACTCGGTTACATTCTCGTGATGCTTTTGCTTTTGAGGAACGAACGAAAATTTTTGTTTATGTTGAATAATGTGGGGATGTTTGCGTAACGGAAAAAGTATATATAAACGAGCTTTATTTGCTAAAAATAGAAAATGTTTAAATAGGAATTACGAAATTCAAAGTACAGTGGAATGAAAATAAAGGCTCCGCTCCCACACTATCTCAATCAGTGTCCCCACTGATTTTGAAGCATGCGAGAGGGAGATACAACGGAAATGAAAGTGCAAATAAACTGGAAATATAGTAAACAATTAAGGAAAATGATATCTAATCACGTCCGCTGCCTCGGTCACGTCCGCGCTGGCGTCCTCTGGCTCTGGCAAGGGCTACTCTATCCTCATAACTCATAGCTCCGGTGTGGTAGACGGTGTCCCGGAGTCCTTCGACCTGCAAAGTCAGATTCGCCAGGTTCTCAGTAATGGTAGCTTGACCGGTTTGAAGTTGTTGCATTTGAGTCCGGTGCCAAGCTTCGAACTGGTCAGCTCGCTGATTCTGCTGCTGCAGCATAATGAGTATCTGTGCCTGCTGGTCGAGAGAGCGGCGAAGGTCCTCTTCTGTGTAGTCGGGCACTGGATGATGGCGGCGGCGGAGGGAGGATGTACCTTCGTAAGGAGGAGGTTGTGATGCCTCTGGCTGCTCGGACCTGTCCAACTCAGCTTGGATTTCATCGTCAGAACCTTGGGTGTGGTCCTGAGTAGGAACAGCGGCAGCAGGAGGGGCAGTGAGGTCAAATAACTAGTTGGTACGATCCTCTGGGTGTGTGCGGGTGCGTGATGGAAGGATGATGCTTCGGACAATCTTGCCACGCACTACCGGATGGTACTTGCCGTGAGCTCTGGAACGGATAAGGTGGGAGGCTCTGCAGTGGTCGGTGTCAAGGAACACCGAGGGGATGGAACGGAGGTGCTGGAGGCGGTCGCCAAGGTTCAGCCCAAGTGCAATGGCAGTGACAATCCCGCCAAAGTGAAATGGCTTCGAGCCACGGTTGCAGTTGGCCTGAATGTGAGCCAGCAGAAACGGAGCGGTGTTGACAGGCTCGTTGTTGAAGACGCAATGGAGGAAGAAGAGCTCTTTTGAGTTCACCTTATGGTTGCTGTCTCTGGCGAAAATTGTGTTGCTCAACGCTCTGTGAAAGTACCGGATGGTTGGGTTATGGATATGTGTGGCGTGCAGAGAGTCCCAACCATTGGCATTGATGCCGGTCAACTGGTACCACAGTGCGAAAGCTTCGTGCTGGAACTGATCGATGAGGCGGCGATGAGCATTGTCGCCTCGAGGTAGCTGTAGGATGGCGGCAATCTGGTTTTGGTTCACCTGATAGTTTGTGCCGAACATCCGGAAACAAGCGGCACCGGAATGTTGGTTGAGGTCGCCGCTGGATGTGACGTAGGTAAACGAACTCAAGAACTCGAGAGTGAGTTGTTTGTATGTTGGCAGTGGATTGGTGCAGAGATTCCAGATGCTTGCTCGTTGAAGCATCCAAGTTACGCCTTCAAGGAGGCCTAGCTCCGTAAGCGACGGAATGTGTGGATAATGAGTCGGCTGGAGCGACCTTTGATGTAATGCGATGTAGTTTGCTCGCTGTCTTTCGCCTAAGTCACCTTCGCTGAAGATAATGTTGCTAATATCCGGGGTTTCTACATTTCTTGCCATTGTTGGAAGATTGAGAGGGTTCTGAAGATTGGGGTTTTTCTGCAAAGTGGGAAGAACTGACAGAAGTGTGGTTGGAAGTTGAGATTGGAGTTGAAATATATGGTGAAATGTGGGGAGAACGAAAATTTGTAGTGGGGTAGGAGTTCTGATGATTGGAAGTTGAAATGAAGGTAGTGGGAGAGAAAACGCAGCCCTGTTATATCAGATAGAAGTTCTGGGTTCATGACGGTCGTCACGTATGTGTGACGGTCGTCACCCGCCTGACGCTCGTCAGGGTCCTGTGACGGTCGTCACAGCAGCAAAATCTGCAGAACGCAGAATTTTGCTCTGAGAGCGTTCTTGCAGTGACTTTTAGGCCTAGTATTGATACGGCAATGTGTTATAACAGCGAACAAACAAAGAGTAACATAAAAATAGAATAATTGAATAAAGACTATGATTGAAATAACATGAAATTGAAATGATTGTATGTAGTACATAAAGAAATTAACAATGCGAAAATTCCAAATGATGAAATGAAACTAAACTAAACCAAACTAAACTGAATCTACTGCTAAAACTAGTATCTAGTATTTTTGTGTCTTTAACTCATCGAATTTCCGTGCGTAGTGGTCGAGCTGGTGACAGACTAAGTCCATGAAGACTACCAGTTCGCTGTGTATGCCTGCGATGTCATCTTTTACAGTAGTCAGAGTTGCATCAACGTTGTCCAATCGGAGTAGAACGGTATCCATTTTGTCGGTGGTTTCCTCAGGGATAGGCTCAGGATAGGTGTTGTAGTGCGGAGGAGTCATAGGGTCTACATCAGCTTCGGATGCAGCATCCGCATAGTACATATAGTCGTGTGCCTCAGAGATGTGGTCACTATCATACATATAGTTCTGTGGTGTTGACTGTGGTGAAGGAGGTCCCATAGGCTCGTCCAGTTCATAAAGCCAGTTGTCCTTGTTGTGGATACTCGTCATCAGATGATCAGGCAGTGTGAATAGTTGTACTGGTTTTTCGTTAATGAGGTACTCATACGGTCCAGGTCCCATAGTTCCTAAAATGCGCCTGTTAAAGCAGAATTGTATGTTCATGGGTCGGATGGTGCCAAAACGAGTGCTAGCATTTAAGTGGAATCTAAGGCCAAGCTCGTGGGCAATCATTGTCACGAGGCCTCCTATAAGAATAGGTGTCTGTGGTTCCTGCGTGAGGCGTTTGAAAGATCTCATCATGAAAGGCACTGCATTTACTGTACGTCCCTGAGAAGCACAGAACATGATGAATAACTCCTCTTTAGATACTGCAGTAATATTTTCTTCTTTCCCAAACAGGGTGTGAGCTAGTATCTTATGGAAGTATCTGAAAGCTGGGTTATGGATATCATCATTATACATTTTGTCTGGTTCAGGGTGATAGTCGCCTGTGATTCTACCCCAGAATTGGTCGAGTTGAAAATCAATATCGTCATCTTCTGCACTGATGAACACATGCGGTCCGCTAGGAAATCCTATGAGGTTAGCTAGTGACATCCGGCTATGGGTTTGGTCCATTCCAAACAATCGGAAGGTAATCAGCTCTGTGTTGGATCCAAAGCCATAGTTGGGTATGTATCTGAAAGAACTAAGGAATTCATAGGTAAGATCCTTATAGGTAGCAAAACGTGTTTTCAAAGCAGTGTTCTCCCAACCCAGTTGATTAAACAGGTATTGAATGCTATCCGTGATTCCTAGTTTATCCATGGTAGACTTATCATAATACAGCGTTAAGGCGAATTCTCTTTCAGCTAGTGCTGCAAATCTTGCCTTTTGAGCTAGTCCTCGAAAGTGAACCTTTGTGAAGTCGTACTCGGCCATACTCGCAGGTAATTCGGAGAAAACAGAAGGAATGTTTTGAAGACTTTAAAAATCCTAAAAAGTTTAAAACAGGAGTTTGAAGTCAGGATTTTTGAAAACAAAAAGCGGTAGAAACAAAAGACAAAAGAGAAAAATAAAATAAAATAAAAATATGAAAACAAACGAAAGTAGAAAGTAATAATAATTATAAGTTTAGAATTTTTGTTGGATTTTCAAAGCAAAATTTTAAATAAAAATGAAATACAATAACGAGGGAAATTGGGTTGCCTCCCAGTAAGCGCTATTTTTAACGTCTAAAGCCTGACGATAGCTTGGTGACAAGCTATTCGGGTGTTTGAGCTGGAAGCTCAAGCAGTGTTATACTACAGACTTGAGGGCTGGTTTCGTTCTTATTATAATATTTTAGACGTTGCCCGTTTACGATAAACGGTGCATTCGTCTTATCGGTAATTTCAACAGCTCCACTCTGAAGTACTTTAGTCACTTCATAAGGTCCAGACCACCTAGATTTTAGTTTACCTGGGAAGAGTTTTAATCTTGAATTAAAGAGCAATACGATGTCTCCCACACTGAATTGTTTCCTTACTGAACGTTTATCATGCCACTTTTTAGTTCGTTCTTTGTAGATACGGGCATTTTCGTAAGCGTCTAATCGAAGTTCTTCCAATTCGTGTAAGTTCAAGATTCGCTTTTCTCCTGCCTCAGTGTAGTTGAAATTGAGTGTCTTAATGGCCCAGAAGGCCTTATGCTCTAATTCTACAGGGTGATGGCAGGATTTACCGTAAACTAATTTGTAGGGGGCAACACCTATTGGTGTCTTAAAAGCGGTCATATAAGCCCATAAAGCTTCTTGTAGCTTTGACGACCAATCTTTCCTTGAGGTAGCGACAGTCTTTTCCAATATCTGCTTTATTTCTCTGTTCGAGACCTCTACTTGTCCGCTAGTTTGCGGATGATAAGGTGTAGCTACTCGGGGTCAGACTCCATATTTAGAGAGAAGTTTATCGAATATTCGCGATATGAAGTGAGATCCGCCGTCACTAATGATGAGTCTGGGTACACCAGATCTAGGAAAGATTGTGTTTTTGAAGAGTTTGATTACTACTCGTGCGTCGTTTGTTGGAGCAGCAATGGCTTCTATCCATTTAGACACGTAATCGACAGCAACGAGTATGTAATTATTACCAAAAGAAGGTGGGAATGGTCCCATGAAATCTATTCCCTATACGTCAAAGATTTCTACCTCTAAGATTCCTTTCTGAGGCATTTCATCGCGTCTTGAGATGTTGCCGGTTTGTTGGCATCGATCACATTTGAGCACAGCGATGTGAACGTCTTTCCAGAGGTTAGGCCAGAATAAGCCGGCTTGGAGAATTTTAGTGCACGTCTTGGATGTACTAGCATGACCACCATATGGTGCTGAATGGCATTGGGAAATGATATTTTCTATTTCTTCCTCTGGGACACAGCGACGGTATATGTTGTCGGCCCCTCTCTTGAAGAGTAGAGGTTCGTCCCAATAATAGTGTTTCAGATCATGGAAGAATTTCTTCTTTTGCTGATAAGTGAGATCCGGAGGAAGCACGCCTGCAGTGAGGTAATTAACGATGTCAGCATACCAGGGTAATGTGACTTGGGCATAGACGGCTTCTACGGCTTTTTCAAATTCTGGATCTTCCGAGATTGAGTTGGGTATGTCACTTTCTAATTTGGCTATCAGACGTTCGTACGGGAAATCGTCATTTATCGGTACTGGTTCATGTTTGATGCCTTCTATTCGGGATAAGTGATCTGCAACAACGTTCTCGGTTCCTTTCTTATCTTTGATTTCTAAGTCAAACTCTTGTAATAACATGATCCATCTCAATAGTCTTGGTTTGGCATCCTTTTTGCTTATTAGGTATCTTATGGCAGCGTGGTCTGTGTATATGATGATTTTTGCTCCTACTATGTAAGAACGGAATTTGTCAAGCGCAAATATAACTGCTAGAAGTTCCTTTTCTGTGGTAGCGTAGTTCATTTGGGCAGGATCTAAGGTTCTACTGGCATAGTAGATGGCATGGAGTTTCTTGTCCTTCCTTTGTCCTAGAACTGCGCCTACGGCATAATCACTCGCATCACACATGATTTCGAACGGTAGTCGCCAATCGGGTGGTTGCATAATCGGTGTGGTGATAAGGGCTGATTTTAATGTTTCGAATGCTTTTAGTCAGTCGTCGTCGAAGACGAACTCATCATCTTTCATCAACAGGTCGGTCAGAGGTTTTGTGATTTTCGAAAAATCTTTTATAAATCTTCGGTAGAAACCGGCATGTCCTAGAAAATTCCGTATTTCTCGTACGGATTTTGGAGGTTGGAGATCTTTTATAATCTCTATTTTAGCTTTGTCGACCTCAATTCCTTTATCTGATATGACATGTCCTAGAACTATTCCTTGTCGGACCATAAAATGGCATTTTTCCCAATTTAGGACGAGGTTTACTTTTACACAACGTTCTAATACCATTTCTAAGTTTTGTAGGCATCCTTCGAAACTTTGTCCACATACCGAGAAATCGTCCATAAATACTTCCGTGATGTTATCTATGAAATCTGCAAAGATTGCCATCATGGATCTTTGGAAGGTTGCTGGAGCATTACAGAGTCCGAACGGCATTCGGCGGTAAGCAAAAGTACCATAGGGACAGGTGAATGTAGTCTTTTCTTGGTCATCAGGATGAATGGGAATTTGGAAGAATCCTGAATAACCATCTAGATAGCAGAAATATGAATGTTTGGCTAATCTTTCCAACATTTGGTCTATGAAGGGTAACGGGAAGTGATCTTTTCGTGTGGCCTTGTTAAGCTTCCTATAATCAATGCACATCCTGCTTCCAGTCACGACTCTTTTTGTTATTGATTCGCCTTTTTCGTTTTTAACTACTGTGACTCCTCCTTTCTTTGGTACGACATGAAATGGGCTGACCCATTCACTATCGGAGATCGGATAGATGATTCCTGCATCTAGCAATTTCTTTACTTCATCTCTGACTACAGTGCTCAGGATGGGGTTCAGTCTTCTCTGATGCTCTCGAGAGGTTTTAGAGTCTTCCTCTATTGTAATTCGATGCATACAGATCGAAGGGCTTATACCTTTTAGATCACTTATGTTATAGCCTAACGCGGTGGGGTACTTCTTTAGGACTTCTAATAGCTTTTCGGTTTCTGGTTGTCCTAAGTCGGCGTTGACTACCACTGGTCTTTTTTGTTCATCGTCTAGAAATTCATATCTAAGGTTTTTGGGTAGTGTTTTAAGTTCTAAAGATGGGTTCTTCGGACCTGGCATGTGGTTTGGAGTCAGTGCTAAGCTTTCGCTTAGGTTGTCGTCTTTATACGGTTTAAGCCAATCGTCGTCTTCAGAAATATCGGGTATTTGAATCTTTATTATTTCTGAGTACGTGGTCTCTTCATTTTCAAGTTCTCTTATGCATTCGTCAATTTCGTCTACTGAATAGCAGGTATCGTCTATGGCTGGTGCTTGTAAGAACTTGGTGAGAATGAACTCTATCTTTTCTTCTCCTACTTCGAATGTTAGCCTTCCTTTCTTCACGTCTATAATAGCTCCGGCTGTAGCTAGGAACGGTCTTCCTAGAATAATTGGGGTTACAGTGTCTTCCTTGATGTCCATGATTATGAAGTCGGTTGGAATGTAGAATTATCCTATGCGTACTGGAACGTTTTCCAGTATTCCGACTGGGTATTTTACTGATCGGTCAGCTAATTGAACGGACATTTTGGTTGGTCTGAGGTCTCGCATATTCAGCTTTTTGCATATAGATAAAGGCATAACACTGATACTGGCTCCTAAATCGCATAGAGCTTTGTCTATTACGAACTTTCCTATGACGCAGGGTATGGAGAAACTACCTGGGTCTTTTAATTTAGGAGGCATGCAGTTTTGAATAATGGCGCTACACTCTGCAGTAAGTGTAACTGTTTCGTTATCCTCAATCTTCCTCTTATTCGACAGGATTTCTTTGAGAAATTTAGCGTATGACGACATTTGAGTTATCGCTTCTGTAAAAGGAATAGTAATATTCAGCTGTTTAAGGAGCTCTACAAATTTCTTAAACTGTCCTGAAGTTTTGGAGTTTATTAATCTTTGAGGATAAGGGATAGGTGGTTTATATGGCGCTGGAGGTGCTTGAGTTTTTTCACTTGCGGTATCCTCCTTCTCGTTGTCTTCCTTCTTCTCTAACTCGGATTCCTTTTCTGCTTGTTCAGTTGGTTTTTGTTGCATGGTTGAGTTTTCGGTCCTCGGATCGATCAATTCGTCCAATTCTTTTCCACTTCTTAGTATTACAGCATTTGCTTGGCCTTTTGGATTCTGTTCGGGTTGTCCAGGAAATGTGCCAACAGGTGCGGCAGCAGAGGCTTGTTGTTGAGCCACTTGTGATATCTGTGTTTCTAACATTTTGTTGTGGGTGGCTAAAGCGTCTACTTTTCCGGTCAACTGTTTAATTTGCTCGCTAGTGTGTATGTTTTGATTCAGGAATTCTTTGTTTGTTTGAGCTTGAGTAGCTATGAATTTTTCCATCATCAATTCGAGGTTGGATTTCCTAGGTGCATTCTGAGCGGCAGCTGATTTCTGATATCCTGGTGGAGCAGTAGGCATTTGCAATGCATTTTCGCTTTTGTAAGAAAAGTTTGGATGATTTCGCCAACCTGGGTTATAGGTATTTGCGTAAGGATTTCCTTGAGCATAATTTACCTGGTCTGGTGGGATTCCGGCTAGCAATGGGCATTCGGGTGCATTATGAGTGGTGTTTCCGCATAACTCGCAATTTGGAGTTACGGCAGCGACAGTTGCAGTGGGGTTAACGGTCAGACTATCAATCTTCTGTGCTAGAGCATCTACTTTAGCGTTGAACTTTTCAAGGCTGCTGATCTCGTACATCCCACCTTTCGCTGTGGTTTTCTCTGTTGGAGTGCGTTCACCTCCCCATTGGCAATGGTTTTGTGACATGTTTTCGATTAATTGATAGGCTTCATCGTATGGCTTATCCATAAGTGCACCGCCCGCGACAGCGTCTATTGTTAATCTAGTATTGTATAGAAGCCCATTATAGAAAGTATGGATTGTCACCCAGTCTTCTAGACCGTGGTGAGGACATGTTCTCATCATATCTTTGAATCGTTCCCATGCTTTGTAAAGAGATTCAGTATCTTTTTGTCGAAATCTGTTGATTTGAGCTCTAAGCATAGCAGTTTTGCTTGGCGGAAAATATCTCGCTAAGAAGACGTTCTTCAATTGTTCCCACGTCGTAACGGAGTTGGATGGTAAAGATTGTAACCATGTCCACTCTCTGTCTCTAAGAGAGAATGGGAAAAGACGAAGTCTTATCGCGTCTGGAGTTACTCCATTTGCTTTCACTGTGTCCGCGTATTGTACAAACTTCGTTAGATGTTCGTTCGGATCCTCAGTTGCGTTTCCTGAGAATTGGTTTTGTTGTACAGCTGACAGCAATGACGGTTTCAGCTCAAAATCATTTCGGGTAATAGCTGGGGCAGCAATGCTACTTCTAAGCTCCATCTGAGAGGGTGTAGCGTATGCCTTCAGCGGTTTGTTTGGAGGTCCTTCAGCCATGTTTGATTCTTCTTCGGATTTGGGAATGGGAGTGAGAGGATCAGGAATGTTATGTTTGAGTTGGTACTCAATGATTCGGCTTCTTAGATGTAAGAAGCGCTCTAGTTCTGCGACTGAAGGTTTCGAGATATCGCCTTGTGAGCGATTACTTGGCATACAATCGACAACACTAGTAAAGGAAAAATGAAAATTGTTAACCTAGTCTATACGGTGTAACAGAAAGTTACACTATTGACTAAACGGATCCCCGGCAACGGCGCCAAAAACTTGATCGCGACTTTCTATGTCTAATACAACCTAACTGCAAGTGCACAGTCTATCGCGTAGTAATAATAGATATCGATCCCACAGGGACTCGTAATCAAACTAGTGTTCTCGGGAGTTACTATGTTTAGCTAGGTAGAATATGTTTAAGGGAATAAGATTGTCACTAAAAGGAAACTAAGAATGCTACTTAGATTATAATTGATTGAATCGATATGCAGTAGTTGGGTTCTTCATGGATTTGACAAGTTACCGGTGTATGAAATAATTTTCAGAGTTTATTTAAGCAGAAAATGGTGATTTAAAGACTCTCGCCTCACGATGGTTATTGACGCTAATCATAATCCTAAGGGCCAAACGTACACTTTCGTATCCCATTCGGGGTTAAAATTATTTTTTGGAAATCTCTAAGTTCTAATTCATTTTAAAGTGCTTTCGCTGTTATTAAAATGGATGACTAGTGTTTACTATCTGATCTTACCGCAGCTTTCGCTTGTTGGTTCGTATCTTAATTAATTTCCCACTTTCGTGGCAAAACTACTTTTAAATAAGTTCTCGCTTTCACGACGAGGTTTATTCAGTAAATCAATTTTAAACACTCAGACCATAAATTACTTTTGAAAAGAGAATTTTCAACCAGTTATTATCAAATCCCATTCGAATTATTACTACATATCGATTACTTAAATTTAGCTAGACATGGATTTGGGAAAGATAAAACATAAATAAAAACAATAAATAATAATTTGCATTATAATAAAACTGGAGTTACGATTGAAATGAGAAACCTGTAAATATTCCAATTGGCCTTTGGGCAGATCCTCCACAGATGTTGGCAGGATTCTGGTCTTTATGCCAAATTGATCGTACAATAAAAGTAGGAATTACAGAAGAATGAAAATGGAATACAGAGAAAAGTAAAGAGAAACAAATAAGAATATTAAACTGGAAAGGTTTGCTCTGGAAATAAATTTGGCAGCACTTCGTTGTATGAATGCGGCTCCCTTCTGAGGTCCCCTTCTTCCCCTTTTATAGAGATGGAATTCTAACGGTTACTGCTGGAGAGAGTGGACTTTGAGGCAGAAAATTCAGGGAGTAGTGGTCCACTATTTGGGACTTGGAACTGCTTCTTTAACGTGTAATTGAAGTGGGGCGTTTTTGCCTGCATGACGGTCGTCACAAGGTGTGACGGTCGTCACCCGTGTGACGGTCGTCATGGAGCTGTGACGGTCGTCACATCAGCAAAAACAGCCTTCTGCGTTTTTCATGATGTTTTCACTCCTTTTTCGTCCATATTTCATCTGAGATTGCTTCTTTTATTCATGTTGCCTTGTTTAGACGTGATCGTTGAATACCTGCAAAACATCAGGCAAATAACATGGAAATAACCCGAAATCGGATTGAAAACGGTTAAACTTTAGTTGAATTATGCATCAAAATATATATATACGATTTCGTGTTATCACGTCCTACAGCTCATACCATATAAGGCTTCAAACGGTGTCATTCCATTACTTGAATGAAAACTGTTGTTGTGAGTAAACTCAATCAAAGACAATTAGCTATCTCAATCACATCTTTTTTCCAATACACGTGCTCTCAAAAGATCCTCAAGTGACTGAATCGTCCTCTCTGTATGACCATCTGTCTGCGGATGATTAGCAGAACTCAATTGCAACATCGTACCCAAAGCACTTTGCAAACATTCCTGAAATCTCGATGTAAGCCTCGAATTTATATCTGACACAATGCTAAACGGAATACCATGTAAACTGAAAGTCCTCTAAATGTACATCTTTGTTAACTTCTCCAATGGGTAATCCATTCTCATTGAAATAAAATGAGCATATTTCTTCAATCTATCCATAATGACCCAAATAGCCTCACTGTAACACCTTATTCTACACATTTGTATAATAATTTGAAAATACGAAAGTTTCGGAAATAAATCAGAGTTACACACGTAGGATGCCACATTCAAAAACATCATCATGAAGTATCAAATCACTTCATATATCATTTATTAATAAAACAAATAATTCGATTAAACAGCAGAATTAAATCAATGGTTTAGCATTAAATCCCCAATTACATCAAATCTCCATATAATACGTGGTTCAACATCATTAACAAAACCAGATACGTAACAAACAATAAAGAACAAATAACATAAAAACATAACGAAATCCCCATCCTTCCCATGTTACGTATCAGAGTGACTCTTAAGACTTGATCAAATAGCAACATAAGCTTCAAGTATTACTTAGGTACCTGATCATCTGTACTCCCCAAGGAGCACAAACACAACAAACAGAAAATGGATGAGAACTACATTCAATAATACACGATGAAAATCACATGCTAAGGAGTAGTTAACACACAAAGCCCACCCATCATACAAGTATAATGCATATACAAGTGTCACCTTATCATTCGGTATAATAACCCACATTCAATCATATATAAATGCAATGCGACTCAACTGACACAACACAATGCATACGATACCAACACAATCACGTACAACTTACCCTAGAATCCGATTCCCGTTGGAATACGGATAAGTCGTATACGTTTGTCGCAACTGCGAAAAAAGGGAGCCGGCAAAAACAAACAGAAGAGTCGCCACCGAACGTTATTTATCCCAAAGAGAGGGAACGAAAATGATTGAAGAAACCCTAAGAGAAAGGGAAAGACAAGGTCATCACAACTAAATATTGGGTTCGGGAGTCGGTTACGCAAGGGAAAGGTATAAGCACCCCTCACGTCTGTTGTACTCAACGGGATCCACGCTTGTTGTCTAATCTATGGGTGAAAACTATCTAAAAGCTACTGCTAAACAGGGGTGAACAAAAACAACAGACTCAATAGGACATCGACTCCCTATGCCTACGTATTCCCTCGTGCAATGGGAAAGTCAGAGCCAACGCAGTTCGGGAAACTACGGGTGATGAGGGAAGGTTACTCGCTAAGACATCGCCATCTTGTGTCTACGTATCCTCATCTAGTATGAGAAATCAGAGCAAATGTAGTTCGGGAAACTACGGGACAAGGTTGGTTAAGTATTTTTTATGAGTGACGCTAAGCTTCCATTCCAGCAGTTAGGGACGATGCCTGTTTGTGGTAGAACAGAAACGTAACATACCCTTTCTGAAAATGAGGTTTGAAAACAATCCTGAAGGATGAAAAAGTTTGAATTTGGTTTTGTGTTTTTTAGAAGAAGTGAGTTGAGTTAGTTTGAAACTTATGTTGCACTAAAGATTATGACATAAGGGCGACTGCGTTGCATATCGCCCAAAGGGCATATGCTAAACACTCTAGATAATGTAAAGAGAGACCTTCCCACTTATCATTACTCATGTACTTAAAGCTCGTAGCATACAACACTTGTTATCCTTTATTAGGTGTCTTGACAAAATTTAAGATGAGAAGAGAAGACACAAAGACTAAAGGGAACTAAGAACCCTAATGTTGTCATGCAAAGTGGTCCTAAAGTTGGGATAGAAGGGAACTACCTAATGTTATCATGTAAAGGATTGAAAGCCTAATGTCTCTCCTACTACCATCTTAAACAGAGGGACTAGGAATCCTAAGGGATCATGTGAACAAGCACAAGTAAACACAATGCTAATCAATCACATATGAAAAGATCAAAAGGAGGACTTAAACAAGTCTATGAAAGATGAAAAAGATATGCAAAAGAAAACAAAATATGCAAACATGAAACATTCATCAAAGTCAAACATAAGTCACAAAAGAAAAGACTTAAACAAGTCAAGAAGGATGGGAGGGAATGAGAGAAGCAAACTCCTACAATCAAATGCCATCAACATCACAAGAAGAAAGATACTAAACAATGAATCACAATCAAAGAAGTGGGGGAAGAAGTAGAACGGGGCATCAACCACATCATGATCATCTCAACCAAACAACCACTCATGATCAAATAAATAAAGGCACACAAACAACTCAAAAGAAGTTAAATGTTCACAACATCCTCAAAGTGAAACAAACATCACCAAAGCATCATGAACAAGCACATAACCATCAAGGTTAGAAGTGAACTCAAGTGATATGCCTCAAATTCAAAATCAAATCACCAAGCCAACACAAGAATGATCAAATCAAATTGAAGGACCAAAGTCCATACAACATCTCACACTTCAAACATAAGTGGAAAACATGATCAAATAAAACTTGTGATACAAGGCACATATCCAATAGACCTCTAATCATGCAAGGAAACACCTCTATCATGTTAAAAAGAGCTAACAATACTCATGAGGGCCTCAAGGGATCACACAAGATCATATCCCCCAGAATTAGGTCAAAGCATGCACACATACACATGGTTAAAACACTTTGAATTTGAGGCATCCACAAAAAATAGAAGCAAGCTCAAATAAAATTCAAATAAAATGGAAAACTTAAATTGAACTAATCCAAAATCAGTGTGCAAAAGATCATGGCAAGAGTTGCATCAAAGCACCACTAATCATATTAATCAAGGCAGTGTGTTCAACTTATCAAGCATCCATCGAGGGACAAATAAAAACCAATGGAAACCAATTAAAAAGTGATCATCAAGACCTCAAACCAGCCTTTAAATAAGCCTCAATAAAACACCTAAACGTGAGAGGAAAATTGGTAAAAGGGGGTGTTCAATTGAAGTCAAAGATCAAGTTTAAATTCAATGTATCAACCATAAAACCACCTTAAATATTAAATCAGTTAAAAATACTAAAAATAATTGAAAAATAAAAATAAAAATATTGAAAAATATCCTAACATCCTAAAATGTCAGAAACATATTTTTTTGGAATTTTGTAATGCTTAAAACTATTTTAAAATGAATTAAAAAGAAAATACAAGAAAAATAAAATAAAAAGAAATTAAAGAAGCAAGGGAGGTGCATTAGCAATCAGGATTTGAACTGCATTCCTTTGTAACACGCACGTGGGCCAACAAAAGGAGGTGTGAAAAGAAAATATGCAAGGCCCAAATTAACACAAAAACTCGGACTTAATGAAACGATTCGTTTCATTAATCCTAGCGGCGTGACAACTCAGATTCAACCTACCATGCAAGCAAGTCAATGTGCCACCTCAGGGACACCTCAGCTCAAACCTTAGACGCCAGAGCCCTAGCTTCAGTCGTCTTCCCAGGTGAGCTTCACCGGCGTTGGCCAGAAAACACCATAAAAATGAAAACCCATGGTACCAATTTAAAGCTCTTTTCACGCAGGTTAAGATTCTACCCTTAGTTTTTGAAAAAGGTTCTTAAAACAAGGTGAAAAAAGGCCACGAAAGTTCAATGCACAAATTGAAAATCACTCAAACAGCCACAATAATGATTCAAACAATGCCTACACGAGGTAGGACTTCAGATGCTTCCAAAATGATCTTAAATTCAAGTCTAAAATGGAAGTTTTAGAGAGTGGAAGTTTACCTAACGGAGCTGCTCCGTTGGCCTTTCAATCCTTGTGCAAGCTTCACTCTAAAGCTCCTAACCTCTTCCTTATGCTTTAGTGATGATGAAATGAGCAAGAGATTAGATGGAAACTCAGTGAAATTCAAATTAGAAGAAAGATAAAATTTGTGTATCTTTGTTGGAAACTCTCCTCTCATGTAGCTGCTCGTGTTCTTCTTTGTTTAGGGTTTGTCCACAACTTATATATGAGGGCTTAGGGGTGTTCATGCAGGCCCATGATGATTAACTTGCTTGATTGAAAGTTTTGCCAAAAAATAATCATTTCCATGTGCACACGGGTTATGGCATGGTTTTCACCTCTGTTTGGTCAGCAAATGGTACTAGAGGGTGTGTGGAAATGAATGATGGTAATTTTGATGATTGAAAATGAGTTGGAATATGGTCTTGGACAATTACTTTTTATGGTGTAAAGTTTGAAAAATGGCTTGAAAAATGAAAGTCATGTTGACTCAAATTAGGTAAAGAATGACATGACTATTATGTGATGATGATATGGTGTCAAAAATTCAAAAACAACTTCATTTAGTAACTTGAAATGGTAGGAACTCATTCTAAGTCCAAAAATTAAGTATTCATACTCATTATGGCCTAAGTGATCTCAAAATTCATCAAATGCCATGGATTTTGAGTTCACGATGATGTTAATACCCTTTGACACAACTTTCATGTGGCAAGAATTTGGATTAGAGGTCTTGAAGTGGATGCAATTGGTCCTTGAAGTGAATGACCTAAAATTAGGTTTCCAAAATTGCCCTTGACTTGTGAAGACCATAACTAGAGCTCCACACATGATAATGATGAGTTCTAGCACTTTTTGGAAATCTAAGACAATGAGTAACAACTCTCATGTTTGATGGAAAATGAGGAAGAGCTTGGTTCCATGTGAAAAATGCCTTGGAAGTGAGCTATCCTTGAGTGCCTCTAAATTCTCTTCATCTGGTGACACCAACTTGTAGACACCATAACTTAAGATGCATGAATACAATGGATGATTTCTTGTACTCAAAAGAAAGCTTGAAATATGATGAACAAGTCTCATGTTTGTTGGAAAATGAGATAAGACTTGTATCATAGTGAAGTTTGTCCTTGAAGTTAGGTACCAAAAGAGGGGATTTTACACTTAGAACCATCTGAAACCCTAATTTAGTAACTTCTTGAACTCTTGAGTCTTCTTGACTTAATCTCAACATGATATTAGAGATGACCTAGGATGACTTCCCATGGCTTCCAAGATCAAGAACCAAGTCTTGAGCCCTCTCAAGTTCACAGTTGACTTTTTGTTGACTAAATGAAACCCTAACACCTTATCCATTGAATGAGGTTCTTGCAGATGACTTGTATGATCTTGTAACCCTTATAGAGAACCCTTAAGGTGAATATTGAGCTCTTGAATCATGTCTCATCCAAAGAGATAACCTCATGTGCCTCTACACATCCTCAAGATATGGGTGAAACCCAAACACATACTCTCACTTCTCAAGAAGATTTGAGACCCACTCTGATGACCATGAATACTTGATGACCTGAAAATGTAACCTTGCTTGAGCTTGAGCATGAAATTTCTCTTTTGAATAGCATCTACAACTTCTTGATCCCTTGTTTAGAACCAATGTTATGCACAAATGCAAATGCTAAATGCTATGAAACATAAGCCAAGATAAAAGAAAAGGTTGGGCAAATTTTGGGGTGCAACAACGTCCCTCTAAACTAAAACTTATCTCCACTCGATTACCACATAGAGTCCGGACGAGACTAGGCACCCATCATGGATTCCCACCTAGCTCATCTCCACATAACATGACATGAATGCATGACACAAAAGTATGCACAATTTAATAATTATTCAAGCATAATTCACGATCCTCAATGATCCCACGTGAGTGGCATACTCATCGTAATTCCCTCCGGAATTACCACCACAACGCAAGATCGTCCATATACGACAATCTTGGCTCACAGACATCTAACACGTCTCAACCAGACAATCTCATAAAATCCCATGTTTTATTTTATTTGATGTCATTGCTAGTTTCACCTATGTTTAATTATATCATGTTAGTCTTACGGATCAAGAGAAATTGCATCGCACGCGAAATCAGAACAAAATTGCAAAAATGGGAAAATTGCACTACAACTCTGCCCATATGCGTATGGCCCTGCCCCATACGTGTATGGCCACTCTCCCTTGCCCCAGTCTTGCGTACCATACGTGTATGGCCTTATTAGCCCATGTCTCATACTCATATTGCCCTAGGCCTTACGCGTACGACCAGAGAGGATTTCCCTCCAAAACCCAACAAAAACCCCCATACATCTAATGGCTAGCCCATACACGTATGACCTACTCCCCCTTACGTGTACCGGCAGACGGCCGTGCTGGCATGGGGACAGGGCGCGTACCGTACGCGTATTGCCCTCTGGGAGTGTCCCCCGTATGCGTAATGCCTCGTGCTTTACGCGTATTGACCAGCCTGCACAGAGAAATTTAGTTTTTGCATCAGTGCGATTTTTTACCCGTTAGGACACCTTCAAACCCTTATTTCAAACCTAAAATAGTATCTATACCATTTTAACCTTAATAGTTTCATTTTGGTTCATTAAACTATCCTTCTCATCAAGTTTTTCACAATTAAAACCCACATCTCGTCATCCCCCAAAATCCATAAATTTTTAGATCTAGTTTCATGATGAACACAACAACAACATACAATTTACACGAATTTTCACAACAAAATTAGTACATAAAACACGAATCACAACAATAATCATTCAGATACGAAAATCAAAACAAGAACGAGAAAAATTATACATAAAATCCTAAGAAGAAAAGAAATTCTCACTACCCTCTCATGTTCTTATCACCATTACAGAACACATTCTCCCTCTTACCTGAATTTTCAAGTTTTTTCTCTCTTCAACAATGGTGGAAAATTCGTGTTCCTCTTGCCCTAGCTCGGCTTCCTTTGCTCTTTCTCTTTTACATGAACTGATACTGTAACCTCCCACTAATCTCTCCTAATAATGTTTTATTTCTTTTTAATTTTCTTAATAATAATAATAATCCAAATAATAATCCTCATAATACTTATGATAATATTAGTAGTCATAATACTAATAATAACACTAATAATAATGATAATGGTAAGAATAATAATAATAATAATAACATTAATAATAATAATACTAATGAAGTATCTCATTATTTATATTATTATCATCACAGTATTATCTCAGCCTTTAATTCTGATTAAATCATTCTACCAAGCTCTCGTACCACCCTTACTCACATACCATTAACCAAGACAATGCCAAAATAATCACACACAGTAAATCATAAACGACTAAATAATTAAATGGGGATTTACAACTCTCCCCCACTTAAAATATTTTCGTCCTCGAAAATGTACCTGATGAGAACAATTCCGGATACGACTCTCGTATCTTGCTTTCCAATTCCCATGTCACACTTCCACCAGCAGCTCCTCCCCAAGCTACTTTCACTAAAGGAATGTCTTTGCCTCTCAACTATTTCATCTTGTGCTCGATCCTTATCGGCATCACCTCCATGGTAATATTATCCGAGCATGTACTTCAATCCTTTGAAGAACATAGGATGGTTCAACAATGTACTTCCAAAGTTGCGACATATGAAACACATCATGAAAATTTGAAATTTCGGGTGGCAGCGCCACTCTGTACACAACAACTCTAACTCTCTGCAAAATATGATACGGTTCGATGAACTTAGGATCCAGCTTCTTTGATTTTAGCACACGACCAACACCGGTCACAGGATTGACCCTTAGAAACACATGGTCGCCTTTGCTGAATTCCAAGTCTTTCCTCCTATTATCATGATAACTTTTCTTCCTACTCTGGGATGCTTTCATCTTCTCCATAATCATCTAGGTTATCTCAGTAGTCTATTGCAGAATCTCAGGTTCAAGTACAGTGCTCTCACCCGACTCATACCATCATAAAGGTGTCCTACACCTCCTACCATACAACACTTCGAAAGGCATCATTCCAATACTAGAATGGTAACTGACATTATAAGTAAATTCAATCAACGGTAAATCGGTATCACAAGCACCTCCTTGCTCAAGTATACAATCTCTCAATAAGTCTTCCAGAGGCTAAATAGTCCTCTTAGATTATCCATCTGTCTGCGGATGATAAGCAAAACCCGACTTCAAACTAGAACCTAAAGCTTCCTGCAAGCTCTTCCAAAATTCGAAAGTAAACCTCAGGTTTCTGTTAGACACAATGCTCGACAAAACCCCATGCAACTTCACTATTATTCTAATATAAATCTCTGCTAACTTTTGACAAAGGAAAACCGATGTTAATGGATATAAAATGTGCCGATTTCGTCAGTCTATCCACATTCACCCAGATAACATTAAAGCCTCTCGCCGTATTCGATAATCCAGTCACAAAATCCATCGCGATACTATCTCACTTCCACTATGGTATTTCCATTAGCTGCATCAAACTTGGAGGTTTCTGGTGTTCCACTTTTGACTTCTGACAGGTCAAACAAGCATACACAAACCGAGCTATATCTTTCTTCATACCTGGCCACCAAAACAATTTCTTAAGGTCTTGATACATTTTTGTAGCTCCTGGATGAATACTCAAGCTACTCCCATGGCTCTCCTCTAAGATCATTTTTCTCAATTCTGGATTATCCGACACACAAATACTGCCTCTAAATCTCAACACACCAAAATCATCTACTTTAAAGTCACCTTCTGCATTCGACCCTCCTGTGGTCATCAAATCCACCAGCTTCAAATCAAGTTTAAGACTCTCTCTAATCTCACTAAGGAACTCATTATTAACTTTCAGCCTATCCAACATCACGCTCTCAGGAGTCAGTTCACAAACCATGCTCAAGTCTCTAAACTACTCAATTAAATCCAACTTCTTAATCATTACTGTTGACATGTAAATTGTCTTTCGACTCAAAGCATCCACCACATAGTTAGATTTAATGGGATGGTAACTCAAGCTAAAATCATAGTCCTTCAAGAACTCCAACCATCTTCTTTGTCTCATATTCAGCTATTTCTGGTCAAATAAATATTTCAAACTTTTATGATTACTACACACTTTAAACCTCGACCCGTACAAGTAACGTCTCCAAATTTTCAACACAAAAACCACTATAGCTAACTCAAGATCATGAGTAGGATAATTCCTTTCATGTACCCTCAATTATCATGAGGCATAAGCCACAACCTTACCATCCTGCATCAATACTCCGCCCAAACTCATTTTAGACGCATCGCAATACACCAAGAAAAGTTCATCTGGCTTTGGTAGAATCAATATTGGCGTTGTAGTCAACCTCTTATTCAATTCCTGAAAACTTTCTTCACACAAGATATCCCACACAAAGGCCTGTTCTTTTTCTAGTCAACTGAGTCAGAGGAATATCCAAATTAGAAAACCCATCGATAAACATGCGGTAATAACCTGCTAATCCCAAGAAACTCCTAATCTATGTCACTGACTTCGGAGGTTCCCACTGAAGTACAACACTCACTTTGGATGGATCCACTGCTATGCCATCACACGAAATAACATACCCAGAAAACCAGGGTTGTCAAACTCGTGGGTAGACTCGTAAACTCGTACGAGTTTACGAGTCTAAGAAGCAATAACGAGTAGACTCACACATAGAATCATTTTTTGATAAACTCGAGTAGACTCGCACAAACTCGTATAGACTCGCGAGTTTATAAAATTTTTTTGAATATTGTTTTTTTTAATTATAAAAAAGCCTAAAAAGGCCCAAATTTCAAAAAATAAATATAAATAAATAAATAACCCTTGTTTTTTTTAGTTGTACGGAAATTAGAAGTCTCTTCTAGTCTCTTGTTCTGCGTTTGCTGCCGTAAAACAAAAGGTTGTAAATTTGCTGTCGTTAATGTTGTAAGTATTTTTTTATGTATTTTATTTGAATTTTTCTCTTATATATTATGTAAACGTGATACACCATGGTTAATTATGTTTAATTGTTTATTTAGATCCACCGATCCTAATCACCTTCTATCAATTCACATGAATAATTGGTTTAGAAAACTTTTGATACATGGCCGAAAATGGTTTTGTAATATAAGATTTTTGGTCTTTGTAGATATGCACCTATTTTGAAATTCATTGATGAACGTTGGGATAACCAACTTCATAGGCCCTTACGTGCCACAACATATTATCTTAATCCTCAGTTCCACTATGAAGATAATTTTAAAGATGAGGATGCCGAAGTGAAAAATGGGTTGTTCAGTTGTTTAAATAGGATGGTAAATGATATTGTTGAGCGCAACAAAATTGTTAAACAAATGACTGACTTTCATTATGCTAGAAGCATGTTCGGTTGTGAAGCTGCAAAAAACTCCAGGAAGGATATGTTACCTGCTGAATGGTGGGATTTCTATGGAGATATGACTCCAGAATTAAAGAAGTTTGCAATTCGTGTTCTAAGCTTAACTTGCAGCTCCTCTGGTTGTGAACGGAATTGGAGTGCCTTTGAAATGGTAATGAAATATTATTATTTGTTTGTTTATATAATTTTTTTATTTGTTTAGAAACATTTGGTTGAATTATTATTTAATTCCCAGGTTCATACAAAGAGAAGAAATAGGTTGCATCAAAAAAAGATGAATAACCTGGTTTATGTCATGTATAATTTGAAGTTGAAAAGTAGAAAAGGAAAAGCAAAAAGTGTTGTTATTTCATTCGAAGATATTCACTCAGATGATGAATGGATAATTGAAGATTCTAATAAAGAAAATATGCAAACTGAAGTTAATGTTGAGCAAGATGATGTTATTGATAACAATGTTATGAAAGCTGATGTTGTTACTAATGTTGTGCAAAGTGCTGGCTGTGACAATTTTCTATTAGGTGAAAGTGGAACTTCAACCAATCCAACTTTGGTTAATAATGAAGATGGTGTTTCATCTGGAGCAGAGTTTGATGATGATACTCAAGATATCGATGAAGATGATGATGATGATATTTGTGGTGGTGCTGATGTTACTGGTGCTTTGGATGTTTAAAGCCATGAGCATATCAGTTTTATGATTTTTTTTTGCTTTTATGCAGTAGCCAACTAAGAAGAAATTAGTACTTTAATTTTTTAACTACATACTTTGTTATTTTGGTTGTTTTATTATCGAATTATTTTGTTAAGAAATTTGTTATGGAGTATGAATTTTATATTTTAATGTTAATTAGTTTTCTATTTATTTATATATATATATATATATATATATATATATATATATATATATATATATATATATATATATATATATATATATATATATATATATATATATATATATATATATATATATATATATATATATATATATATATATATATATATATATATATATATATATATATATATATATATATATATATATATATATATATATATATATATATATATATATATATATATATATATATATATATATATATATATATATATATATATATATATTTGTGACATATATGAGACATTTACAAATTTAAAAATATTAGTGTGTGCCATGTATGTGTCACTTGTTGATTTTTGAAAGCCATTTTTAATTCTCCATAGACTCGTACGAGTTTGCGAGTCGAGTCGGCGGACCCTTAACGAGTCTGAGTAGACTCGCGAGTTTGACAACCTTGCAGAAAACTCACCTCATGCAACCATAACTCACATTTTAAAAGTTTTGCAAACAACTTATTATCCTTTAACACTTGCAATAGAATCCTCATATGCTCTGTATGATCTCTTTCCGACCTGGAGTAAGTCAAAATGCCCTTAATAAAAACTACCACAAATTGATCTAAGTAGGCATGGAAGATATGATTCATGTACTTCATGAATATACCTAGCGCATTGGACACTCTGAATGACATCACATAATATTCGTAATGTCCATATCGATCCTGAAAGTCGTCTTCTGAATATCATCCTCTTTCACCTGAATCTGATGGTAACCTAATCTCAAATCAATTTTACTGAAAACACGAGCTCCCATAAGTTGACCCATTAGGTCATCAATTCTTGGAAGTGGATATTTTTTCTTGACGGTGACCTTATTCAAATGATGATAATCAATGCATAATCTTATACTATCGTCCTTTTTCTTAACCAACAACATCAACTCTCTACTCTCTGATAAGCAACCATCAATAATACCTGACCATTTTACCCCAGAGACATCCCAACTTGACTGACGGATACGAAACTCGAATCTTCCTCCTCATCAGATATAAGAATTTGCATTGAATCATCAAAATAATCTGTAAGCATTTGGCTTAAATCCAAACAATTCACTATGCACACCGTCTAAGCTGGCAAGACACGTCTATTTCATCCAGCATAATCCTGCCTACTATCAACAAGAGATTAAGGGTGACCAGTTCCTCAATTTGTCAATAGACAGTTGACAATCATGATGGGGGCATACACCATCATTACCAAACTATAATAGCGTTCAACAACACACTAAGCCACCACAACACACTTAAAGCATGTTGGAGAAGCACAAGTTTTTCCCTACTTGTTGCATTCCCAACCTGCGAATAGAAAATAAACAAGCATCGACCATGACATGTCGCATACTAGGGAACAACATGTTCCAAAGAAAATACTGGTTAGAAAAAATATGAGTATACTCACTCTATAGTCAAACTCTACTACACACTGGCCCAATGCAAGTAACCATTGACCCTGTGCTGGGGTCTCTCTATAAATACCCTCTTTCACTAGAGGGTCGGGTATTCTATTCTCTACACCTACTTCTCTGTATTTGCTCTCCCACTCTGATCCTTTACTCACTTAAGCATCAGAGTGTCTTACAGGTACACCCCCTTCTTCTCCCTACCTCCGGTGAAAGCTACAAGTCAACGACGCGTGGCAGACTATTGATCCTTTCTGATTGAGTGAGATCAGTTTGGTGTAGAGCACACATGGTAGTTGGATAAAGATCAACTATTCTAATTAGAAGAGAGACATGCTTGAGCGTAGTGCTGTATAATGTAGACCCACATGTGCGACAATGGGATGAAATGCCTAAAGAAAATTGGATCCATGTGGTTAAGATCAACTTTTGAAAAAAATACAACTTTTTGTTATTAATAAAAAGTAAGACACATTTTTTTCATCTTAGGAATTTTAGGTTGGAAATAAAACTATATTCCTATATGTTTGTTAGATGAGAATACAAAATTGTTCTTAGAAAAAAATAGTGCCCAGGAATTTTTTTCCAATTTTTAATGACTTTCTGTTGAAATTGTAATTTCTTTTGTCGAAGCAATGTAGCTTGACAAAAACAAGAATTAGTCGAAATTAGCCTAAGGTGTTTGTGTGTGTGTGTTGAGTTTCTTAGATGTTGAAGTGTCAAAGCAGACTGTTTGACGCAGAATTTTGACTTGGACCAAAATTAGTAATTTTGAGCTTTTGTAATTTTGGGTTTTCTTCTATTATAAGTAGAGAGAGTAACCTCTATTTTGTAATAACTTGTATTCACAGATTTTTTGCAGTTGCAAAGTGAATAAAGGAGTTTTCCACAGTCTATGGGCAGAGTTCCGCAGTTGAAAGTTCATTCTCTTCTTTCTTTAATTTTGTCAAACTCTTTCTTTCTCGTTTTTCATTAAAGTTGTTGCATATAATCTTTCTTGAGGTTAATATTGATTAGGAATTCTCAAAAGGTTTTGGGTTAATTCCAACATCTGGTATCTAGAGCTCTGGTTGTGATTCGAGGGGAGAAAATCACGATGGTGCTGAATCATCCAAACAGGCATTTTCCGTTGAACCTTCCAATTCTCAAGAACAATAATTATTAGAATTGGTGCAAACAGATAAATATGGTTTTCTCTTATCAAAATCTTTAGGATTTTGTGAAGGGAGGAGTAGCACCACTTGCAGAAAATGTGATGAATCAAGAAAATGCTGCATACAAAGAATTGAAGAAGAAAGATTATAAAGCTCTATTTATGATCCATCAATGTGTTGATCCAGATAACTTTGAAAATGTTAGCAATGTAGAATCAACAAAAGAAGCATGAGAAATCTTGGAGAAATCGTTTGAAGGCGCAGAGAAGATGAAAGAGGTGAGGTTACAAACTCATAAAAAGACGTATGAATTGCTTCAGATGGAAGAAAGTGAAATATTAACTGGTTTCTTCAATAGGTTTACTAAACTGGTGAATCAACTCAAGGTATGTGGAGAAGTGTTGACATCATGATCAGTTGTTGCAAAGATCTTGAGGTCATTGACTCTAAAGTTTGACCACGTAGTAGTAGCCATAGAAGAGTTGAAAGACTTGTCACCATTGACGAAGGAAGAGTTTCAAGGGATGCTTGAGTCTCACGAACAAAGGATGGCTGAAAGAGCTTCAGGAAATTCGAAGAGTGATATGACTTTGTAGGTGCAATCAGAAAAAGAAAAGAAAGACAAAGGAAGATGGAATGACAACAAAGGCAGAGGAGGAAACAACAATTCGACTGGTTGAAATTAGCAAGAAGGAAACTTGTCGAACCAGAGAAAACCCTGGAACTAAGGCAACCAAAGAAGTGGTGTTGCAGGTAGAGGAAGAGGCGATGGTCGAAAATCTGACAAAAGTCACATTCAGTGTTACAATGTCAGAAGCATGATCACTATTTTAGTGATTATCCAGAAAAGAAGAAGAATCAAGAAAATGATGCAAAGTTGGCGAAACATGAAGAAGAATAAATGTTGCTGATGGTCACAATAAGAGATGAAGAAATATTTTAATACCAATGGTACTTGAACTCAGGATGCTCATCACATATAACTGGAAGGAAAGATTGGTTTGTCAACATAAAGCCCTCGATGAAGAACACGATAAAATTTGCAAATGAAAATACTCTAGCAGCTGAAGGTATTGGTGATGTTCTGATTATGAGGAAAGATGGAAAGAGGCCTGTAATTTCCAACATGTTGTACATACCAGGAATGAAGAGCAATTTTCTCAGTATAGGGCAGTTGGTCGAAAAGAACTATAAGGTTTCGATCAAAGACAAGATAATGAGAGTTCTTAACTCATGTGGTAGGTTAATCTTGAAGGCTCAAATGTCTCAGAATAGAACTTTTAAGATTGAACTTAATGTGATGGAGCATAAGTGCCTTACAACTACACCTAGCAGAGATGAATGGATGTGGCATTATCGAATTTGCCATCTTAACATCAAAGACATCATAGAGTTGAAGAGAAGAAATATGGTTTCAGGATTACCAGAAATCGACATTCCAAGCAAAGTGTGTGAAGAATGTGTTCAGGCGAAACAACACAGGAATAACTTCAGCAAGGATGCAGGAAGCAAGTCGAAGGCAATTCTTGAAGTCATATACTCTGATGTATGTGGTCCTATCCAGGTGGATTCGATTGGAGGTAACAATTACTTTGTCACGTTCATAAAAGATTTCAGTCGAAAACTGTGGACTTACCTGATCAAGAAGAAAAGTGAAGTGATCGAGGTATTTGCCAAATTCAAATATATGGTAGAAAGACACAGTGGTCAAAAGCTAAAGATTCTGAGGACTGATGGTGGTGGAGAGTATGTGTCGAAAGATTTTTATGCATTATGTGTGAAAGAAGGAATTATGCATGAGGTGGTGCCACCCTACACTATACAGCAGAATGGAACTGCAGAATGGAAGAATAGAACCATCATGAACATGGTGAGAAGTATGTCGAAAGACACGCATCTATCCAAAGAATTATAGGGAGAAGCTGTGTCGACTGTAAATACATCTTGAATAGATGTCTGACAAAAAGCTAGAAGGAATCACATCAGAAGAATGTTGGTCTGATTTTAAGCCTAACCTAAGCCATTTGAAGGTGTTTGGATCTATTAGACATAGACATGTGTCAGATCAGTTGAGAAGAAAGCTTGATGATAAGTCGAGTCAAATTATCCTAATAGGATATCATTCGAATGGAGGATACAAGTTGTTCGACCCAATGAATAAGCAAGTAGTGATCAACAGAGATATGCTCATAGATGAGCTCAAGGAATGTGATTGGACTAAGAATGTTAAGAAGGATTCGGTGAAAATCTTATGTGACGAACCAACTAGTGAAGTCGAAAGAGAAGTTTGACGAGAAGAAGTCAGAAGGGAAGCAGGCCCAAGCAGACCTCAATGAACAAGACACATGTCTGCAAGGTTACAAGAATATGTGATTACATCAGATGATGTGGTTAACGAAGAAGGTGAACTGGTACACCATGCTTCCTACGCAAATGTGAACCAGTCAATGCAGTCGAGAAATTGAAAGATTCAAAGTGGGTGAAAGCAATGAATGAAGAACTAGATTCCATCGAAGTCAATAACACCCGGTCACTTGTCGAATTGCCTCAAGGCAAGAAGGAAATCGATGTGAAGTGGGTATACAAGATGAAGCTAAATCTTAAAGGAGAAGTAACTCGATACAAGGCAAGATTCGTGGCGAAAGGATTTCTTCAGAAGAAAGGAATCGACTTCGACGAATTTTTTGCACCTGTTGCTAGGATCGAAACAATCAGGTTGGTTGTTGGTGTAGCAAACATGAAAAATTGGCACACATGTTAGATGAATGTGAAATACGCATTCCTGAGTGGCCCCTTGGACGAAAAAGCTTATGTTGCACAACCAAATGGGTTTATGAAATAAGGAAAATAAATAAAGGTGTACAGGCTGCATAAAGCCCTTAATTGACTTAAACAAGCTCCAAGAGCTTGGAATAAGAAGATAGATAGCTTTCTAAAGGAGAAGGAATTTGTGAAGTATACGACTGAGCATAAAGTATATGTAAGGAGAAGCAATATGAATTGATTATACTATGTCTTTATGTCGATGACCTGTTGATAACAGGAAGTTGCAAGAATGAGATCAGAGATTTCAAACATGACCTGAGTGAGGAGTTTGAAATGCCAGACTTGGGAAATCTCTCATATTTCCTTGGCATCGAATTCTACAAGAGTGGTAGAGGTTTGATGATGCACCAAAGAAGATATGCAGGCGAAATACTCAAGAGATTTGAGATGCAAGATTGCAACCCAACTTCGACTCCAACTGAGTCCAGAATACAACTGTTGAAAGATTCAGATGAAAATGATGTCGACCCAACCCAATATAGAAGACTTATTGGTTCAATTAGATACCTTTATCACACAAGGCCTGACTTAACATACAATGTGGATATGGTAAGTAGATTCATGCAGAAGCCAAAGGTATCACACCTAACAGCGACGAAGAGAGATATCTGAAAGAAACTCTCAACTATGATATTTTATTTCCTGTAGCTGATGAAGCAAAAGAATACAAGTTAGTGAGATATACAGACTCAAGTTGGTGTAGTGATATTGAAGATAGAAAATCCACAACTGGCTATGTGTTTATGCTAAATGGTGCACCAGTTGCTTGGAGTTCGAGAAAAAATTCAGTAGTGACATTGTCGTCATGCGAAGTAGAATACATATTTGTTTCTTTTTGTACATGTTAAGCAAAGTGGATGGTGAATTTGGTCGAAGAGATTACAGCGAAGAGTCTGGAGCAATTACCATGAAGATCGACAGCATGTCAGCTATCAACCTGGCGAAGAATCCAATAGCACATGGACGAAACAAGCACATTGAAATGATATTTCATTATCTTCGAGAGCAGGTAGCAGAAGGGAAGATGAATTTGAAACACTGCAGAACTGAGAATCAGATTGCAGATATCATGCCGAAAGGAGTGCAAGTCGAAGTGTTCAAGAAGGTAAGGTCTGTGATAAATGTAGATAACTTAGACATAATGAATCAGGTGGTATGTTGAAATTGTAATTCCTTGTGTCGAAGCAGCGTAGCTCGACAGAAATAAGGATTAGTCGAAATTAGCCTAAGGTGTGTGTGTGTGTCAAGTTGCTTAGTTGTCAAAGTGTCGAAATAGATTGCTTGACACAGAATTTCGACTTGGATCAAAATTAGTATTTTTGGACTTTTGTAATTTTAGGTTTTCTTCTATTATAAATAGACGGAGTAACCCCTATTTTGTAATAACTTATATTTATAAATTTTTTGCAGTTGTAAAGTGAATAAAGAAGTTTTTCAAAATTTATGGGCGGAGTTCCGCAATTTAAAATTCATTCTCTTTTTCTTTAATTTTGTCAAACTTCTTCTTTCTTTCTCGTAAAGTTGTTGTACATAATTTTTCTTAAGATCAAAATTGATTAAGAATTCTCAAAATGTTGAGTTAATTCCAACACTTTCAAATCCTCTCTCATAAGTGTAAAAATCTTTAATTCTTGACAATTATCATCACATTTTAAATTAAAATAGTTGGTTATCTCCACTATTACACACTATTTTATTTTTATAATTATTATTTTTATCTATAACTTTAATATGTTATTAATTAAAAATAATTTAAAAATAAAATATTGATGAAATTTTAAAATACTACCCAAATAATTTTTATAAAAACTTATTCCATGTCCTTGTTCTATAACATATAACAAAACCAATTTGAGATCAATAATAGATTACATAGATTACAAATTACAAGGGCATATTTTCCCGGATGAAGGGAAGGAGGAGGGCACTCACAAACAACCTCTCTTCCAAACCCATCAATGAATTTCTGTAGAACAACATGTTATTTTAACATGAGGCAATCTTATTCAAGGGATCATCCCATACTACATGTGTACACTTCTAATTATTAGTTTCCCACAACCTTCCTTCTGAGGTGATTTTGTTCGTGACATTGTCAAACATTAAATACTTGCACCTCTTTCAGTCTGGATTCGAACTTTGGAGTCTTTCCTGCTAGACTCGACCACCGTGGTAGAATATAAACATATACACAGCACACATACACACAAAATTTAGATGAAATAAAATGAAGTTTCTTCTAGCACTTTGCTAGGAGTTAGATCAATCAAAGCTAGATGAACGGCTCCACCTGCCTCTCAAGTAGTCCTCTAAAGAGACATTTTGATCAACACTCCATAAGGAGAGTGCGTCGTCCTCCACATCAAGCAGTGCAAGATTTAGGTGTGACTGTAAGTTAGAAGTTGGTGAAGCTTCTTCATCAAGCAATTCTGAAGCTTTTAATGCATTAATTTCTACCCTTGCCCACTTCATTACTACAGCATCACCTTTAAGAACCTTTGAGATCTGTGGTCCAATCGAACAAATATGAGATTTAACAATAAATGCTGTCATAAGATAAGCCTAAATAAGTTGCAAATAAGCTCTTCTGAATCTACCTTGAGAAGTTAATGTATATATGCTATTTGAATTCAACTAGTGCATGATATACGATAAGCAAATTATATTTTCTTTCTTTTTCTGTATATAAAATACTAAATTTATTACTAGGCCGATTTTTATATCACTTACAAGGCTCATTTGAGGCCTAGCTCCCGGAGCACGTCTGATACAAAGCGTGGCTGCTAAGACCATCCTTTCTATCTTTTCATGATCATAGTTATCACCCAAACTAGGATCCAACAATTGCGACAGCTTCCCACTATTTAGAATCGGACTTGCCTACAAGCGACACATTTCCATTATTTTTTCACTCCAACACCGAAGATAATAATGAAATAAAATGAAATGATAAGATATATAGAGTACCACCACGGTCTAGCACTAGTGGTTGTTGCGCAGTGTGTTTGAGTGTTGTAAACTTTAAATAACTTTGTTCAATTCCTACTCATAAAAAAGATAGATATAGAGTACATACCCACATGACAAGGCTCTCTTGACCCTTAGGATAATCGCCACTTATAGGCTTTCTCCCCGAGAGAAGTTCGAGAAGCACCACACCAAATGCATAGACATCAATCTTGTCATTTACTTTACCATACATGAAGTATTCAGGAGCCAAGTAACTGCATAGATAGATGAGTGTAGTACATAGTTCAGAATCAATTCAATTACAATATTTTCCTGCTACAAATATGCATAAGAATGGACGGGCCATTTATGCGGAAGTTGAAGTACAAACCCAAAAGTTCCGGCAACATCGGTGCAGGTTGTGTATGATGACGACGATGATGCCCATTTAGCAAGTCCAAAGTCAGACAGCTACAGAAAATCAACGTGACAGCATGAGTACAAATCGTTCAAAATATCAGTGTGAGCCAAAAGAGAGATAAATTACCTGAGGTTCAAAATCCTCGGATAATAACACATTTGATGATTTTACATCGCGATGGATCACAGTTTGGTCAGCATTATTATGCAGATACTCCAAAGCCTTGGCAACACCCAATGCCACCTTATATCTCTCAGTCCAACCGAACTCAAGTAGATTTTTCTTATTACCTATCAAACACGAAGAGGTAAATCGTATGTGAGCAGGTTACATCGCATAAAAAAAAACTCTAACAAATAACATGATCAGAGACATGAAGATTCATTTTACAAGAAAACTAAGGAGAATATTACGTACCGTGAAGGTTATGTTCAAGGCTCCCTCTTGATAAGAAATCATAGACCAAAAGAAGATTGTCATCTTCAAAGCAGAATCCGACGAGGGAAATGATGTTTATGTGATGCAAAGTAGTGATAATTTCTATCTCTAAAACAAACTCCTTCAAAACATCATCAGAAGGCTTTAAGATCTTGACAGCAACTTCCTTTCCATCAGGAAGACAGCCTCTATAAACCTCACTACTTCCTCCTTTCCCAATCAAATTTTCTGAAATCAAACCAAAAATATCAATAAAACCAATTTAGAACAAATGGAAATCATAGTCAAAAATCAAAATACACACCAGGCAAGAAATTTGATGTTGCTGATACAAGTTCTTGGTACTTAAACAATCTACAAGAAGACGAGTATTTCTCATGAAGTCCCACCAATTCTTTAGGAACGTTTATCGATTTGCGTTCAGGTGAAGCAATTGTCCCTATTTCAGCATCCACCGGAACAAGAGCACCACTTTTGCTATCTAGACCCAAAAACTGATCTTTATCATAGGATAGATCTCTAGAGGGCAACTGCATTGCCCACTGAACCACAGAAATCCGAGGAAACGACGATCTTTCAGAAATTCTCATGTCCGATGATGAAATTCTGCTATGTAGTAGTGGCCAACCAGGTCTCAAATCAGCCACCTCTCTGTAATGCAAAGTTTTCACGCTCGAACCAGCATCAATTACCTTTACAGGCACCATAGCCAATGAGTTCTTCTCGTCCTCCTCATGACCACCGCCATAAGACTCTTGATCTGCAGCTTGATAGCAAGATGAATCCGACAATATCGAATGATTCGAATCTTGCATATCATCATTCAGTACTTTTGAACTCTTGCCAAATTTCCATTGAATCGAACCGAGCAACCCAACCCGATGACCTGCAACAACTCATAAACTAAGAACCCCACAATCTCAATAAGATTCTCATAAAAAAAGTGCAAAAATAATCAATAAAAAAAACCTTTTAAATCGGCGCAATTTGTAGCAGATGATCCATCTCTCTTGAACACAACTTTCCCATTATCAACACCAAAAACCCAACAATCCTTAGATAGCTTCTTAGCACAATACCTACCTATAGAAATAGACGGTCTAATTTTACCAAGACCTCGCGGTGTTCCAACTATAACATGAGTAGCACAACATTCATTTGCTTCTCTAACCAAAATTCTCCTCACCGATGAACCCCGGCAAATCTTAAGCTTCAGATCCACCTACAAAAACATAAAAAAATATATTTACATATTTACAAAAATGAACTAAGTTTCCTTAAAATTGATGCTAACAAAAAATAATCACTAACCTGTTTCAAATTACAGAATCCCTCATAACCAGAAAGAACATAATCAAATGCTTTAACAAGAGAAAACAAAGAAGATTTCCCATCTCTATTCACAGTCTCTACACCATCCAAAGAAAAAACAAAATTGATCAAAAATAACAAGATACATAAGCGAATTCGAGTTAGTTAGTTAGTTATGAAGTTAGTTATTTAGTTAGTTACCATGATTCGGAAGAACATGAAGAGCAACAATAAGATCACCAGGTTGAGCGACATTAACTAACGCCCAAGTCAGTAACTCGGAGCAGTGAGTGTGTGATTCTCCTTCCATCTTGACACCAACCACCAGAGTACGGCTTCCACGGGAGGCGGAGGCGGTGATCATTTTGAAGATGCCACGTGGCAGTGGTTATTGTTGTCGTTATGTTGTCGGTGAGAGGAGAATGTGATGTAAGTGTCGGTGGTGAAGGTGGTTAAAGGCAAAGCAATGGTGGACGGTGATGAAATTGAGTGTGACTGTGTAACCACAAATTTGATTTGATTTCTAAAAATACTAAAGTTGCTTTCATAGATATATAGAAAGATACACGTGGGGTGGTGTAAATATTAATAAGGCCTAATGTTTTGACAGCGGAGTTTCTTTTTGGGAAAAGAGAAAAATCTATATATAGGTAGGAATTAGGATGAGAGGTCAACGAGATTAAATTGGCGGGTAAATGAAGCATTAATATTTTTGAGGGCTACATTAGTCTCTTGTTATACGTTAGGAACATGAATATAAATAATTGGCTAGTGTATTAAATTTGTAGCTTCTATCCTAAGTAGTGACTACCCTATGTTACCGAATTACTGGATTTTTATATAACTGTTTTCTTTATTAATAAATTACTAATAAGTATTTAACTTAAATGCGCTTTTATTATCATCTTTAAAATAAAAATAATGTTTTGGTTCCTGTATCAATATTATTGATAGTGATATGAAGGACAGAGACACCAGAAGGAAATCATTTAAAAAATATGCTGGGATGACTTTAGAAAAGATGTGATTAAATGGCAATAAAGAAAGATGAATAAGAAAATAGTAAATAGACTTGGGGAATTCTAAGGAGCATATAGATTGGTTGAGAGATTAACCAAGTGAGATATAAGTAGCATATATATTGATTGAGAGATTTACCAAGTGAGTTACATGAGAACATATATATACAAGATAAAATTCAATTAATTCTAACTAACTTTCTAGAGTTATGCAATTGCCAACATCTTTTAACTTAACTTGCAACACAAGTAAAATTATAATTAACCATCACTAATAAAAACTATTTTACAATGGTTGAAAAAAAAATATTATTACATCTGATTAACTATTAATAAATAAAAGGTGGTTGTGTGTATGTTGTTTTTCATCACGATCGTGCGACCATAATTATAAGCTATGTAATGTGTTACTATTCACAGCGGATAAACAACCGTTGTGATATTTTTAATGCATAACATTTAACAACCGTTGGTATAAATATTATGTGGAATGCTTATTTCGCCAATGCTCACTAAACCTATAATTTTTCAATCTGATCTAAAAAATTATAATATGAAAAATTAAGTTATATTAGAAGAACAAGTTTACCAAAAGTTCTTTAACTCTTTATCCACATTTTACTCTTTAGCAATTAAAACTTTGTTTAATTTAGTTCTTTACCTCTCTTTCTTTCATCTCTAATTCATTTTATAAAATATTATTTACTTTTCAAACAAAATTAGAGGCGGAGAAACAAACAGCTTAAGAACTACAAACATTAAATAAAGTTCTTACAGTTAAAGAACAAAATGTAGTTAATGGGTTGAAAAATTCTTGTCTAGAATTGAACGTGTACTTATTTTCTAATATAACTTTATCTATCATATTATAATTTTCTAATGCAATCTGAAAAAATTATGTATTCGATAAGGGATTGGAAAAACAATGAACAATAAACTTATCATTTAAACAAACATTAACAACAACATTCATCAACAACAAACCTTAAACAACATACGAGATACAACAAACAACTCTTATTAAAAACAACAAATCATCAACGTATATTATAGACTACATACAACATACAACTTTTATTAATAACAACATATCGACTCATAGAATGTTTCATAAACGTACTTGTCCCGTGATGGCATCCATAATGAAAGGAGGATGAAGTTGAAGTGAGAGTTGACAAATTTGTGTTAATTTTGAATGAATGTTATTCTGGGTCTTTCACACAAGTTTGCAGCGCTTACTTTAACTTCATCCTCGTTAGTGAAACAAGTATCCCTACCTAAAAGTTAAAACAAGCATAAAGTTCAAACATTATGAAACAAACTATTGAAACATAAACAATAATAATACATAATTTTTTTTGAAACATAAACTATTGTGAAGACGTATCTGTAAGGTAGTCATTTGCTAAGATTTGATGCAATAAAGGTAACCCTTCGAAAAAGACAAGTTCGCTGCATAAGTTTGAGGTTTTCATATGAGAGAGGCGAATGATAAAAATCTTAGGGTTTTGTTTTGATAGAGACAACTGTAATATACTGAAGCGAGAGATGACCTCGCTTATATATAGATCAGTATCACCTTTTTCCACAATTGATAATATGAACCGTGATGAAATGATTTCACCTAATACTACAGTCGATTATAAGAATCGTGGTGATATACAAGGTCAAGCCCATTATGTCACGGTAAATGGATGTTCGTGCTAGGATTTAAACCCTTTCACTCTAGATATATTTTACTACATTTGTAAATTATGACTCATAGGATGATTAATCAAATTAATTGCATATTTGTTATCAATTAGCAGTTTGATCTTCAGTGCTTCAATGATTTTAAATCCTTCCATTTCCATCCAAAGTGCTTGATTAGATGCATATGAAGTTTCTACTTATTTAATATAACCATTATTCCCTTCTTCTTTGAGCTCCATGAGATTGGAACTACACCGATCATGAAAAGACATCATGCAATAATTTTCCTATCATTTTGATTTCTTCCTTAATCAGAATCTGAATAACCATATGCCATTGTTTTCTTGCTAGTGTTTTTTCTGGTTTAACATTAGTACAACATGATTTTTTGTGCCTTTAATATATCTTAGAATCCTTTTAGTGCTAGTATGTGACATGTTATAGGCTTCTTCATGAACCTATTTACCAAACCAACATTGAGATAAATGTTCGACCTTGTGTTATATATATACTTAAGTGAGTCAGTGATTTGCTTGTATATGTGAACTTTGTGTTATATATATTTTGAATGATGACAAAACTAGGATAATTTAACATTAATTTATATTGGACGATATTCTTTGATTCTATATGTGCATCTTAGTATTAGGAAGCATTAAAGTATTTTAGAAAATGTTCAATATTAAAGCATGTAGGCTCTGTCTATGTGCTAACTGACATAGATCGACACGAGGTCGACACAAGACTTTCATAGGTCGACCTAAGACCTTCAAAGCTTGACACAAAGACCTTCATAGGTCGACCTATAACTTTCATAAGTCGATACATACGACGCATTTTTTCAAAAAATCATATTTTTCTTCATTCTTTTGCATTCCTTTTGCTTCCACGCTTGCATACATATAAATACTTAATACATGCATCATTTCTAGTAAGGTTCTATAGTAAACTTATAGGAAATTGGGATTTCAAAGCATTCTCATCATCTTTAATCTCTCTTCTATGCATACACACAATCATTTTTTAATTTATTGGGTGACCATCTAGATTAGGATTGATAACGTCCAATTAGGTTGTTGTACCGAGAATATTAGGTTGAGAACTTTGAGAATTTCAAATAAGAAAACAAAGTTGGGGTTTTCCTTCAAGATCATTGAGGATTTGAAGGTTTTGGACAAGCTTATGCAATTTAGATCCAATCGAGTGAAAGCTCTGGGATAAGGGGTGCCTTGCATGGGAGTAACGTGTGATGGTGGATCGTGTTGGTAAATCTTGGGTTTCAACAAGTGTGCGCTTGGGATTAATTTAGCCGGGTGAAAGCCTTGGGAAAAGGGGATCCTTGCAAGAAAGTATCAAGAACAGGTGAATTGAATGCGACATTGTTGGTTACTTGATCAATCTTTGATCCATGGTTTTGGAGGTGGTAGAATCAACAACAAACCTAAGGTTTGTAGGGTTATAGTTCTTCATCTCTGTATAAACACTATAACACCCTGATATTTATATTTTAATATTTGTTAAATTATTTGTGAATATCGGTGAATTATTATGCATGGTGTGTTCTTGTTGTGTGATGTGGGGTGATGATGAGTTAAGGGAATAATAGGATTATTTAAAAATTAAATAATTAATTAGAACTATTTTAGAGTTAATGATAATAGAATAACATAGATTATGTTATTTAGACTATTATTATTAATTAAAATAAAATGAGTGGAAACATCGAGGACAAGGTGGTCATTATAGAAGTATTAGTGAGGGTAAGTTGGAAAAGGCATATTAGGGGTCCTAAGGGCAAGTTTGACAAAAGGGAAAATAGAAGTGCAGAAGTTCATTATGAACAATTGTGGTTTGGAGAAACGACATTGAGGAAAAAGGTAGAAGAGGCTAGGGCTCTAAGAGATTGCTGTAGAACTTAAGTAAAATGACCAGAACTAAGAATCTAAGGTATGAGAAGTATTACTTTTCATTATAGTTGATATAGGGTTTAGATGTATGTAGGTGGTTTTGGGGTTTTAGGGAGAATGAAGTAATATGATGGTAATGTGATGATCCATGATAAAATAAGCGGTAGAATAATGTTGTAGTGCTATTAGATGATGTATATGATGCCTATTATGAAGCGTTATTATTATATTATGATATCTTGTGAATTATACGTGTTTTTGGATTAAACGATATTGGAATCGCAAGAATTTTGGAGTCTGGACTGTGCAGAAAACGCAATTGCAGAGTTTCTATTTTTGCGCTTTCGCCGGGCGAAGCTAATTCGCTCGGGCAGCGCCGGGCGAGATGAAAGGCAAAGGTAATGATGGAAAAGAGGTGCTCCTGGAATTTTGTATGGGGGAACGGTGATTCACCCCTGTTTCACCGGGTGAGCCTCAGACGAGCAGACTGCTTTGTCGGGCGAGTCTCAGGCGAGCAGACTGGAACATATTTATTTCTAAAACATTGAAAATTCATAACTCGAGCAGTAAGTATCCGATTGATGCATGGTTTGGATGGTTGAAAATCTGATTTAACGTACTTTCTCTTAAAAATATTTTCAGTACCATAATTTCAACAATTTGATGCATGGATGGTTGTTTCGTATTGTCGAGTTATGTCATTTTGTGAAATGTGTGAAAAGGCTTTGTGTAATTAATTATTGATGATGTTCTATGTCTAATGATAGTAATGATGTTGTTTTGGAATTAATTATAATGACTTTGATGTTGAGGTAATATGATAAATGTTACTTGTAGTGACATTTGATGACGTGTATGATAACATTATGTATACATGCTATGTGATGATGATTATATGATGTGTTTAATGAAGTTGACATTTAAGCATGTTTGATGTGCATACATGTTATGTGAAGGATGTTATTATGATGATTACATGAATTATGATGCAATTGACTAGCCGTGGTCGAAATATTATTGGTGTTGTGCATCATACATTCATGGCATGTGTTAGGACGTTTGTCCGGTGACGATGTTAGGACTTTGGTCCAGTGATGATGTTAAGACTTTGGTCCAGTGGTGGCCTCAATCCCATTGTATGGATTGAGTGTGTTTTATGAAATACTCTAGTTCCAAGTGGGAATGGATCCTATGGTGGGGACCTTTGGAGGGAGATGACCAAGTGTTCATCAAAGAATTGGTACCATATACATGAGTCAGTGTTGTTGCATTACATACTAAGTGACATTACATGACTGTGAGTTAAATGATGTTTTATGATGTTGTGACTTAAGTGGTGTTTTGGTATTGATGATTGATTGATGATATAATGATGTTGTGAATGACTTAATGAAGTGACAATGTGAGTATGTGTGTGATGTGTGACGAATATATGAATTATTGATAATTGTTTTTGTAATTACTATATCTTTTCCTTATATCTTTTGTAATGAATTATGATTACTCACTCTGACTGTTCGAATGTTGCCTCCACATGGGTAATGTGCAGGTGATCAAGATTAACTTGTAGATGCATGGAGACTTAGATTTGGAGTTGTTTTACTCTATTTTCGTTAATAATAGAGGTGTCTTGCTCTAATATGTAACATCAGGTAGGGAACACTTGAGTCGAATATTATGCTGTTTTGTTAGACTTATTTTATGAGCTTTCTATATGATTAGATTTATTTGAAGATGTGACTTCTGATAATTACCAAAAGACTTTGATGTTTGGTGAAGCAAAATAAATTACTTTGAGATTATAATTCCGTTGCAAAGTCTGAATTTTTGTTGATGTTAGTGAAGAAATTATTATGTTAAATATTTTAAAAAACCGTGATACGGAGCAGGATGTTTATTCAAGATGCTTTTATGATGATGTGACACCCTTGTTGGAATATTGTGTCAAATTATTTATTAATTTATTTACGAAATATTTGTGGATTTAGAAGGGTGTTACACACACATTTGCAAAGTAAGATATATTATAATATCTCAATTCGAATTCGAATTAAGGGTAGATGTACCCATAACGAGGCCAATTGGGGAACTACCTAAACAAATCCTTCTCTCTCTCTCTCTCTCTCTCTCTCTCTCTCTCTCTCTCTCTCTCTCTCTCTCTCTCTCTCTCTCTCTCTCTCTCTTTTAATTTTGTATTTGAAAATTATTTAATTCATTGTTCGTTTAGAATTATTTTTTATCACATTTTTGAATTAGGTTTTGTTGATATAATCATAATCCGTTTGCTTGTGATTGGTTTTAAGATCAATAAAACAAGTCAAATTTCCAAACGATATCGATTGCACACAAAGTGTTCGATAAATTTCTTTATTGTGTTTTGATCATTGAGAATAAGTTCTACGTATAACTTAGCATTCAATTGTTTATGATTAGTCGTTGTTGGACAATTTGTGTTCATTATCATACATTTATGCATATCCGAGCTTTTCGATAGAGGTTCGGTTAGACAATTCGATTCAAGTTATTTCCGCTATGCCATAAAAAATTTCAAAGTTATTTTTGCCAAAAGCTTTTACGTTTGATCTATTCAGCACCTCTAGATCGAAGTCTACCGTCTAACTGTATATAATTGCATTTGCAAGTTCGTCACTTAATTCTTTGCTTAGCTTCCATATAAGTGAATGTAAGATTGCAATTGCTCATCTTAATTTTATTTAGAATGTCTTTTGCATATTTCTTCTGATGCAAGAAAAGTACGCCTCTTATGTTTACAAACTCCATTCCTAGAAAATAGGACAACTTCTGTGGGCCTGACATTTTAAACTCGTGCATCATGCTAGCCTTTAATCTTGCGATTTCATCTTCATTTGATCATGTGAATAATATGTCATCTACATACAGGCACAAAAGGATTTGATTATACTCACTTGAAGTCTTCACATATACTCCATGTTATGATGTGCATCTGATGAATCCCAATTTGATGAAAAAATTGTCAATTCTCTTATTCCATGTTGTTTTATGGCCACACTTTAACCCATACAAAGTCATTTTTCAGTCTATACACCTTATCTTCTTGCCCTTTAATTTCAAAGCTTGATGGTTACTTGCTATAAACTTTCTCCTTTAGTAGTTCATTAAGGAAAACAGACTTTACATCTAACTGATGCATCTTCTACCCTTTGCACGTTGCAGTTGTAACCACTATTCTAATGGTTTCCAACCTTGAAGAAGATACATACACTTCATTGAAGCCAATTTTAGACCTTTGAAGAAAGTATTTTGCAACTAGCATTGCCTTGTACTTGGGTATTTCATCATTTGTTCTAAGCCTTAACTTATATAGCTTTCTTGCTTAACATATTTACCAACTCTCATGTTTTGTTCTAAGCCTTAATTTATATAGCTTTCTTGCTTAACATATTCACCATTTCTGTTCTCACACACACACACACACACACACACACACACACACACACACACACACACACACACACACACACACATATAAGATGAAAGGTCAACGAGATTGAATTGATGGGTGAATGAGTTGTTTATTATGTTTTTGACACAATGAATGAATGAATTGTTAATGGGAGAATACATCAGTTTCTTCACTTTCTTGTTATGTTGCAGACATTGCTATAATTTGGTAGGGGTGGACAAATTTGAATCGACCGATTGAAACCGATCGATCCGTTGTCTTTTTCGTGCAAATGGGTCGGGTCAAGTCAGATGTCTGGTTGATTTAGTTGCTTAATTTGGATAATATAAGATTGCCTCGGTCGAGCTCAGATGCTTATTTTGGACCGATGAAAATTGAAACCGACCGAACTTAATTAATATATATTTTATTTATCTTTATTACTATATGATTGATTCACTCTAAAAATGAGATTTATAATATTGCAGGATATTATCATTTTTATAATTTAATGATGACATTGTGTACTTCCAAAAATACAAAAGATACGATATAAAATTTTGAGTATTATTTAGTTTGTAGTTTAAAGTATGATAATGATTAACATTAATTTCAAATAATATTGAAAATATTATTCTGTAATAATGATTTTTTTTAATAATAAAAAAATTATTCGATTCTAAAAATTTGATATTTTTTATAATAAAATTTAAAAAATAGTCATTGTTATAGGATTGTACTAATAAATTTTAAACCGATTAATTCGACCCAACTTAACCATCAAACTGACTTAACCAAATTCGATGAAAACCAAAATTTTGTCGGTAGAAATTGGACTATAAAAATAAAATCGTAGTTTACGTTGAATTTAAATTTTAGGCCTGAAACCGACCGGTTATCCACCCCTATAATTTGGTAGCTTCGATCCTAAGTACCTATGTTAGCAAATTAAAAGATATTTACACGATTGTTTTCTTAATAAATAAATTATAATTATTTAACTTAAATGTACCTTTTAATTTTTTTTAAATAAATAAAATTACTGCTTCTTCATTTTAAAGATGGTTTATTTGTTTGTTTCAATCTCATGTAACAAACAAATAATTTGTGGCGTGATAACTTATGTGATTATATCATCGCAAATTTTATTCATGTTCCTGTCAATAGGAAGCCCCTGCTGCAGGCGGGAATCAGTTCTATTTTGTGAGGAAACTCTATATTTTACCTAATTCTTTGATTCATATCTGTCTCGACTTGCCTCAGTTAGTTTCCAGCATTCATGTAAATTGTTCGAAAGAGGATAAACTTGTCTGGACGAAGTCCGGCAACAACGATATATGTGTTAAGAATGCTTATGGGCACTATCTTAATTGCGGTATAGGTAGTGTTTGGGACAAACTTCTTTGGCATTCATCTATTCCTCCTTCTCACTCTATTTTGTTTTGGAGATTAACAAAACAAAGGCTGTCTACAGATGATATTCTTCTTAAATGTGGTGTGAATGGTCCTTCTATTTGTAGCCTTTGTGCTCATAATGAAGAATCTGTTTCACATCTCTTTTTTAGCTGCAAGCAGCATGCTAAACTTGCACAATGGTATTGCAATTATGGATGATTCTTTCTTCGCGATGAACGTCACTGTTTTGAATCAATGCAGGACTGTTTTTCGTGTTGCTGTTAACAGTATTTTGCATGCCTGGAACCATGTCAGATTTCAGAACAATCTTATTCCTTGGAGAACCACATGTTCTTTCATTTACTCTCTTGTCCATTTGGCTGGTAATGCTGCAAAAGGCTCATCTCATTTGGAGATTGGTGATTTCGAAACTCTTAAAAGGTTTTCTATTTCTATTAAGCAACCTAAACCTATGACGTGTTCGAAAATTATTTGGAGTCCTCCATCTAGGGGTGAGTGAAGGTTAATGTGGACAGAGCTTCTAGTGGCGTCCCGATTCAGACTGATTGTGGAGGTATTTTCAGGGATCATTTAGGTAATCATGTCGGGAGCTTTGTGTGTAACTTAGACGATATGAATGCCCTTTTTGCAGAGCTTATGGGAGCGATCTTAGCTATTCAGCAGACTTTTGCGCATAGTTGGACCAATCTTTTGCTTGAGTCGGATTCTAAATTAGTTGTGTTGGCATTCAGTAAACCTTATGTGGTTCCTTGGCGTATTAGGAACAGATGGGACAACTGTACGCAGGTTCTTCGTAGTTTTAACTTCTTAGCTTCTCATATTTATAGGAAAGGTAATCATTATGCTGATAAGCTGACTAACGTAGATTTAGACATCTCTAATTTTACTTGGTAGAGCGATGTTCATATGAATATTCAACCGAATTTTACTAGAAACCAGTTAGAATTGTCAAACTTTAAGATCAGATAAGTTTGAGGTTTCAGTTTTATACCCCTCATTTTTATTTTATTATATTTTTTTATGCTATTGCTCAATTTATTAAAAAGAAAAAAACTCATGTATTTTTTAGTTTCTATTCTCTTTTAAAATTAATTTTGCTACCGGAAGTTGTGTTTAGAAGACAAAGTTAATATGATACAACACAAAATTATGTCCAAAATATGATAGATGTTGAAAATTTTACCTCATTTATTTTGAAAATTGACTTCAAGATAGAACGGGATTAAAGTGATTTTAAGAGTGGAGAAAATAAAATTGCATTTACAAAAATAGAAAACAAAATATTCATTTGAAATAAAATAAGAAACCAAAAATTTATTTAATTAATTGTTTTTATTTTCAAAATCTAAGTATTATGCAATTTCTATCAATGAAAGTTGAATTAATTGGAAATTTTTTTTTTAACTTATATTCGAAAGATGTGTATTTGACTGTGAAAGGTTTTTTCAGTGGATAATATGTAAATATTATTGTAAGTGTTTTTTTAACTCATATAAATTTTCTTCTAAATATTATCACGTAAACTTTATATATACATTTAAGAAAATAGTCAGTCACTATTGTTAATAATAAAAAATTGAATTTTATTACGCTTCGACTTTTGATGAATAATAATTTAATTATCATATTTATCTTGCAAATATACCATAGAAATTGTTTTTTATAGGCAATAGTGTATATATTCAAAAGTGATATATTAGAAGTACACCAATCCATTTACAATGAACAAAATCCACAATACCAACAATTCTATAACAATCTAAAATCTCATATTACAATCTAATGAGATTTAAACCAATCATAATAATTATATTTAGCATTAGATTGATTTTGAAACTCTAACCACCACCAAGAGTAATGAATCACCCTAAGTGCAATATCTTCTTGATTTCCAATCATCTCGTTAAATAACACTTTATTTCGAACCCACCAAATAGTCCAGCAAGCCAAAATCCAAATATAACATGCAGTGGCCTTGAAAGTTCTCCTCACCAATTTCATGAATCATTCTAACAAATGATCGCAATCATTATCAACATCATTCTAACAAATGATCGCAATCATTATCAACATCATTCTAAGCTATCCCCATCCAAAGTGCTAACTTCCTCCACACTATACGAATGCGAGGGCTCATACAAAAAAGATGATCATTATCCTCAATAGTATTGAAGCATAAAATACAAATTATGTCGTGTGAACAAGAGATTATTCCCCCGTCCGTTAGATTTGATCTTGTTGGAAGACTATCCAACACCATTCTCCAACTAAAGGTTCTAACTTTCAGAGGAACCATAGTTTGTCACAGAACTTCTAACGCGATCTTGAGAATAATCTCAATACCAAGCGACCCGTCTTGTATAGACAATGCCTTGTAGTAAGACTTCACAGAGAAACCGTCATGACAACCTCCTATCCAAGCAAATCTGTCCAAAACACCTAATGCAGGCCTGACATGAAGAAGCAATTCTATCAAAGCTCTAAATTCAACTAGCAAATTTCCACGAAGATCCTGCACACAAATTCCCAAATTCCACTCCCACTCTCGTTCGGCCCACTCACCCATCTCGCGAATAAAAGCATATTTGACTACAGAAACTTCATAAAGATTCAGGAACTCACATCTCAGAGGAACATGACCTAACCAACAATTATGACAGAACGATATGACATTGTTTTCTCCTAGCTTACATGAAATCTGACTGATAAAACCCCCTTCATTCAGAGAATCATCGAGCTTCATTAAGTCAGCCCACCATAATGAATCCTTTATTGAAGCTCTTGTTTTCTTCTTAAGTATAATTATAGGAACCAAGTTTCCATATCTAGAACGAAAGGATCCCGTGCCAAATTGCAAAAGATTTGTTGATGAAGTGCCATAACCATTTAAACAATAATACCTCGTTGAATACCTTTAAGTCTTTTATACCCAACCCTCCATAATTCTTTGGCAAGCAGACTTTATCCCAAGCAATCCAAACAATGCTAACCTTATATGCTAAACTAGACTAGAGGAAGTTACATTGTATCGCTATAAGCTCCTTCAAGACTTTGTATAGAAGTTTGAAAAACTATAAATGATGAACTGAAAGGTTTGTGAAGATAGAATTTACTTCTTCCGTTTCAAAATGACTGTTGTTTGAGGTTTTTGCACACAGATTAAGGAATGCAATGATATTATCATAAAATATTGCACTTTTACTAAATTAGTCTTATTAATGTATTGAAAGTAGTGTATAGAGTAATAATTATATGATACAATTGAAAAAATAATAATTATTACTACATTGAAAATTGAAAACGACAAACATTTTAAAACAAAAGTTTACCTCTAAGACGACAGTCATTTTGAAACGGAAAGAGTATTAAAATAATCTTTCCTCTCCACGAAGCAAGCCCAGCTTTAGTGATTGGATGAGGTCTGAGAATACTAATATTTATTTAAGAAATATTTTTTTCACAAACAAATCGCAGATAAGTAGTATACGTAAGGAAGAATATATGTTCGGAAAGAATTCAATCCATTACATGAATTGTTGTCTTAGTTAATACATATTTTCTAACGCATATATGTTTATGTTTTTATAAGTTGTTCTTTTCACAAGGAAAACAATACATATATAATTGTAGTTGTGGGAAAATGCATGCACTAGAGCTATTCTAATATTTCATTTCGATGTTCACTGAACATATGGTACTATTTAAAAAAAAAGTTTCAATGAATATAATTATTGAATTACGGATATTCTTAAGAAATGTAATTTCATCGTTTGAAGTCTTATATTTTATTCCATTGGATTGAATATGAAACCACCATGACACAGGTTGCTTTAGTTCTTTGATGGTTGCTTATATAACTTGTAAACAAGTGACTTCTAATAACGCTAATTATTTTAGCATAAGCTTTTTTTATACTCAAGCTGATTACTTTTCCAAAACAGATTCTTAATGTATTTGAAGTTTTGATGAATTTAAAACTAAGCAAACTTCATGGCCATTCTATATTTGTTTTGGACATGCCAGGTGACGATGGTAAGATCTAAGCATCCAGTTCAACAATCTAAATTTCAAATAAAATTATTCAGCATATATAATTTATAATTGGAACACAAGAGATTAAAGGTACGGTATATTTTTGATCACACAATTTCATTTCATTTATTTTGAATTTTGTAATTGACTTAAATGTTAGAGTATTAAAGGTACGGTATATTTTTTATCACATAATTTTATTTCATTTATCTTGGATTTTGTAATTGACTTAAATGTTAGAGTGTTAATTTTGTAGGTCAATTTTCGTGCTATCGAATCGAAAATGAATGGTGGATGTGAATGTGTTTGAGAAGATCATTGATTCAACGACTCCGAAGGCTACATGTGACATACTGGTACAGTGCTACAACAGTGATGCATCAATGAAAAATGTGAAGCTTAAGTCTCTACGTAAGCAGTACGAGAATATCAACATGAAGAACAATGAGAAGGTATCTGATTACATCTCCAAAGTGATTCTGATCATAACTGAGATGAAATCTTGTGAATAGACTCTCTCTGAACAAGTAATCAATGAAAAAGTATTGAGATCAGATACTCCTTAGTTTGATTACATTGTTGTAGCAACTGAACACTATAAGGACCTTAGCGTCATGAGAATTGGAGAGTTGCAAAGTAGTCTAGAGGCACAAGAGTTGTGTTTGACTGAGAGAACCTCTAAAAGAGAGGTAGAGCAGACTCTGAAGGCATCTTCTGGTAAGAAGAATCAGATGTAGTTTTGGTCAGAGACCAAGAAGAAACACAATGGTGGTTATCAGAAGTCAGCAGCCTCCAACTTTGATGAGAAGAAACATTAGAAGGGAAAGGAGAAGTATGACAAAAAGAAGGTTTAATGCTACTATTGTAAGAAGTTTGGTCACTTTGATGCTGACTGTTGGTCAAACAAGGAAAGGAAATAAAAAAAAGTAAACATAGCCAGAGGACAGTCTTATGATGAACCTGTGCTATTGATGGCTTCTGAATTTGATGGTGGATATTTGGTAGACTGGTGGTATATGAAAACTAGCTGCTCAAATCAATTAAATGGAAATAAACAATGGCTGATTAAATTTGACTATAGAAAAAGGACAAAAATCTAATGTGTTGATGATAAGTATTTGTATACTGAAGGAATGGGAAATGTTAAGGTCAGAGTGAAAAATGGAAAAATTGTTCTGATCAATGATGTTTGGTATGTTCTTGGAATGAAGAGCAATCAGATGAGTGTAGGCAAACTAAGTGAGAAATGTTTCTCAGTTACTATGAAGGAAAATCTGTTGAAGTTGTATGATTCTGATCAGACGCTGATTATGCAGTTTGAATAAGGAAGCAACATAACATTCAAGGTGAATATAGAAACAACTGAAACTAAATGCCTTAGTGCAGAAGGTGCTAAAGGTGATAGTGAGTTGTGGCACAAGAGATTGAGGCATCTGAATTTCAGAAGCTTAAGGCATATGAGTTCTAAGAAGATGGTACATGGCATTCATAAGATTATGAAGCCTGAGAAGTCATGTGAGGTATGCATGAAATGCAAGCAACCTAGATTTCCATTTGCATTAAAAGTAGCTCCAAGAGAAAAATATGCTTTAGGAGTAGTGCATTCTGATGTATGTGCACCATTTGAAGTACCTTCACTTGTAGGAATTAAGTACTTTGTGTCTTTTGTGGATGAGTTCACAAGAATGACATGGGTACACTACTTAAGTTTAAGCATGAGGTGTTTGTTAAGTTTCAAAATATCAAGGCGAAAGCTAAAAAACAAAGTGGTCAAAAGTTGAAATTCTCAAAACAGATGGTGGAGATGAGTACAAATCTATAAAGTTCATAAGGTTCTGTGAGGAGAATGGAATTGAACACGAGGTTACTTCTCCATAAACTCCTCATTACAATGGTCTTGCTTAAAGAAGAAACAAAAATTTGTTTGATATGACAAGGAGCATATTGAAGGAGAAGAAACTCCTTCATACCTTGTGGGGAGAAGCTGTTGCCACTGCAACATATGTGCTCAACAGGTGTCCAACTAAGAAGCTAAAGAAAATTGTTCCTTTAGAGAAGTGGATTGGAGATAAGCATAATGTGAGCCATCTAAAGGTATTTGGTTATGTTTGTTACAAATATGTTCTAGATGCTAAGAGAAGGAAGTTGGATGACAGAAGCAAAGTCATGTGGCTTATAGGATACCATAATACATGTGATTATAAGCTCTACTGTCCTATTGCTAACAAAGTTGAATTCAGCATAGATGTCATTGTGAAAGAACAAAAAAACATGGGATTAGAACATGTCTTAATCCAACTATGGTGCAATGATAACACATGAGTTAACTTCTGAAGATATTTCAAATTTTGAAGGGGAGTCTGCCTCTAAAAGAGATTCTACCTCTGAAGATGATTCGGAGTCTGAAGGTGACTCTAATGTAAAAGAAGAATCTGAAGGCGAATCAGACTCTGAAGGTGAATCTTATTCTGATCCAGATTCTGATGATGATCAAGAATCTGGTGGTAATCATGCATTTGAAGGTGGTTCAACCTCTAAAGGTTGCCCAACTTTTGATATTGTTCCAGCATCTGAAGAAGATTCTGAACAAGTTTAAAGACCACAAAGAATCAGACAAATACCAAGAAGATTTGTAGAGTTCAACATGTTACGAAATGCTGAGATAGACTCTGAAGGGGAAGTCATTTAGTATGCCATGTTATTAGACTCTGAACTAGTGAGTACTAAAGAAGCTCTCAAGAATAAAATGTGGCTGAAGGCCATGAAAGAATAACTTGAGGCTATAGAAAGAAATAAGACTTGGGAGTTGACTGAGCTTCCAAGGAACAAGAAAGCCATTGGTGTGAGATGGGTTTACAAGGTGAAACCAAATCTAGATAAATCAATTAGAAAATACAAAGCAAGGTTAGTAGTTAGAGGATTTCTACAGAAATCTGGTTTGGACTACTTTGAAGTGTTTGCACCTATAGCTAGACATGAAACAATCAGATTGGTGAATGATATAACTGCTAGTAGAAATTGGCATATGATGCATATGCATTTGTGAATAGTCATTTACAAGAGGAAGTTTATGTGTCACAACCTCCTGGATTTGTGAAAAAGAATCAGGAAGGGATGGTGTACAAGCTGCATAAATCCTTGTATGGACTGAAAAAAGATCCTAGAGCCTGGAATCTGAAAATTGATTCATTTTTCAAGCTTCAAGGATTCAGAACATGTGAGATGAAGTATGGCGTTTTTGTTCATCATACATCTGATAGAAATATGATTCTGGTATATCTTTATGTTGATGACATATTGCTAACAAGAAATTGTTTAGATGAAATAACTAAGTTCAAAAAGGTGCTGATGAATGAGCTTGAGATGACTGATCTAGGAAATTTGATATATTTTTTAGGGATAACGATTATGTACTCTGATAAGAGTATAATCTTGCATCAGTTGAAGTATGAACTTGAGCTTCTGAAGAGATGTGAGCTAATGAACTGCAAGTCTGCAATCATACCTACTGAAACAAATAACAAGTTGGATTATAACGTTGAGGGTGATGACATGGATGCTATAATTTTTAAATAGCTGGTAGGCTCCTTGAGATATCTCTGTAATACCAGACCTGACATCTGCTATGAATTTGGAATGGTGAGTAGGTTTATGAACAAATCAAAGTAGTCACATAACCAAGTTAATGTCAAGATACCGAGGTACATTAAAGGGACTTTGAAGTTTAGAGTTTTGTTCCCCTCTGATGCTAAATCTGATTCAGAGCTGATGTGTTATTCAGACTCTTATTGGTGTGGAGACAGAGTTGACAGAAGAAATACTTCTGAATATTTCTTCAAGTATATGGGAGGTTCTATTTCTTGGTGCTCTAAGAATCAACCAGTGGTTGCATTGTCAACCTGTAAAGCTGAGTACATTGCAGGTGCTTTGACTGCTTGTCAAGTTGTGTGGATTATGAACTTGCTACAGTATATGAAGATCAAGGTGAGCAAGCCTATGAAGTTGAGGATTGACAATAAATCAGCTATAAGCCTTTCCAAGAATCCAGTCCTGCATGAAATAAGCAAGCACATTGATACAAAGTTCCATTTTCTGCACAACCACGTCTAAAATGAAGTGCTTGAAGTTGTTCACTGTAACACTCAGAAGCAGTTGGCATATATGATAACTAAAGCAATCAAGACTAAACACTTTATCCATTTGAGGGATGAAGTTGATGTTGTTGATTTTAGTCTTGAATGTGGACTAAAGGATGATATTGGGGTGTAATCCAAATTCATTTAGTTAGTATTCTCATTTAAGCCGCATTTGGAGTTAATTTGAGTTTCATTTAGACTCTAATAATATATAAGCTTTAGTTGTAACATAATTTTAGAGTAAATCATTTTTTGTAATCATTTTCGGTTAAAAAGTTAGTTAGAACTTTTCTCTTATCCATCTTCATATCTTCATCTTCTTCCATCTTGTGCACCAACACCATCATCACCAACTAATCAAAGTTATGGTTCTAGTTCGAAACAATGACGTCTTCTGTGAGAGTCAAACTTTAATTCCTATGAAATTTCACAATCAAATCTTGTTGAATCAAAAGCCAGGTCACGAGGAAGTCGTAAGAAGAATCCATCCCCAACCTTACGCTATGGAACTCCTCCAAACCTCCCGATACAACAACTAATTTTGATTATTGTAATCAAGGAAATCGATAACAAATTGGTGAAACAATAATGATATCCTACCGCCATATTTCACCATATCTTAAAGAAAAATCAAAAGTATATGCAAATTGATGATATATTGACAAAGTAAACAAAAAATAATATGCAAATTTGAAATGTGTCTCTATCACCACGACATGTCATGCCACTCTAGAATACTCAAACTACATTAAGAGTGATCTGCTGTCGCACACGAGGCAAAAACAAGTTTAATAAATATAGTAAACGAAAGCGGCACCTGAATCGTATCGCAAGGACTCTTGAGTATATTTAACCAATTGACTGAAATAAAAGCAGGGATGATTTTTTACTAAGAGATTATAAATGATAAACAAAATTGGTTGTAATTATGATTAATAAACTAATTTACTAATTCAGTTCTACTTATCATCGATTATTATAATTCCAAATCCCTAAGCAGGTCCTAATTCCTTTTGACTACAATATCAATCAAACAAGCGGAATCAATATTATCTGACTTATGTTCCTATTTGCCTAATTAAGCATCTGGTTAAAGACAGCGCAAAAAAGATACAAAAGCTATACTAATTGTGGTTACGGTGAGAAACCTAAACCAATTGAAATAAATCAACTTTACTTTATAAGAAGTCTAATTAAGCAAACGAGATTCAACATAGACAGAACTGAAAGGAAAAAGAAATTGAATTGCAAAATTATAATACTTTCAAAGTTTTGGGACCTGAATGCAGTATATCAGCCAAGATGATTAGTTCTTCATGTAAATCGTACATTTTATGAAAATCCAAATAATCTAGCAGTAGCACTACATTTTAGTTTAAATATTACAATAGAAATCGGGCCCTGATAGCACCTGACCCGAAAAACATAAAAACCAACCCAAAACAAATTATTTGCTTAAGTCTAGAACTAAAATGAATTATTTGACCCTTCTACACTTGGAATCAGCTTTTGACTTCAACATAAAACTTGTATCTTATCCTATCAGCTTTCCAACACATATTAGAACACGTCAATTTGGTTTCTCATAGCTCAAGTTATGACCTGCACAGCGAGAAGGTGTCAAATTACCGCTTATTCAAAAAATAAATAACCAAATTAAAATAAAAACAAAAATAAACTAAACTTATGAAACACACTCAAAACAGTAAAACAAAAGCAACAAGTTATAAAAAATGCCTTATCACAAAGTTAAATATGGTGTATTAAAATACACTGATCAAATTTCCTCACACTTAAACTTTTACACTTCAGGCAAAAATCTAAAGTCAAAATTCAAAACAAAGTAAAAACAAGAAAAATAAGAATAAAACAGAGCATGCAATTTCAAATATTTTAGGGATCAAAAAGAGGTAAGTGAAATCCTCATTCTAAGCTTCAAGTAATATGGTGCTAGTGAGCAATGATGACTTCTCGACAAATGTATCGATGGTATCAAAGTAATAACTAAGATCGAATCCACAGGGACTATGTTCGAACACGACAAATTTGTGCAATGTAAAGAAAATGGTAAATGGGGGAGGGGGTTTCAAGTTTGAAAGGAAAGTAAAATAAGTTTTTACATATAATTACTAAAGCGGTCTGATTGTGTATTGAATCCCATATTTCTCTATTGTTGATGTTTGATGCCTTGTATGAATAGTCCTATCACTATAATCGCACGACAAATTAACAAAGCCACTATAACCGATCCCTCGTGAAATAGCTCACTAATCACTACTCAGAGCTTCCTATCCCTAGTCCACCAGTGTGATCCGGGTTATGTGATGCACAAAACATTAATCCCAATGCCACTACTTTGGGTCTCCTATTCCTACTTAACCAGCGTAAGCAGCACAATTACTCTAGGTCTAACACATAAACTAATGGTTCGTATTCCATATGTACCCAAAATCAATTTAAAAGAGTATCTCATATAAAAAGCATTAAGAACAATAAGTAATTGCATGGAATTATAGAAGAAAGGATTCATACAAAGTCAAATCAACATATTACCCAACAATATTGAAACATATTCATCACACACAACCTAACCTAGAGGAGTTTAGCTACTCGTAATTCAAATTAAAATACCAATTGAATAAAGAAGAATAACATATGATTTTCTTTGAAGGTTTGGCCTCTAATGGCTTCCAATGCTTTCTAAATCACCCTTGGTGCTGTAAAAATCGTACTTGCAATGTCAATTTTCGTAACCCTTGAAAAAGTGCAGAATTTCCCCCTTTAAAAGAGCTCATAATGGATCAGAACGCGTCAGAAAAAGCCCAAAAAAGAGTTCATAGCGCATGTTATACCTACAACGTGCGCGTGATGCAGCTAGTAAGAATTTATCGTGCGTGCGATGCTGCGCGTGATTATTCCAGTAGCTGCACACTTTTGCTCCCCTTTTCACCCGATTTTTCACTAAGTCCAATTGCTTCACACCTAACTATTTTTTCCTTATTCTTTGGTGTTTCTTCTTCTTTTTGACTCATCTTTCACTTGTTTTTCATCATAACCCAAACTTGAATCATTGCTTGTCCTCAAGTAACTCGTCTGCAACTGCATATTTCAACAGAAAACAAATTGCACAATAACAATTGAACATCACCAAATATATATTTCGCTATCTGACAATTGTTCTAGCTTCCAACTTCCATTCTAAAAATTCAGAAAACGTCATTAAACATTGATGAGTACACAACCTGTCTCTCAGCTCACTTTGACTTACTCAATGGATAAGGTTGTAACACCCCTATTTTATTGTAATATTTTAATTAAATATTAGGATATTTTCTTGTTGCATGTAGTGTGATTTATTTTGATTAATTATGTTATTTTTTAATGATTTAGGCGCTTGTGATTTTATTTTATGAGTTGTAACTCTCTTTTATGGAGTTTTTCATAAATATTTTCATTCAGACTCATGACGTGTTTTCGTTTATCTTACCTTGTGAATTGTTTAATTGTATGTTTATGTACGAGAGTATTTGGTGGAGTAACATGATAAACTCTCAGCAAGTGTACCGATAATGTCGTAGTAATAAAAAGATCGAACCCATAAGGACTGTATTCGAACAAGACAATAATTTGTGCAATTTAAAGTAAAAAACAGTAAGGGGGGGGGGGGTTGCAAGTTTTAGTGCAAAAATAATTAAACGGGAAAACAATGCCACGAAAGCGGCCATGTTGTGTTTTAGAATGTTTTTATCCTCTCTTGTTGATGTATGATGCCTTGTATGAATGATCTTATCCTTATAATCTCACTACGAATTAACAAAACTGTTATAGCCAGTCCCCACGAAATAACTCACTAATAACTACTCGGAGCTTTCTATCCTTAGTCCGCCAACGTAAGTAGTGTTAGGCGATGTAGCATAGGTAGAAAAACTGCCTTAGGTCCAATGCATAGGCTATGGGTCAAGAATCATAATGTCTCCAATAACATATTAACAGAGTATATACAATAAAAAGCATTAAGCATAAGAAACTGAAATTCTAGAACTCTAACACATGTTAATACTGATATCCTCACATCAGAACATAATGTGAAGACAAATGTTATAACATCTTCTGTCTAACAGAAAAAATAAACCAGACTGAAAAATAAATTACAGAAATAAAAATAACACAGTTAATTGGTAACCTAGTTCGGTGCAACATCACCTACATATGGGTGCATCTAAGCCAGAAAGGAAATTCACTATGATAACATTAGTTCAAATCTAAATTCCCCGGTTTAAAATTCTCGCTTAGTCACTACCTTGTGAAACTTCTACCTAGAATCCCTCTATATATGAGATCCCCCTCTCAATTCCTAATTAGTCACATTCCCAGTGACAATACCTCGAGAAATAAAAAAGAAGAAGAACACTCTTCCAACTACAATACTTGATTTTTCTTAAAAGCTTCAACCAAGAACAATACACTCTTGCTTATAAGCTTTAGAGTGGATAATTAATAATACAAAATTAGTCTACCACAATACATCAGAAGATACAAAAGGTGACATACAATTAACAAGAACAAGACTCTCAAAACCTAAGATTCTAAAACCTCCCCTTATTTTCCAAAAGTGAAAGTTGTATCTTCATTAGGTTTAGGTCTTCTTTAAATAACCGTCAGACCTTGTGGGCTTGGGCTCTTGAGGTTCAATTCATCAGGAATCAGCTTGGAATCATAAGCATAATCTGCTGCACAAAAATAGGAACAAAATACAAAGTTTCCTAAAAAGGTTTAATGATCCTTTTTCCAAAAACCATCACAATCTGTCAAAACAGAAGTTCCCACAATGTCCCTCCTTAGATAGCGCATACGTGTGAATTAAAACACACTAAAAATACCAAAATAGTCATGCCCTAACTTTCTGGTATAACATGTCCTGGAACATGTCACAGCATCCTGAAAAACATGATGTCTGACCGTCATGGCAGAAAATATAGTTCAACATCTTGCTAACAACATGTTGTTTTACCAAAATGCAGCTAATCCAAAAGTCATAGAACTTACAATCTCCCCCTTTGGAAAATTTTGGCTAAAAGAACCTTTGCACAATAATTGTAGAGAAGAGGAATAATACCATAAGACCTGCAAGCAGAAAGATATATGATATAAAGTGAAGCTACAGGCTATTCGAGGTTACATCTCCTTCAACCTCCAAAAATATCCAGTGATCAAATGTCAAGACATGTGGCCTGACATCACATCAACACAACTTCAACACAACAACCTCAGGCAGGTCCATTTCTCCCCTATCACAAATACCCAATACTCCCCCTGAAGGGGAAAACCCAAAGCACAAGGCATATAATCATAAACTATCTAAGTTCATGAATTAGAAATGCATACAGCAGAAGCCACGCATATTAGAAACACATATAGTAGAAGCCACACATATTACTCAGAGTACCAGAGTAATAAATTACCATAGAGCATCCCCGGTTCTCCATAAATACGACATGTCAAGATATGGGATCTCACTTCAATGGCAGCAACACAAGCATGACATGTTATCATGCCCCTCCTAAATAGATACATTCATCCCAACAAAAAAAACTACTATTCCTAAGTAAAGTAAAACACAACACATGACATGAAGTCATAACATCTGATCCAACATCAGAAACAGACACAGTAAAAAACAACCAAACACTTTACTCCCCTTTTTTAGCTAAAAATTGACAAAAAGAAAACAGAGTAAATGTAAACACCATAAATGGAAACACACAGTAGCAAAGGCTACAAACAGTACTAACAGCAATAAAACAGATGGAAGCAAAAATTGTCAAGGAATTATTACAACACAAAACAAAAAAAACAAACCGAAAACTTCAACTATGGAGCCGACAATCCACTCCAACCTCCTAAGTTAATGAAATTAACTCAATCTTCATCACCATCCTCATCAAAGTCATGGTTTTTCTTGAAGGGTCTCACTATTGTCACATATGTCTTCCTTGTCCTAGATGCTCCAGTAGATGAGGCAACAAATGTCCCAACTTTAGACTCAGCCTTTTTCGAATCAACACTCTTAACATTCTTAGCATATAACACATCAGCCTTTGTAGCATCAGAAGTTTTAGAATTTTGGCTCATGTTGAAACACGACTGGGTAGATGGCTGAAACTGTAATTTTTTGAAACAAAGAATAATACCCTTGCTTACAATGCTTGGACAATCAATGATAGGATTGTGTAGCAAATAGAAATTATCCTGGGTAACAAAGCCATTCTCCTTTTACGCTTTTCAACTTTGATTGTAGTATTTGAAATGACATTTTCCATGTCATTGAAAAACCGTTTTTCTTGAGAAACGCATGCACCGAACAAAATAAAACATGTTTCATGCCCCATAAACTATAGATGATATAACTCTTCATTAATGAAAACTCCCAAAACAATGCTGACAATATGATGACCAGTCACAATGTTGTTGTCCAGCCGTACAGGGAGAATCCTTGAAGCTTCTGTTTGTGACTAGCTTGTCACAGTACAATGTCATAACATCCTGATTGACATTGTAAACTATTAGCCTCCAACTCACGTTTAAGCAAAAACCCCCTCAACAAACTTATACAAACACAAATTATATTCTTGCTGATCCAAAAGACATGGTTGTATCTCAATGAAGAAACACCCTTAGATCAAATTAGAAGCACACATAACGAAGTTAACTCATAATCCAAACAAGAACACCACACAATGATAACAAAACCCAACTCCTTCTGGATTACATAGCTTATGGACTCAGCAAAGTGCAGTTAAACAACTAAGCACAATGTCAAGACATTTAGTTCAACATCACAGAGCTACCAGAACAACACAAGTTACATGAGAACATGTAAGCTTTGTACAAACTGCAACCTTGCAACTACAGATCAGACAAGTACATAATTCTCCCTGATGACCATAACCTACTGCAAACAAATTCTCCAGACCAAAAATATCAATGTCCTCAAGGACATACCCATGCAATCATGAAATGTCCGAGTTCATATATTAGAGGCACATGCATAGCAAAAGAAGAAAAGACCTCAAAAATATATAAGAGAACCCAGAGTTTAAAAAAAAACTTCAGGTAGGCAAGAAGTCATACACATTTGGTTTGACATCATGTACCCAAATCACATCAAAAGAAGTACATCTTCTCTTAAGCACCAACAACTAGAAAGACGTCAGAACATGGCATCCCCTCATATATCACAAAGACAAGTTGCGATCATTCCCATGCTTCATACCATAATATCACCAAGAAATCTCATAGAAATCATGATTCTCCTCCACATCAAGAATGCCATCCTACTATACACAACAAAATCTTCCTTTCACCACTGTCAAGGCCATCATCACCACCAGACATGGCTAAAAATCTACTCCAAACTCCACTAGAACTTGATATTTCAGTTCTGAAGTTGTTGATGAACACAAACTCCATAAGATGAGCTCCCATGAATAACATGCTGCAATGATGTCCCAACATTTGCTTGTACATTAGTCCCTTGAACCCTTAACCTTGGTTCTAGAAAAAATTCATAGGATTTGTTATCATCACAACATCTTAGGTACATCCAGTTGCATGAACTACTTGAGAATCAAAACACATCAGTAAAGCAACAAGCTGCAAAGATAAATTAGAGACACTCAAGAGAAATAAAATCTCACAATTAACAAGAACTAAAATAGCTTCTACACAGAAGTGCGATGTCGAGACAACCTGTCTGAAAACACAGTATCAACATAAACCATTATGCAAACAAGAAGATATTCCCTCAAACAAGCAATATCTGAGATGACATCATTACCAGGATGCTGACAAAGCATATCACAAATATCATACTCTTCCACTTCGCTCTGCTCCTCCATCCACTAAGATACTTCCTTGCACTGACCTCATAAGAACTATGAGAGGAAGGTTTGTAACACTTCCAAAAGTATGAAGATGCAACATTTGGCGACATCTCTACTCCAGCTTCCTTGATCATTCAGCAAGAACAACAGTTCCTTAGAATAAGCATAAGTAGCAACTTTCTCTGGACTCAACTTTGTCATCAACACTTTATACAACTCATTAAAGACCAACTGTTATCCCTTAGTAAAAAGTACCTTAGGACCTTAATCATACAACTGAGTTGTGTTGATATTACTACTCAACAACCCTATACCATGGGAAACACATTAGAACTAGAAAAACCAGTTCACAAACCCATTTAAGTTCGCCCTTTTGACACATCATTTTAGGAACAAAGTTAGGGAGAGATGCTTAGAGTCTAACATAACCAACTTTACTCCAGCCATGAGTTTGGAACATCCACAACTAGAATACCAAACTTGCGTAGTTGCAACTCCAAACTGGTATGAGTTATGAGAGATATGACAATTTTCACTTTCCCAGAGCTCTAACCACTGCTTGGTTAGCTATAGGCTAAGTTGATCCTTTGAAACAACCCTTCTAGTTGAAACAAAAAAACCTGACAAGGCAAACTTAACCCTAGAAGAGAGACACCTTCAGAGCAAGTTCTTGCTTCTAACAGAAATATTCTAATGTCCATCACGATGTCGAGACAAGACGATGACATCACTGACACAACTTGCCTCTTTGATAAATACAAATTCCTCTATCCTTGACATCTTTCTTAATACAGACTTGAGCACCCTATACCTTTAAAGACTTGAAGCACACTTCCAACACACCAGGAACAAAAAAAATCTGAACCGCCAACATGCAGCCAGGAACATCAGAGTTATTGCTTCAACAGAAATCCCTCCTTTTATTTTATTTTTTAAAAAACAAGGTAGACAGATTCATCTTCAAGCTTACTCCACTTATCAGATATGAGACATACACCTCTTAAAGTTGCTCCAAAAATAGAGCACTCTGCCCTAATGCGATGAAAGAAGCTTTCAAGTTCATGACACTGATAAGCTCTACCCTTACACTAGTTCTAGCTTATCTTTGAGCAACAACATCTTGAAGATGTTGGGATAAATGTCCTTAACATTTGACCTCGTCGATCTTTCCACTTTCCTTAGACATAGGTTAAAATGTCTCTTCATCATAGGAGACAAAAACCACACTCATGTTCTTCAAATCACACCTGTCATACTCAAAGACAGAGCAATAAATAGGGACATTAGAGGTTCACTTGTGCTAATGGTGACTTGATCTACATCTTCAACATCAGTTACATTCATGACATGTCTCTTGGGAAAATACCACTAAACCCTGCTGACCTGACTAGATGTGCCTTTAGGAAAGATCTGGAGAGACTCACATGCGCCTTTGGTCACCACACATGTGTTTATCAATCTGGACACCTGCTAAATAACTTCATTAGATATGGACTTCAAATCTTTACAATGAACAATCCAAACACATTCTTTGGTGAAAGATTTCCAATAGATGTTTTCCTTTTAATGATCAAACAGTACCAGAAAAAAATCTCCATGAAGCTCACCCGAAACTGACTAGAGTGCCAGCTCTGATGCCAATTGAAATTTTGGCACTCTAACATATGTTAATATTGATGTCCTCACATCAGAACATAATGTCAATACAAATGTTACAAAATCTTCTACCCGACAGAATAAATACACCAGACTGAAAAAATAAATTGCAAAAATAAAAATAACACAATTAATTGGCAACCCAGTTCAGTGCAACATCACCTACATCTGGGGGAATCTAAGTCAGGAAGGAAATTCACTATGATATCATTAGTTAAAAGCTAAACCCCCTTCCCCCATTTACAACTTCTCGCTTAATCACTACCTTGTGCAACTTCTACCTAGAAACTCTCTAGATATGAGATCTCCCACTCACTTCCTAACCAGTCACAATCCTAATGACAATACCTCGAGAAACCAAAAAGAAGAAGAACACTCTTCCAACTACCATACTCAGTTTTGCTTAAAAGCTTTAACCAAGAACAATACACTCTTGCTTACAAGCTTTAGAGTGGACAATTAACAATACAAAATCAGTCTACCATAATGCATCAGAAGATGTAAAGGGTGGAATGCAATTAACAAAAATAAGACTCTCAAAACCTAAGATTCTAAAACCTCCCCTTATTTTTCAAAAGTGAAAGATGTATCTTCATTAGGTTTAGGTCTTCTTTAAATAGTCTTCAGACCTTGTGGGCTTAGGCTCTTGAGGTGCAATTCATTAGGAATCAGCTTGGAATCATAAGCATAATCTCTTGCACAAAAATAGGAACAAAATACAAAGTTTTCTAAAAAGGCTCAACGATCCTTTTTCAAAAAACCATCACAATCTGTCAAAACAGAAGTTCCCACAATATCCCTACTTGGATAACACATACGCGTGAATTAAAACACACTAAAAAAATCACACTAAAAATAAATAAATAGTCATGCCCTAAATTTTTTGTATAACATGTCCTGGAACATGTCACAGCATCATGTAGAACATGATGTCTGACTGTCATGGCAGAACATCTAGTTCAATGTCTTGCTAGTAGAATGTTGCTTTACCAAAATGCAGATAATCCAAAAGTCACAAAACATACAACAACAATTGAATAAAATTAAAATTAAAATTATTCATATAAAGTCAAATCAACATATAATTCCAATAAGATTGAATAAGGTTCATCGTCACAAAACCTAACCTACGAGAATTTAGCTACACATTTTTTAGAAAAGAATACCATAATCGATAGATGAAAATAACATGAGAAGTCCCTTGAAGAGATGGCCTCTAATGGCTTCTAATGCTCTAAACATATCCTTTTGCATTCCGAAATTCTTTCCCTAGCCTCCAACTTTCGCAACCCTTGAAAGTGCCAAAACCCCCTTTAAAGGCAGTCAAAAACACGTAAGAATAAGGCCCATCACGCACACGATATTGCACATGCTGCATCATATACACGATACTTTCCATTGCACACGCAATTATTCTTGATTGTAGATAATTTTCTTAGCTTCATTTTTCAAAAAACCATGCGTCAAAACGAGTTACATAACTCCAGATATGGTAAATTTACGAGATAGACGTCAAGATGTAAATTATGCTAAAAATTGTTGTTTCTTCATAATGTCTTCTTGATTTTTTGGTTTTGCTTTGTTTATTCAAATTCTTCATTTTATTTATATTTATATCATCTTTAACTTGATATTTCATCAAATTCATCGCAAATACTCATAAAAATCATGTAATGTCAAACTGTCATCACAACCCCGAACTTGAATCGTTGCTTGTCCTCAAGTAACTTGCCTGCAACTGCACATTTCAAACAGAAAAAGAAATTGTAATAATAATGAATGAACATTACCAGTTATGTTACCTGATCATCATTCTAGTTCCCAATTTCAATCGAGCAAATTTGGAAAAGTTCTTCCAACCACAAGTACTTAATTTGTCTCTCAACTCACTAATTTTTCACTCGAATTGACATGGTAATCACACAATCAATGCACAAAAGTATTTTACAATAAATTTGTAAAACTTCTAATAAAATCAATCAAAGTCATCTAAACACACACTTTTGGAGGTCTTTCAAGGTTGTAATGGGGCTCATGTCAGGGTAGGGTAGTTTTAAACCTTTGGAGTTAGGTAGCTAGTTTTCCTTATTTTATCATATTCCTTTTCATATCAACTCTTGCTTAATCACTTTGGTACTAGAGATTAACATTTTATGGTCCTAAACATTTCTTTTCTCATTTTTTGTGTGAATAAGTTGCTTTGACTTCTTTATTTTTCTCATTTTTATTTTTGAATTTTTGACAAAAATCTCTAGTACACCAACCTCAAACTTAAATTTTTCTCACTTCCAAGAGCAACCCCAAATTATTATTTTGCATATGCCCAAGGAACTAAATTTTCTACCTAACTCTAAAGAGAGGGTGAAAAGTTTTAATACTTCAAGTCATTTGACTAATTGTTGTGGTTATGTCACTGAAGGAATTGGCTTTGGATCAAAGTGGTTAGAAAAGGATATAAACATGATATAAGGGTTAGTTTGAAAAAACTTAGAGTTTACCACAAAGAAGTGCCTCAGTGTATCAAACCAATAGATTAAATCATAAATAATGCAAATTCTAGAAAATAGAAATTGTATTGATACTCTCATAAGAAGGAAAAGTAAATAATGGAATATTTGACTATAACCTTACTAGTTGAAGTATCTGGAAATTGAGTACAAGGTAGTTGGTTGTTCCTTTCTTCCTCAAACTCTAAATTTGCAAGGAACTTTCCTGGTGATCACCTTTGTTTTTTACAATGCTTATGGTTCATTTGTTCACTGCTAAAATTGTAATTTTGTAAATCTGAAAGAAACAACAGCAACAAACTTGTTTATTAAAGACAAACATAAATTTATTGGTATAAAGGGGAACTAAGTATTGTACCTAGTACTCTAAATTAACTTGAGAGATTGACTTGTAGGACGTAAAAGAGAATTGCAGAAATTAATACTAATTTGGAAAAATCCAAATTAACAAGTCATTGGAGCGAAAAAAATCTTGCACGTCTTGCATGATGCTGTTGAAGTCTTGGTTCTATTTGGTCCACTCTGCCCTTATCTGATTGATGAATATGCTCAAAAGGAGCGACTTCACTTTGGACCCATTTCCTGAAACAACAACAACGACATTAGAAATTGTAAAGAGATTAGATTTTTTTTTGGATTAGAGAGTTTTTAGTCTCTCTTTCTTCTTTCAATCCCTTTGTTAAGTCTTTGTACTAGTCCTCCTAAATGCGACATGCTACAAAACAAAAACAATTAATTGAAATAAATTTAAATTTAAAATTTTCAAATTAAATAAAAACTTATTTGATGGGTTATCTCCCATTAAGCGCTTCTTTAAGGTCCTAAGCTTGACCTTTCGATTTTTTGTGTTAGGAAGACATATATGACACAAAAAACACATCATCCTTATTCTTCCTTTTGTTTGGTAGGAATTCCATCACTTTCAAAAATTTAAGAATTTTCTTCCATATTTTCTTTAGTTTGATAGTATCGAACAAGACATAAATGTGATCCAATACTTCATCATTTTTTCCTCTTTTACTAGCCATGTTGCTAGGTGTGGGACTATCCTTTTACTGAAGATCTTGTAGTTGGACATCTACGTCTAAACGGATTATTGAATTTGGGGCTTCATCCAAAACTGTATAATCTTCATATTGCATTATTGTTCTTTTTCCACATATAATTTTCACCTTTGTTTCTTCTATTCTTGCTTCTGTTTCTTTACCAGATGGTGTGCACTTTTCATCTTCTTTCTCTTTTTCAATTCCTCCTTCATCGACTACCTCATTCCTGTTTTAATTCTATTTCAATTTCCTTATCTCGGGGACTATCTAAATCTTTTCCATCAAACTCCCCACCAGAGCTCAATTTTAATGTCAATTGGCTAGTTACTAGACCAAGTTGCATAGCTAAGTTCTCGAAGGATGCTTCCATGTCCATTTGCAAGGTTTCTTGCTGATTGTTGATTTTTCGGAGATTGATTTGGGTAATCTTTATGAATTGGGTCAAGGTTTCTTCAACTCCTCCTTCATTGAATACCTCATATTCTTGTTTGTCTTCTCTTTCAATTTCCTCATCTCTAGGATAATCTAACCTATTTTCACAGAAATCCCCACTACGCTGGATATTTGACCAAGTTTCATCTCTAACTTCTTGAAGGATGTTTCTCTGTTACTTAGCATGGTCACTTGATGTCTGTTGAGTTTATCGAAATTGAGTTGAGTCATCTTTATAAACTAAGTCAAAGTTTTTTCAAGTTGAGAGGATGAATCCTCTTCCCATGAATGATCAATGTTAATGTAAGATTCAGGTTCAAAATAATTTCTTGCATTTTTCAAAATGAGCAATTTTCATGCAAGTTCTTTTGTAAAAGCTTCAATTTTTGCAAATGTGGCATACACATCATCTTGCATGACTATTTTAACCTTGCATACAAAACAAAACAAAACTTTAGTAGCACTGCATTAGATAAAAAACAAAACAAAAAAGAGAAATAACGGGAAATAAAATTTAAGAAGAAACAATAACTAATTCCAAAAAAATTTACAATTGGAAAACAAAAATTAAACGTGGTACCAGCGATGCCTTGTTGCAACCAATAGTACCTGACGCCAAAAACTTGACGAATTCTCGGTAAATGTACCGATAATGTCGCAATAATAAGAAGATCTAACCCACAAGGATTGTGTTTGAACAAGACAATAATTTGTGCAATTTAAAGTAAAAACAATATAAAAAAAGGGGGGAGGGGTTGCAAGTTTCAATGCAAAAAGTAATTAAATGAGAAAATAATGTCACAAAAGCGGTCAGGTTGTGTTTTAGAATCCCCTTATCATCTTTTGTTGATGTATGATGTCTTGTATTAATGGTCTTATTCTTATAATCTCATGGCGAATTAACAAAACCGTTATATCCAGTCCCCTACGAGATAACTCACTAACAACTACTTGGAGCTTTCTATTCCTAGTCCGCCAATGTAAGCAGCGTTAGGTGATGTACATACCATTAATTCCCCATGCCACTACTCGAGGTCTCGTATCCCTATTCAACTAGGGTAAGTATAACAGTTGCCTTAGGTCCAACACATAAGCTACGGGTCAGGAATCCTGATGTGTCCAATAACAGATTAATATATTATCTCAAATAAAAAGTATTAAGCATAAGCAACAACTAAATAAAATTACAGTTCAAAGGATTCATACAAAGTAAAACCAACATATAATGCCAACAAGATTGAATAAGGTTCGTCATCACATAACTTAACCTAAGAGAATTCAGCTACACATCATTTAGAAAAGAATGCCACAATCGATAGATGAAAATAACATGAGAACCCCTTGAAGAGATGTCCTCCAATGGTTTCAAATGCTCTAAAAATCTCCTTTTGTGCTCCCAAATTCGTGCCCTAGCCTCCAACTTTCGTAACCTTGTAAAAGTGTGAAAACCCCTTTTAAAAGCAATCAGAATGGGTCAGAAATGCGTCAGAGAAAGGCATATCACGTGCGCGATGTTTTTCCTTCACACGCACGATATTTCACACGCTGCTTCGCGCGCATAATACTTTCCATTTGGCACATGATTATTCCCGAATGTAGATAGTTTTATTAGCATCATTTTGAAACAAAAAAAAAACCGCGTCAAAACGTGTTACGGAACTTTAGATATGATCAATTTACTAGACAAACATCAAGACGTAAATTATGCTGAAACTTATTGTTTCTTCACAATTTCTTAGTTTTGCTCTGTTTCTTCGACTTCTTCATTTTATTCATACTTCTTCATATTTAAATTGAGATTTTATCTAACTCATCGCAAATACTCGTAAAAATCATGTAATGACAAACTGTCATCATAACATCCTATGTATGATTTTATCTTTAAAATTCAAGTATGGGGTTTAGGGTGTTACGAAGGTGATCTCTCAATCAACATGCAAAATAATTTATGCTTAGCATGATCATGTTCTAATATAATTCATTACAGAAATCATAACACACACATTTGAGGGATTTTCCGGTTGTATCTTGGCTTATATTTGGGTATGATAGGATATTTTTAAGAAAGTAGGTTTAAACCTTTGGAGTTAGGTGCATAATTATCCTTCTATTATCATACCCCTTTCTTCCTTTTTAATGGTACTATAGATTTGGTCCTTGTATATTTTTTCTTTGTTTCTATTTTTTTTCTTTTTGAAGAAGCATCTTTTTCCATTTCTTATCTTCTCAAATTTTTTGAAATTTTGACCAATTTTCTCTAGTACCCCAACCCCAAACTTAGAAATTTGCTCACTTTCAAAAGCAACTCCAAACTTAATCTATTTCATACAACTTAAGACTATACTTCTAACTAACTCCAATAAGAAGGTGGAAAGAAGAGATCTTTCAAGTCATATGGCTAAGAATTTCAGGCTATGTCACTGAAAGAAAGGCTAAGCTCAAAGTGGTTAGAAAATGGATATTCCTATTACTACATAGTGGTTACAAAGGCTCGAAGTTATAAATAAAGAACTGGCTCAACACGCGTCAATGAAACCAGATAAACTTAATTGGAAATTAATTAAACTGGATAAAATAATAACGCATGGATACATTCAAAAAGAAAGAAAAGTGAACAATTGAACTATTTGGCTCAAACCTTACTAGGCGAGGTATCAGAAGGTTAAGTATAAGTCCTTTGATTCTTTTCTCATCCTTTGCCTTCAAGATGTAAGTTGCTTTCTTGATGATCAAGTTATTTTTTTCTTGTTTGGATCATTTGTTCAATGTTAAAGTGATAAACTTGTAAATCTGAAGAAAAAAATAACATCTACAAATTTGTTTATTAAATACAAACATAAATTTATTGATACAAAGGGAAACCAAGTATTGTATTTAATACTCTAGATTGACTAGAGAGATTGGCTTTTTGGACGTAAAAGGGAATCCCATAAATTAATACACATTCAAAAAACTCCAAATTAACACGCCATTGGAGCAGAAAAATTCTTGCATATTTTGCATGGTGTTGCTGAAGTCTTGGTTCTGTTTGGTCTATTGTGCCCTTGTCTGATTGATTGTGAGGCTCGAGAGGACTGGCTTTACTTTGGACCTATTTCTTGAAACAACAACAATAACACTATAAAGTGCAAAGAGATTAGAAGAAAAAAATAGGATTAGAGAAAGTTTTTAGTCTCTCTTTTTTCTTTGAATCCCTTTCTCAAGTCTTTGTCTTACTGCTCCTAAATGTGACATGCTACAAAACAAAAACAAAAATTAATTAAAATAAACTGAAATTCAAGGTCCTAAGCCTAACCTTTCAATTTTTGAGTTAGGGCGACATATATGACACGAAAAACACATCATCCTTCTTCTTCCTTTTGTTGGTAGGAATTCCATCACTTTTAGAAATTTAAGGTTTTTATTCATCTATTTCTCCTCTTTTGTTTGCCTTTTGCTAGGTGTAGGATGATTCTTTTGTTGAAGAACTTATAGTTGGATATCTAAGTCTGAAGGAATTATTGAAATTGAAGCTTCCTCCAAAATGATACAATCTTCATCTTGCATTCTTGCTCTTGTCCCACATATCTTTTTCACCTATGTTGCTTGTATTCTTGCTTGTATTTCTTTATCCGATGTTGTGCACTTTTCTTCTTCTTTTTCTTTTTCAACTCCTCCTTCATCAACTACCTCACATTCCTGTTTGACTTCTCTTTTAATTTCTGCATCTCAAGGACTATATAACATATTTTCATTGAAATACCCACTAGTTCTTAGTTTTAATGCTTATCGGCTAGATACTTGACCAAGTTGCATCTCTAAATTCTCGAAGGATGTTTCTATCTTACTTCGTACGGTTTCTTGGCCTATTTATTTTCTCGAAATTGAGTTGAGTCATCTTTATAAACTGAGTCAAGGTTTATTCAAGTTGAGATGATGAGTCCTCCTCCCATGAATGATCAGTGTAAGATTCTGGTTCTGAATAATTTCTAGCATTTTCCAAAATGAGCGTTTTGTCTTCAAGGTCCTTTGCATAAGCTTGAAACTTTGCAAAGGTATTATAAACGTCATCTTGCATGATTGTCTTGACCTTGCATGCAAACAAAAAGAAAAATACCTTAGTAACACTGCACTAGATAAAAAAAATTTAACAAAAATAAAACCATAAAGAGAAAGAATAGGAAAGAAAATTTAAGAAGAAACAAAAATAAAATATTTACAATTGGAAAAAAAAATTAAACGTTGCACAAGCTTCGCCTTATTAAAATATTAATTGTCCCTGGCAACGACGCCAAAAACTTGATAACTTCTCGATAAGTGTACTGATAGTGTCGAAGTAATAATTAAGATCGAATCCACAAAGACTGTGTTTGAACAAGATATATTTGTGCAATGTAAAGAAAACAATAAATGTTTTTTTTTTCAAGTTTGCAATGCAGAAAGTAAAATAAGTTTTTAAACAGAATTACGAAAGCGGCAAGATTGTTTATTGAATCACCTATTTCTCTATTGTTGAAGTTTGATGTCTTGTATGAATGATCTTATCACTATAATTCCACGGTGAATTAGCAAAGTCTTTATAACCGATCCCTCGTGAAATAGCTCTTTGATCACTACTCAGAGCTTCCTATCCCTAGTCCACTAACATAAGAAATATTAGACGATGCAGAGAATGTTAATTACCTATGCCACTACTCGAGATCTCCTATTTCTATTCAACCAATATAAGTGCCACAATTATCCTAGGTCCAACACATAGACCAATGGTCAGCATTCCCTATGCGTCCAAAACCAATTTAAAAGAGTATCTCACATAAAAAACATTAAAAACAATTAGCAATTACATAGAATTATAGATCAAAGGATTCATACAAAGTTAAACCAACATATTACCCAACAATATGAAACAGGTTCATCACACACAACCTAACCTAGAGGAGTTTAGCTACTCATAATTCAAATTACAATAGCAATTGAATAAAGAAGAATAACATGTTATTTCCCTTGAATGTTTGGCCTCCAATGGATTACAATGCTCTTCAAATCACCCTTACAGTGCTAATTTTCGTAACTCTTGCAAAAGTACAAAATTTCCCCTTTAAAAAAATATCATAATGGACCAGAACGCGTCAGAAAAATCCTAGAAAGGGGTTCATCGCGCATGTTAAACCTGTATCACGCGACGATGCAACTAGTACAAATCTATCGCGCTCGCGATGCTACACTTAATTATTCCGATAGCTGCACGCTTTTACTCCCTTTTTCATCTGATTTTTCACTAAGTCCAATTTCTTCATGCTTAACTATTTTTTCCTTATTCTTTGGTCTTTCTCCTTCCTTTTGACTCATCTTTCACTTGTTTTTCTTTGATTATTTGCCTAATTTTATGCAATGACGGGCTGTTATCAAGTCACTTTTTGTGACAGCCATAGCAAGAAGAGAGTTTACGAAAGAGTACATCATAAACAACAAGATCCTCACATGATAAACTTCTCTCAACTCTAAAGTGTTTAGGTTATTATTTAAACTCAAAGCACATCATGAAAATAAATACTACCATAAGATTGAAAAGAATCTAACATCCACAATTGAAATACATGCCCACAAAGATCAAAATGACTTTATTCAGGTTGTAACAGGGCCAAGATAAGGGTGTGATAAATCCTAAGGGATACTATGCTAAAGTTTAAAGGAGCAAAAGATAATTGAAGGTGATTGTGGGAGTTGAAATAAACAATAATTCATTCACTTTTGAGCAACTTCTTTGCAGCCATTATATCTTCTTTTTTCTTTTTTTTCTTCTCTTTTTTTTTCTAGAAAGAATACGATAAGAACATGAATGTTGTTCCTTCTTTCTTTTTTTTTTGTTTTGTTTTTTCTTTTATGTCTACTTTTTTTTCTACCAACTTTTGAAATATCACAGTTGTATTACGTCAACTCCACACAATTTCAAATAAGACTCTTTCAATCCTTTAAATAGGGTAATAACATTGTTTTTTCACTTTTAGGCTTGTAATGAGTTTCAAACAAAGAATGAGATAAACATGCTTAAGGGGGTTTCAAACAAGGGATTTTTGTAAGGTTGACTTTTTGGCTAAATGGCTAAAAATAAAACAAAAACAAATTGCCTCTATCATATCAGTGTACATAAGTATACAAAAAATTTCAATAAGAGTCAAATTAAGTTCTAGAGTAACTAACAAACATGAGTGAAATCACACAAGAAAGAAAAAGAAATGGAATTTTGTATGTTATCCATTATAAGGCTCAAATTCTTACAAATGGTAATGATCTACCACAAATAATGCATAATTTAAAATTTAGCATACTTTATAATACTAAAAATTCAAAGAAAGTCACTCATATCACACCACAAATCTTTATTCAAAAGAAGGGAGATAATACTTACAAAACACAATCCCAAAAACCAACAAAAAACATGCATTTATTATTATTATTTTATATTTTAAAACGAGAAAACAAAACAACAAAAATAAATGACATCCCTCCCACACACTTAAAATACACATTGTCCTTAATGAAAGAAACAAGCATAAAATAAGAGAGGGGGAGAGAGGAAAAAACATACCCGAGTAGTCAAGGCAGATAGATGATTGCATAAGTAGTCTTTCTCAATGAGAGATTTTCTACAGTTTCTTCTTACAATGTGGGACTCTAATGGAATCACTTAAACTGGTGTCTATTGACTTTGAAATTTTTATCAATATCTTCACTTTTTTACCTAGATCAAAGAACATTTTTCTATAGGTAAAAGTGTTGAATGGACAAGTGAAAATGGTCTTCTCTTTATCCTCTAGTTCAATACAGATATCAATTTTCACAGCATCTAAAATCAAGGGGTTAAGTCGTCTCTGGAGCTGCCAAAATGATTTTCCTCCATCCTCGAGTAAGCTTCTATGCATACCCATGGACAAACTAATATCAGAAATGTCAGCCAAGGTCCATTCAATTACCTTATTATATTTCTTTAATACTTGCAACATTTTTTATTCATGTTCAGATTCAAGTTTAAATAAAAAATTTACAGATAAATTTTCTTCAAATTCTAAAAATGCATATTTTAAATTTGAAGGGAGTGACTTAAGTTCTAAAGCAGCTGGCTGCTTAATGGATGACAAAATTTTAGCATCAGGAACTACGTTTACATATGCAACATCAACTTTGTCAGTAGAAATATCATAAAAAATATCATAAGAAATATCAATCTGTAAGACAACTTCAATTTCAGCATAAACTGATTATAAGTGAATATCAGTACAAACATCACAAGTATAAGTGTCATCAAAATCAAACAAAAAAGGAAATCACCAAAAAGTGAATTAGGTGCAACAAGTTCTCTTATGGTTCTTTGTTGAGCCATGTTATGATAATTAAACTCAAAATCAAAATCAAACAGATTATGAGAGGAAAAAAAAAATCAAAATCACTATCACTAATGGGTGCACTAGTAATCATGCATCATGAGTCAACAATGTAATAAATATGAAAATACTAACAATATTCCTAATCAGAAAAGCAATTGAAAAAATGAAAAATGATTAAAATAAAATATATATAAAATATGGAAATATCAATAAAAATAAGACTCTACAATTTTGTTTTGATTTTTTTGAAAATATAAAAATATAAAATAGATCAAATAAAATAGAAAACCAAAGAATTTTCAATTTTGAGGGTCAAAACCATTTAAAAGTTTCTTTTAAAAGAGTACTGTTTGTTGAATTATTTTTGAATTTATGAAAAAAAAAATCAGAGCAATTCAAAACAGCAGCTTACATAGTGTCACCTGATAGATAGACTGAAATATTTACCACTATACTACAATCCTGAAATTCAACAAACAAAAATAAAAAACAAAGAAATGCTAACAATACTCTAATATTGGTTAAAATCATCCAGAGTCCCCGATAATGGTGCCAATTTGATCCGCTGTCGCACACAGGTCAAAAGAGAGTTTAATAAATATAGTAAACAGAAGCAACATTCAAGTCGTATCGCAATGACTCTTGAATATATTTAACCAATCGACTAAAACAAAAGGTGGGGGTTGATTTTTGACTAAGAGATAATAAACAATTAACAAAACTGATTGCAATTATGATTAATAAACTAATCTACTGATCCGGTTCCTAATTATCATCGATTATTACAATTCCAAATTTCTAAGCGGGTCCTAATTATTTTTTGACTAAAATACCGACCATACAAGTGCAATTGATATCATCTGACTTATGTTCCTATTTGCCGAATTAAGCATCCGGTTAAAGACAGCGCAAAAAAGATGCAAAATCTACGCTAACCACGGTTACGGTAAGAAACCTAAATCAATAGAAACAAATTAATTATACTCTATAAGCAATTGAATTAAGCAAACAAGATTCAACATGGATAGAACTGAAAGGAAAAATAAGTTGAGTTGCAAAATTATAATAATCTCAAAGTTTTGGAACCTGAATATAGCAGATCAGCCAAGATTATTAGTTCTCCATGTAAATCGTACAAAGCTTCTTATTTTTCGTGAAAACTCTGAATAATCTAGCAGTAGCAATGTATTTTAGTTTAAATATTACAAGAGAAATCGTGACCTAATAACATCCGACCCGAAAAACATAAAAACCACCCCAAAACTATTTTTTAAAAGTCTGGAACTAAAAAAATCTATTTGACCCTTCTTTACCCTGAATAAGCTTTTGAATTCAACACAAAACATGTAGCATATCCTCTCAGATTTTCAACTCATATTAGAACACGTCAATCTGATTCTCGTAGCTCAAATTATGACATGCACAACGAGAGGCGCCAAATTACCGCTTATTCATAAAACAAATAACCAAATTAAAATTAAAGCAGAAATAAACTAAACTTAGGAGACACACTCAAAACAGTAAAATAAAAGAAACAAGTCATAAAAAATTCCTTAGTACAAATTAAAATGTGGTGTATTAAAATACACTTATAAAAGAGTTTGACTAATCCAAACATAACTCGAAGAGAATATGAAGGTAGATCTCCAGCTCACAAATCGAGGTAGATATGAGAAGAGGAAAACATCATGTATCCAAAGAATTCATCAACCTTCTACGAGGCATACCTCCTAGAGGAAGAATGCATAGAAAGGAACATTCAAGTAGCCATCGATAGCTACTATTTAAGTTGAACTATCAAATTATGCATCGACTCAATAACAAAGCATGCTTCATCCCTCTCTCTCTCTCTCTCTCTCTCTCTATATATATATATATATATATATATATATATATATATATATATATATATATATATATATATATATATATATATATATATATATATATATATATATATATATATATATATATATATATATATATATATATATATATATATATATATATATATATATATATATATATATATATATATATATATATATATATATATATATATATATATATATATATATATATATATTATAATGAAAAAATATTGTCAATAACAGAACAAGATTATGAGATAAAGATTGAGTTTTTTGAACAAACACAAGAAACCCTATTAGGTTTTACAAAAGAGAGAGAAAAAGGAAGGAGAAGAATAAGAATTTGTTAAAACTATTTTACTATTCACTTTCTCAATAAGGGTTCAAAGATTACAAGCGAATACCAACAATTAACCTCTCTCAACAATCCGAGAGAACTAGTCTATTTATAGAATACTAAGTTAACTTAGGCTACAAGCTAACTTAACAACCAAAATTACAAGAAATGCCCAATTTGACATGATAACTTAAACACAAAGTTAACATATTTTGACAACATGCTTGAACAGACTTCGACTACAGCATGCACAACTCCTGTCGGACCATGAAGCTACCCTTGTAGACACTAGAGTTCAATACAAATACCATAAATCTCCACCTTGGAACAAACTCTATACTAACAAGGGAACAAACTAGGTTTCATCTTGCAGCTTTATCAACTGCATACAGTGGAAAAACTTGCTACTTGGCAATGTATTGGTGATCATATCAGCAACATTGTCATCAGTTGGAACCTTCAACACTTGGACTTTTCCACGCTTAATCATCTCTCTTACAAAGTGCAGCCTCACATCAATGTACTTGGTTCGCTCATGATAAGATGAATTCTCCGACATCTATATTTCACTTTGACTATCACATTTAACAGTGATAACTCAACCTTAAAGTTTTAGCTCCTTAGCAAAACCTTCAAGTCACAATGCTTCTTTCACAGCTTCAATGGGGGCGATATACTCCGCTTCAGTAGTTGATAAGGAAACAACCTTCTAAAGTGTTGCTTCCTAACTAATTCTTGTACAAAACATAGTGAACACATATCCATAAAAAGATTTTATGGAATCCATATAACCTGCATAATCATAGTCGACAAATTCTTCGATTTCAACTTTGCTATCATCACCACGAGCCCCACCAAAATTAAAACTCTGCTCATAGACCCATTGATGTACATAAGGATCCACTTTAATGCTTTCCAGTGCGTCTTCCCATGATTAGCCATGTACCGGCTTACAAGGATAACTCTGTACGCTATGTCTGGCCTCGTACAGACCATAACATACAACAAAGAACCTACTATGCTAGCATATGGAATGTTATTCATATAGGATCTTTTGACTTTAGTACAAGGACTTTGATTCGTAATTAGCTTGTATTGAGGATTAATCAGTGTTAGAACATGCTTTGAGTTCGACATACCAAACTTGTCGAGAATATTCTTCATGTATGTCTCTTAAGATAAGCATAATCTCGACTGCTTTCTATCTCTCCGGATGTCAATCCCAAGAATTCTGGAGGCAGCTCCCAAATCCATCATATCGAACTCCTTATTGAGTTCATCCTTCACTTTCATAACATCTTCAAAATTGTTGCTTGCTATGATGATTTTATCCACATAAAGCAACAAAATAACAAGTGAATTTTCAGGTCAAAATCTGAAGTAAACACAGTGGTCAACTGGCTCCTATTGAAACCAATGCGTGCCATGAACTTGTTGAATATTCTATTCCATTGTCGAGGAGATTGTTTCAGGCCATACAAAGACCTATTAAACTTGCACACATAATCTTCCTTACCCTTTTCAGCATACCCTTCAAGTTGTCTCATAAGAATTGTTTCATCTAGATCACCATACAGGAAGGTTGTCTTTACACCCATCTGGTCAAGTTCGAGGTCGAACTTCGCTACCATGGCTACCAACATTCTAATGGATGTATGCTTTACAACAGGTGAGAACACATCGTTGAAGTCGACACCTTCTTTCTAAGTGAACCCCTTAACAACCAACATTACCTTAAAACGCTTTGACATCACTCATTCGTTTCCTTCCTTAACCTTAAAAATCCACTTACAACTGACTAATTAGGTCCCTGTAGGTCTCTCAATCAGCTCCCAAGTGTTATTACCGTGAAGAGATTTTATCTCATTATCCATGGCTTTCATTCATTCAATATTATTTTGACTCCTCATTACTTCCTTATATTTTTTAGGTTCTTCTTCAAGAACCTCACTTGTAGAGATTAAGGCATAAGCTATGAGATATGCATAACCAAGTCTTTAAGATGACTTGATGACTCTTCTCGACCTGTCTCTTGCTAGCAGGTAGTCATTATCAGTCTCCTCAGCTTCGACAACAACTTTTGCTTCTTCTTCGATTTCATCTAGGTTATGCAACTTAGCATCAACGCTCCACCTCAACAGGAACTCCTTCCTGTTCTATCTCTTCTTCATAGATCTTAGTGATTCGACCAGCGTCATTATTTTTCTTGAAAGGCATTTCTGCTTCATTAAAAACTACATCTCAACTTGTGATACACCTCCTGTGACCTGGCTCAAGACACCACAACCTATAAGCTTTGACTCCTTTAGGGTTTCCAAGGAACATACATGTCATAGCTCTAGATTCGACCTTGTCTTGCCTAATGTGAGCATAGGCTAAGCAGCCAAATACTCTAAGTTTGTCAAGATTAGATGGATGTTTCTACCATACTTCTTCAAATGTTTTCATCCCTAAAGCTGTCGAGGGACACCTATTTATAAGGTAAGTTGCAATCATGACTACCTCAACCTAAAATGCCTGCTTCAATCCTCCATTAACTAACATGCACGTTACTCATTCCAAAATGCTTCTATTAAACCTTTCAGGAAAACCATTTTTTTGGGGAGTTCCTGTAGTAGTTTAGTGCCTTGCAATACCCGACGCAACATAATAGTTGGTGAAAGCCTCATTGCAAAATTCAAGACCATTATCAGTCATCAACCTCTTAACCTTCTTGTCAGTGTGGTTTTCGACCAGAGTCTTCCAAGTTTTAAAATTTTCAAAAGTTTCATCCTTAATCTTCTAGATGAATACCTATAACTTTATGAAATAATCATCAACTATGGATAGGAAATACTTTGAATTTGAATGTGAATGATTCCTTGCAGCCCCCCAAAGATCAACATGAATGTAATCAAGGGATCTATGTGCTATTTGTTTAACTTTGTTAAACTTCATTGTACAAGATTTTACAAATAAACAAGGTTAACAAAACTCCAATTTTTCGACCTTGTCACCACACAACAAATTTTGTTTTGAAAATTCAACCAGGCCTCTTTCACTGAAATGGACAAGTCTCACATGCCATAGCCTAGTCTATGACATAGGTTTCATGGATGTTACATCTGCTGAACCACTTACAACCTCATCCTCAAGGGTATACAAGTCGTATTTCTTCACGCCTCTCAAGAGTTCTTTCAAACCCTTCATTACCCTTAGAATAATTTTTTTGTCGAAATCACCAAGAGTAATCAAATTCTCTTAAGATCAGGTACATACCTAACATCAGTCGACAACTTTATTGACTCATCATGGAGCTTGAATCTCACAAATATAATACCTACAATTTTGTAGGCTTTGTTGTTTCCCAATAGCATTGATCCACCATCTTGATCACACAATTTCTCAAACACTTCCTTGTTTAGATTCATGTGCCAAGTACACCCTGAATCCATAATCCACTCCTTGCTAGAGTCGCTGCTTGAAACCACCAGGACATCAGATGACTCATAACCATCTTGTACAATGGTTGCATTATCGTTATCCTTTCCACAATGATTGATTAGTCTATCAGGGCATACTTTTATTATATGAAACTCCTTCTTACAATGATAACACTTAATAGTAGGAGCATTAATGCCATAAGAATTATGTAGAACTTCTCAAACCTACCATTTTTCTTCAAGAATTTCCCCTTAACGGATAAACCTTCACCAATAGAAGATGGTTTTTGCTCCTTTCCTTTGTTCAAATCCTTATAGTACAAGGCATATTGGACATATTCAAAGTTCAATGAATCTCTTCCATACAAGAGAGTTTCTTTTAAATGAGCATGAGACTTATGTAAAGAACACAACAACAACAACAACACTGGATCTTCATCATCAATATGGACCTCAATATTCTCAAGATCAAGAATTAACTTGTTGAACATATCCAGCTGCTCAACCAAGGATATGTCTTCACTCATCTTGATTGAAAATAAAGCTTGCTTCAGATAGATATAATTAACAAATGATTTCATCATGTACAAACTTTCAAATTTCATCCATACATCAGCTGCAGTTTTCTTCTTTGAAGCCTGTTGGAGAAACTTATCATCAAGGCTCAATACAATGGCACTGTGGGCTTTTTCGATCTTCGTTGTCTTCTCCTTCTCTGATAGGGTATCACCTATCTTCTCTGATCCTTTCAATGCTACTTACAAACCCTGTTGAACAAGAAGGTCTTGCATCTTCAAGCGCCACAAATCAAAATCATTCACACCAGTGAATTTCTCAATCTCATACTTTGTTGACGACATCTTCTCCATGCTCACTGCACCAGTTTGTTATGAAACAATGTCGTTAATAATAGAATAAAGTTATGAGATAAAGATTTACTTTCATGAACAAACACAAGAAACCCTATTAGGTTTTACTAAAGAGAGAGAAAAAGGAAAAAGAAAACTAAGAATTTGTTAAAATTGTTTTACTATTCACTTTCATATTAAGGGTTCAAAGATTGCAAGTTAAGCCAGATGATACCCTAGAGGATACCAAAGATAGTAGAGGGTGTCATTCTAGATTTGGATTCTAGGAGAACCTGTTTGCAGACCACCTGACTGCAAAAGTGCATGTCGATGGTGATGATGAACATGTTATGTATTATAGAGCATGTGTATTGAGGTCAAACCTCATAAACTTGGTTGGTACGTTCATATTTTGGATAATGATGCCTACTACGTGGATGTCGTTTACCACATATACTTAACTAACTTGTTACAGATGCATGAGCACAAATAGGAGTGCTTGCTTGGTTTACCTGTACTCCAAGTTATTTGAAGATTGTCTTTGGAAAACCAAACAAATGACAACTAGTTACACACTATTAGTGGTAATATATTTACGTCATTTACTATTTATGTACCATTTTCATAACACTTGTGCTACCCCATTAGTAACAATTCATATGTACCATTTCAGGCATGTATCCTCCAGCATTTTCCACGCACCTCCGGCTGGCCATTTTTTGATGAATACATTGAGGATCGACCATATGCTCGTGTATTCATCCCATTTAGAGGGAATCGGTCGACCAAACCCTTCAGAGTGTTTCTTTACCGTACAACAATAAATCATATACACTTTTGTATTGTTTTAGAATTTAATTTTATAAGAATGCGAAGTTCATTTCCGTATTTTGTATCTCTGCATTGTTTGGTTTGTTTTTAAATGTCACTTATACGGGATTGATTTTTTCTATGTTGTATGTCTTGTCCGGTTTAATTATAGGTATCATGGATGACAAGAAATATTGATTAAGGCTCGATCGAGTATCCCAACATGCACTTGTTTGCATGGGAATAGTCAAACCCTCACAACCATCGGTGGATGCCATTTCGATTGATGTATATGCATCAACTTCTAAGGTTCAAGTGTCTCCGACTTCGTCTTCGGGAAGGCATGTGTCAACGGTTTCTGCCCCAAAAGCCCCACATGTATAAGTTGATGGACCTGTTGTCAATGTAGTTGTTCTTAATAAATTTGGAGGAAGCCCGTGTGACACGTCATTGTTGCCTCTATATGCAAACCATGTTGTCAAGCACGTGTGGGACGAAGATGTAAAATTTATTTGTATTTATCATTTGAAACACATTTCTTATAATACTCCAACTTTGTTATGATGATGTATTTTTGCAGTAACGTGATGATTTAAAATGTATCAACCATGGTAAAAAAGTTGCGAGGTTGCAATAGCTTGAGGAACAGTGATTTTATGATTCCATGCAACTACCTAGGATACAAGATTTCTGTATGAAAAATTATACTACTATTAAACACTTTATGATGTTAGAGTTCATTGAGAGATGGTACTCTGAGTTGTCATATTTTCATCTTCTGCATGGTAATATATTTATAACATTGAATGATGTGTCATATCGATTACATTTTCGATCAATTGAAGATTGTTAGACCATTATAGGATGACCAGATCTGATGCACATGAGATGATGATGAACTATTTGTAAGCTAAGCCAGATGATGCCCTAGAGGAGATAAAAGACACTAAAGGGTGTCATGCTAGATTTGGATTCTCGGAGAACATGTATGCAGACCACCTGACTGTAAAAGTGCAGGCCAATAGTGATGATGAACCGGTTATGTGTCATTGAGCATGTGTATTAAGGTCGTACCTCAAGTGATTTGTTGGAACATGCATATTTTGGACAATAGTGCCTATTACGTGGATGTGGTTTACCTTAGATACTTAACTAACTTGTAGAGGATTCTTGAGCATAAATGGGGGTGCTTGCTTGGTTTACTTGTATTCCAAATTAGCTGAAGATTGTCTTTGGAAGACCAAATAGATCCCATCATGCATTTGTTCATAGGGAAATATTCAGACCCTCGCAACCACCGGTGGATGCAAATTTAACTAATGCACATGCATTAACTTCTAGGGTTCTGGTGTCTCCAACTTCGTCTTCCCGAAGGCAGGTGTCACCAGATGCTGCCCCAAAACCCCTACATGTCCAGGTTGATACACCTATTATCGATGCAACTGTTCTTGAGGAATTTGGAGAAGGTCCGTATGACACGTTGTTGTTGCCTCTATATGCGGACAATATTGTCAGGAACGTGTGGGACGGAGAGATAAAATTTATTTGTATTTATTATTTGAAACACATTTGTTAGAATAATCCAACTTTGTGTTGAAGATGTATTTTTTTGCAGTACCTTTATGCTTTAAAATGTATCAACCATGATCAGAATATTGCGACGTTGCTGTAGCCTAAGGAGCAGTGGTTTTATGATGCCATGCAACTACCCGAGCTACGAGATTTATGGATTTAAACATGGCATGATGTCAACATTTATTGAGAGATGGCACTCTGAGATGCCATGTTTTCCTCTTCTGCATGCTGAGATATCTATAACATTGAATGGTGTGTCATGCCAGTTACATCTTCCGATCAATGGAAGATTATTATACCACTCTAGGATGACCATACCTGATGCATTGGAGATGATGGTGAACTATTTGTGAGCTGAGCCAGAGGATTCCCTAGAGGAGGTTAAAGACACTAGAAGGTGTCATGCTAGATTTACATTCTTGGATAACCTGTATGCACACCACCTGACCAGGAAAGTGCAAGCCAATGGTGATGATGAACGTGTTATGTATCATAGAGATGTGCATTGAGGTCATACCTCATGTACCTGGTTGAAACATATATATTTTGGAGAATAATGCCTATTACGTGGATGCAATTTACCTCATATACTTCACTAGCTTGTAGCAGATTCATGAATACAAATGGAGGCGCTTGCTTGGTTTAAATGTACTCTATATTAGCTTAAGGTTGTCTTTGGATGACCAAACAGAAGACAAATAGTTGCAAGCTATTGACAGTAATATGTTTGCATTATTTATTATTTATGTACCATTTCCATAACACTTGTGTTACACCATTACTAATAATTCATTTGTACCATTTCCAAGCATGAATCCTCTAGAACTTCCCATATATCTCTGGTTGGTCATTTGTTGATGGCTACACCGAGAATCAGTCACGAGCTTATGCATTCGTCCCACTCAGAGGGAGTCATTCGATCGAGCTCCTCATAATGTTTCTTGACCGCACAACAATAGATGATATACAATTTTGGTCGTACGAAGATTATTGTCGAGCGCTTCCCTTGGATGACATAAGTTTTTAGGTAAAGTCTGATGTATTCACAACTGTCTGAGTGAGTCATGCTCCTCTCGTTAGTACCGGATGGAGCATGAGGTGTCGTAGCTCCTAGAGAATAGAGCATTGCATTTGGCTACATCTAGTGGTATTTTAATGTGTCGCGTCCTTACACACCTGATGCTCAGGGAGATCCACCTAGGCTATCTCATCAGGTGATATTAGAAGAGGAGCATTCTAAAGCAGATCATGTCGTTGATGTGTTACCTGCATGTCATCGTATTAAGAATCTTACGCGAGCGGGTATATATATATATATATATATATATATATATATATATATATATATATATATATATATATATATATATATATATATATATATATATATATATATATATATATATATATATATATATATATATATAGATAGATAGATAGAGAGAGAGAGAGAGAGAGAGAGAGAAGACTTTCTGGAAGACACTTCTGGGATGACCATTGTAGATGTCATTGTATCTGAGGCACAGACGGCATTACAGTACATGAGACATCAAATGAACGCAGAGTATAATATATCCAGTAGGATAATATGTGTATTAAGGATTATGGACAATGTTATCTCTTGTAATTTGTTATTTTGATAATATTGTGGACTCTGGCTTGATTCTAATAAGTGACATTTTCATCTTATTACATCAATATATGATTTAATTGATTAAAAAAATATATTACTATAATATAGTAGTACATGGTCTATTACATTTGTGTAATGTTAAAAAAAATGTCAAAATTTACTACCTATAGGATAAATATGAATATTTATATTTGTATTTTGATATATGTTAAGTATAATAAGTGTGAGTTGTGTGGATAATAGTCGCACCTTGGATGTGAATATGATGACTTGAGCATTTATAAATGAGAGACTCTACTCACCTATCTCCTTAAGGTTTTGGGTGAATATGTGGTGTGTCTCTCATAAAGATGTTGTTTAAAAAAAAATTCACAATGTTCAATACTTCCTAGTGAAAATCTCCTCTAATAATACATAAATTCATCTTCGAACTAAGTTATGATCATGTATTCACCGGTATAGTGGAAGAGTAATTCCCTGAAAATTTGACAAAGATTAGATGAGAAGACCAAAATCTAAATGGATGTGAATTTGTATGGTCTCAATAGAGGCACGTGTGTGTCGTAACATGGGTAGGGAAACAAACTCAATCGTACTAAATAGTATCTTACTTTCTTTTTGATGTTTTATTTTCAGCAGGAATATGTAACCATGATATTATGTTGGATGCTGTTTGGGAAAGATTTAGAGCCACCACTTGCTTTGCCCGAATTTTAGGCCAACTTACTTGTGGGGTACACTGCAATATGCTGTTTTATTATCAGTTACCTATGTCCTTCTCTTTTCATTTAGCTAAAGAAAATATCAGCCACTGTAGTTTTGTGTGCAGAGATTGATAAAAGCACATTAGCTTTTACTCTAATTTTTTAAGAACAACAAAGCATTATCTTCGTCTCATTTTAAGTGTGTTTATACTCGGTGTTTTTACATATATGTTAAAAATAATTCATATTTATGAGATTTTTTTTAAGAGACGGATTATCGCATCAAATTTAGAGTTTAATTGTGATTAAATAGAATTTTTAAAATATTTATCACAATTAAATCGTAATTAAATATAAAAATTATTTATTTTGTTATTGTTAAATTACGACTAATCTATTCAAATCTTTTAAAAGTTTGTGACTACTTTAATAATTATAAAATAAAAATTAGAGAATCAAGCTAGCATACCAAAGAAACCTACGTCTTTCTGTTTCATCCAATTGTTTGTTGTGCGGGACAAAATAGGTGCACGGTGATATTTCCCACAATATATATATATATATATATATATATATATATATATATATATATATATATATATATATATATATATATATATATATATATATATATATATATATATATATATATATATATATATATATATATATATATTAAAACTCTAATTTTTGATGTATGTGCACTTGACTAAACTGTAAAAACAAATATCATGTTTATTATTTGTGGTTTGTGTTTATATTTTTTTCTTTTATAGTTCTAACAATTGGTATTAAACATTAACTCTGAGGCAAAATTCTAAATGTTAAGGTTCAACGTAACAGACAATTTTGTATTATGACAAAGAAATGTTAAGGATTTATTGGCTCAATTTATTGAATGCAAAATTCTGGAAAGCATGATGAATGCTGATTGGTCTGAGTTAGAAGAGAAGGCCATAAGATTGATACATCTATGTGTATCACACGAAATGATGTATCATCTCTTAGACTCGATGTTTGCGACAGAGGTATGAAATAAATTGAAGAGGGAGTATATATCCAAGAACAAACTGTTTTTGAAGTATATACACTCTAAAGTGAAGGATCAGATTCATAACAACATGTCAATACCTTTAACACCATAATCACCTATTTGAATAAGTTTGATATGATGGTCGATAATAAAGACAAAATTATTATATTTTTTGGTTGTTATCAATTCTATGACCACTTAGTGACTACTCTTATCTACGAGAAATACATTATTAGGCTTGATGCAGTTACTGCTACATTTTTGTCTCATTTTTAAAGGAGTCGGAATGTAGTAGAAAGAACTTAATGTGAAGGTATGTATTTAAAAGGGAGCAAGATTGTAACACCCTTCTAAACCCCACGAAAATTATATGAATAATCAAAGTAAATTATCATGCACTCACAAAAGGGCGTCACACATAACTTTCAAACATCAAAACCACCTGTCATGCTCATTAACACTTTAATAAATAATTATGCTTTTCAAGATTTCACTTTGCATGTAGCAGCGGATTCATTTTACATCATAATTCTCCTAACAGAATATTCATGATCATCACATAATTCAACATTACTTAGGCATCCAGGACTAACATCATAATATTCCAATGAATATAAAAACATACCGTAAAATACATAAAATATCTCTAAAATATATAAACCAAGTGATCTCAGTGTTACATGACCAGAGCATGACTCGACCCAACATAATTAAATTACTAAACAGCTACACCAATAGCGACTTCACAACTATAAGCAGCTCTACTCATGATACCTGCACGATGCCAGATAGGACATCATTCCAGCAGAAGGGTGAGAAATATTATCATAATAATCAATGCATATAATTATATATATATCTACAATCTTAGAATACACAAAATCATCATTCTCACCACAAGTCATCCATATACGTCACAATGTATATACAAATATATGGATAATCACCAAGCATGTTTCCTCATGCATACATCCACAATTTCAATCAATCCACCTAAACATACACATTATGTTTAATTCACCACAATTCATATAAACATGTACAATCATGTTTATTCATCAATTCATCAGCCAATATCATTCGCAATTACACATTCACCTCCCGCCATTCGACAATTCAAACACATATGCATACCTCATACAACAATTATTTAAGCCATGAGACTCACATAAAACTCATCAACTTTCATCAGTGCCCATTTAAAATTATGGATACATCGCTTATACCCCACCAGGAACAACATCTCGGTCGTTCTACCTCGGCGATTACTCCACTAGGAACAACATCTGTTATTCTACCCCAGTGATTACGAGTTTTGCACATACACATATTTTCATAAAACAATCATATGCACTTAAGACCGTTCTCACATCTTAATCTCATGCATACCCAAATGATTCATCACACAAGAATTATATAATGATTGCACACACAATACATCTCATAATTCTTATCATTCCACATAAACATACATATATACATATATTCACACAACATTTATATCCATGCCATGTGACTCAATGCAACTCATGCCATGTGGTACCAACACTTGTTATCATTTTTCGGTTTTTACATTTAAACTGGGTCCGTCCCCTAGACCGATAACAACAAAAGCCCGTCCTCTAAGCTTTCAAACCCACTCTTCTAGGTTTGGGACAAGTCACTAGTCTCCACGAAACTAGCAAGCATTGCCTCTTGACTAAATGATGCGTATGCAATCAACAACCATATGCACTTAAGACCGTTCTCGCATCTTAATCCCATGCATAGTCAAATAATTCATCACACAAGAATTATAACATGATTGCACACTCACACATCATATCAAAGTATTCATACTTTCAACATCATCACATTTATCAAGCAATGCGCACATATTCACAATATGTTCTCATGCATTATTCACAATATTGCATACAATCAATATGCATTCACAATTCAATATCATCACCACATTTTTCAAGCAATGCACACATATTCACAATATGTTCTCATGCATTATTCACAATATTGCATACAATCAATATGCATTCACAATTCAATATCATCACCACATTTTTCAAGCAATGCACACATATTCACAATATGTTCTCATGCATTATTCACAATATTGCACAATCTAGGATTCACGCCATACGGCTACCCACAACATAACATATCACAACAATACACAAACTATTCATTTCCGATAAGGATTGAACACAATCGAACCAAATAATCAACATTGGATGGAAACACAAGGAAATGAAAATGCTATCATACTCGCTAGCTTGCTCGCCTAGCGAGTTTCTAGCGAACACTCGCTACTTGTTCGCCTAGCGAACAAGCTCGCGAAGGCAAACAGAAGCTACTGTAAGGCTTTGCTACCTACTCGCTGGGGCTTCGCCTAGCGAACCCCTCGCTACCTCGCTCGCTACCAGCGAAGAGGGTCTTCTCCATTCTGCCCAGGTCTGGGACCATTCGCTACTAGCTCACTACAGCGAACACTCGTGACTTGCTCGCCTAGCGAAGGTGCTAGCGAACGTCTGCGATGTTCAAAACCCCAACTGTCCAAAATCATCAAATCATCACAAAATCAACCGATTCAATTCCAACGATTTCCAGTAGTCTTAGTCTAACAATCCTCTCGACTAATCTACACCATTTATTCTCAATCTTAACCGCTAAAACATCGATTCTACCGATTAAACTCGTTTCTGCCCTAAAATGGAAAATTGAGAAAAATGTAACACCCCCTTTCTATACCCCAAAATAATACAAATAATCATTCAGGCATAATTCAAAATTTCATCAGAGTACATTTATATCATGGCATAAAAGGGGCATATCACATTATACCAAAAATTCAACACATGCAACACCTGCTCAACAGATATGCAACATCGGGGCAACACCCACAAGAAAATATTTAGAACAAAGGCGGAAACATCCAAATATTTCATAACTTCCAAAACATGTATTCACATATACAATTATCATTCACCATGTTTACAAAACATATCATCAGCAGATACATACACAGGTGTATCACAAAAGAATCAAAATAATCCCTAACTACCAGGTGCCATATATCAGAGCCAACCGACCAAAAAGACTGAAGCCACGCTTCACAAAAGATCTCCAGCAATCTAATCTGCAATGCCTCATAGAGCATTATAAAACAGCAGAAGGGTGAGAAACAATATCATAATACATAATGCATATAAACATATATACATATATACACATAACATCCAATAACATCGTTCGCGTTCTCACCACAACTCATCTCACTACACCGTATATCGCAATGTGTTCACAAATATCTATTTACAAATAGAACACTAAGCATATACAATATGCATCATCAATGTTTATATTAATTCATAAACATACACACATATACAAATATACTCACACATACACGTATCTTCAAGCATTCCATTCATGCCAATTATCAACAATTTACATAAACATCTTCATCATGTTTATTCACCATACATCATGCAAAGATGATAAATGCAAATCATAGAGGCCAACTCGCTACTCTACGCAAATGTAATACGATACCGACTTAATCGTCCATCAGATTCTCCTAAGAATCAATTCACTCACGCCCCTCACTGGTACACTATAACTCATCAGATTCTCCTAGGGATCACATCACTCATCGGACTCTCCTAGGAATCCTATCACTCATCAGATTCTCCAAGGAATCACATCGTTCATCAGATTCTCCGAGGAATCACATCACTCATCAAATTCTCCAAGGAATCACATTGTTCATCAGATTCTCCAAGGAATCACATTGTTCATCAGATTCTCCAAGGAATCACATCGTTCATCAGATTCTTCGAGGAATCACATCGCTCATCAGATTCTCTAAGGAATCACATCGTTCATCAGATTCTCCGAGGAATCACATCACTCATCAGATTCTCCAAGGAATCACATCACTAATCAGACTCTCCTAGGAATCCTATCACTCATCAGACTCTCCTAGGAATCAACAACACAAGAATGTACTTCATGATGCTTCATATGCAAAATGACTCCTTACACTTCTTGACATACATACATGTTTACAAACATACTCATGCATTCTTCACATTCATCGCATATATTCATTATGCATTCACATTATATATACATATCACAATACATATATACATATTCGTCATTCGATCTCAACATGCATTTCTATTCAATTCAAGTAAATGCACCAAATTGCCAAACGGCCACATTCCACACTTTACGAATCACAAACTAGGATTCACGCCATACGGCTACCCACAGCACATATAACATCATATAATTAGTCATCTCAGACAAGGAATGATCGCAACCAAACCACACAACCAATCCACGAATGGAAAACACAAGAAAAGGAAATATGTTACTGTGTTCGCTAACCTTCGCATGGAGAAGCCTCTGGCGAACCTTCGCTACTTTGTTCTCCTGGAGAACTTGCCAGCAAAGACCACTGGGATTTATTCTGGAATTACTCGCTAGCACACTCGCCTGGCGAACCTTCGCCACTCTCATTCGCCTGGCGAACTTGCCAGCGAAGACAGGGTGGATGCTACTGACTTGGTTTGCTGCTGCTCGCTGGGCTTCGCCTGGCGAACCTGCGAACTTAGAACTCCCATGGCTGTCCAAAAGCCCAAACCTCACAAACCGACCGATTTAATCCAAATCAGTTCCAGTAGTACAACCCACTCATCACCCGACTATACTACACCGTCAATTCCAAATTCTAACCGATAAAACTCAGTTTCTACCGATTAAACCAACTTCCGACCTAGAAATGGAAACATAGAAAACGATCCAATACATCCAAACTGGCACATACATGATTACATACATTATCAAGATGATAAAACTTCTCACCCTTACCTGATTGTCATACCCTAAATTTGCCCTACCCTTTTGTAGATATTTTCGCATTTATCGTTTCATGCCATTTAGACACGTGTCCACCCGAAATTGGGCGTTTTTCAAAAAATCTCTTTCTGACCAATTAAGGCATGACACGTGGCCTAACAACTTTTCTTTGTAAATATTATCTTCTTAAGTTTTTCTATTTTAAAATATTACTAATGTCTTTAGTAATTATTTTTTTTAATTCTTTTATATATATATATATATATATATATATATATATATATATATATATATATATATATATATATATATATATATATATATATATATATATATATATATATATATATATATATATATATATATATATATATATATATATATATATATATATATATATATATATATATATATATATATATATATATATATTTCTTTTAGTTTTTATTTAATGTTTATTGTTAATATTTATCTATTTGTCATTTTATTTATTTATTTATTTATTAGAGTTACGTTAGTTTTTAATTATTATTAATATTAACAAATTAAATGAAAAGAAAAGAAGAGGAGAATCAGATTGGGTCGTTTGCTGGGAGGCCCGTTAGGGTTGATACTGATATGTTTAAAGGGTGGAGTTTAGAGTGAAGGAGAGGCACTGTTCACCTTCCCTAAAACTCAGAAAACCCTAACGAAAAATCTCAAACGGCGCCGCAAACCCTAAATTTTGATTTCCACTGTTCATCTCCTAGAACAGCAAAATTCGTTACCTGGAAACCCAAACCCTTGCCATCTCGCATCACCAAAGCCCTCTCTCCGCTTCTTTTCCCTCATTTCCACTGTCGTTTTCATTCACCATAAGCCCCAAATCCCTCAAACGAACGCCCTTCCGCCGTGAAACCACCTTTTTAGCTTCATCATATCCGACTACCGCAACGAAAGGAGCTTCGATTAGTTCTATGTTTGCATCTCGACAAAGGTTTTCAGCGCAGCTTCACAACTTGTTCTGATGTCTTCCGTGGCTCACTGAGATTCAAGAGTGTCGCTAATCCCTCGAAATAGATTTAAAGCTGAATCCGGGATTCATATTCGAGAGTGGTGATTGTCGTGTTTTCGTGTCGAAGAGCTCCCATCTCGTCTCCACAGTGACCTAGTCGCGACCCTGAAACGCCCCCACAACAACGAGTTTTTGCCGACCTTGTACAACAGTATCCCTCAATCCATCGCACAAAGTCGAGATTTCGTAGTGCAGCTGGGACGTGTATTCTCCTTGTTCGAGAACTTAGCCGTGGAGGCAGCTCGTGAGTTCACTCGACTGCGAATCACCTTTGCGGTAACTTCAGGCTATTTCTTTTTTACTGTGTTTTTGGTCTGGCATTGAAGTTCTGATACAATATTAGCATATGCCGTGTAGAGTAATTGTTGTCCTAACCATTAGGAGATTGATGCTGATTATGTTATATGTTCTAAAAGTTGTTGAAATTACGATTCATATTGCCGTGGTTCCGCGATACTGATTGTCTGTCATTTTTTGTTTATGGTGCTTCAAGTTGGCCTATGTTTCAAATTGTTAAGAGCTTCCCATTGGGATGCTTGTTTTAAAGATGGTATTGAACTTGCATCCATACTGTTGAAATCATATTTGCCACTTTCTCATGTTTTCATTTTATATCCCATCTGTTATAGCTTAAATATACACCATGAATAGGTTTTTTTTTCTCTCCGCCGATCGTTGTGAATCTTGACTACTAGGAGCCCATGTTACCTTGTTTACCATTATTCCTAACCGCTGTTACGCTCGTAAAAGGCATCTGGTTGGTTTTGTGCTTTAGATACAGGCTATGCAGGTTCCAAGTCCCGTCGGTGGATATAAGGAGAGGACAGTTAGCTTTGTAGATGCAGTAACAACAACAACGTTTGCCACGATTATGGCGAGAGGACAACAATGGAAATTACAACGGCTTGCGTCCCAGATAAACCAGGATGAGACATCCTCGGTTTGTAGCGGCAGTTTGTACATCCACTAGTTTCACTATTTCCGATAGCACCCGTGGCTTACTGAGATTCGAACAGTTGCAGGTCCCACGATATAGGTATCGTACTGCTGAGATTATTGGGAATGTTTTGAATCGTTAATATGCTATTATTGATGTGTTAGCAGGGGTTGATCATGCTCCTGTCATAAGGGATTTACTGCAGTTGAAATCAGTGGCATTTGAGTTCTATGATGGAGAGTAGCAGCAAGGAGATATCGTTCTGGTCTTTGATTCAACTTTGTTCCCATATGTTATTATTTCTCTAAGAAATTACGTTGTTGTCTGTGGCTCTTTCTGCATGCAGGTGTGAGTTTTAAAAACAGGACTCTATTCAAGATGGCTTCTGTCGTGGCACTTTCATACTGAAGATGTGCCCATCCATTCCATCAACAATGACAACAACATTTCTGCTTTCTCGGTGCAAGCACCTCCGTTTCAGTTGATGACAGCATCGATCCATTCATATCCTCGATTTGATTCTGTTTAATAGATTTTGTTTTCACTAATTCTATTCTGTTTATTTATTCAATAGTGGTTACAATTAAAAGTCAATTTAGAAAGCTATTATTGGATTGGTTGTTGTGATATGCATACTGGTTGTTATTAGATTGAATAAAAGGCATCTGGTTGGTTTTGTGCTTTAGATACAGGTTATGCAGGTCCATATGAGAAGGATGAGTTATGACAGAGGCTCAACTATAATCTCGGTATTGTTTTTTCTATTGGTGGTGTTCTGTTTGGTTGCAGGTTCAAACACCAGTGGGCATCATGCAATTGCGACATCGCCGAGTTCGGTCAAGCTGCGAAAAGATCAAATCTTCAGTTTTTTTTAACACAAAAAGGCAGCAGCTAGATGGTTTTTCACAGCACATTGAGCAGGAAGCATTACGGTGTGAAACGTAGCGCATCAGTCTTGACTATCAGCAAACTCAAGTTTACCCGGTGGTCACCCCAATCTTGGAGCCGACGCAAAGAACAGTGTGTAGCATTTGCGGTATTTGACGGAAGCTCTAGGGTGAAGATCTGTTTTGTTGATTTGATTGCTGTTGGTGGATACGGCAAGAAGATGTCAGCTCTGTAGGAATAAAGATGGAACAGATGCATGAAGCTCCTATTTTGGTTTACAATTTGATTTCTTTCTTAACTCAATAATTATTATCAAGTAAAACCATTGTTTAATTTTTAATGAATTAGTTTTTTAAGACATTTCAAAATATTTTCTAAGCAAGATCATGGATTATTTTCAAACAATACTTGTAAGATATGAGTAAGTATTTTCTCTAAAGTCAATATATTTAATATTAAAATCTTTTTAGTCGAATATTTAAATAATCCATTTTTTTTGACATCTCAAGACAATTTTCATATTTTTAAATAAGTTTAATTTTTCTAATTCTAGTATAATTTATTTTCAGCACACGAATCTTTCTCTTAATCCATCACGAAAATTAAACTCTTAGGGTCTAGCACCTCTTGAGTTTTTGAATAATTATTATTGGGGCGTACGCCTTGGATAATATTGTTCGTTTTTCGTTACGCTCTTAATTATTTGAACAAAAATATATCATAGGAGTCTAGCACTCTTTGTGATATTTTCATTGTTTATTCAAACAATATTTCTTAAATTAAATCAAAACCATCCTCAAAACTAATATTTTTGCTAATCTTTATCCAACTTATTTTTATCAAATCATGGAAAAATAAATCTTTGAAGTCTAGCATTTCTTGGATTTTTGGATGATCATTAGCGAGGTGTACACCTTAAACAATGTATTATTCAAACTTTCCGTTTTAATACACTATTTTGGACAAAGGAATATTATAGGAATCAAGCATTCTGTGTGATATTTCTATCGTTCATTCAAATATTCTCCAAATGAAAAAGGTGTCGTCGAGATCCAGCATTTCGGTAATACCCCAATTAATTGGTTGTGAGGCCTACGTCTCATTTATCAAATAATTGTCATTTCTCTCATTTTCAAATCCAATCTCACGTCCTCACATCACGTACCTTAAACTATTTTCATACCTCATTTCACTTCAAATCTTTTTTCAAACATTTTCTCGATCAAATTTCGAAAGAAGGAGGTTCTTAGAGTCTAGCATTCCTTGAATTTTCGAGTGAATAATTCTCGAGGCACGCCCTTTGAGTTATTATTCATTCAATCTTTCGACCTTTTTAAATATCTTTTTCCGATTCACACCTCGAAAGAAGGAGGTTCTTGGAGTCTAGCATTCCTTGAATTTTCGAGTGAATAGCTCTCGAGGCACGCCCTTTGGGTTGTTATTCACTCAACCTTTCGACTTTTTTCAAACTCAATCATTCTCAATATTCTCCTGAGTCGATTGCTCATTCGCATTCGCAACCCATTTCTTTCACAATTCCTCGTGGTCTCGATATTAGGAGCACCCTCAGGGACTAATGTCGTTTCTCACAACCTTAACCCTTGACACGTCGTCAAGACCGGTTCCATCTTCAATCAAATCTTCGACACGTCGTCGAACCAGTTCAGAACAACTTCCTTTTGGCCTCGCATGCCATTCTTCGATTCGATCCTTTCACAAACTTTTTCTTAAAACTTACGAAAGAGGAATATTCTTAGAATCTAGCATTCTTTGAATATTCGAACGAGTAACTCTTGGGCGCGCCCCCGAGTTGTTGTTAGTTCATTCTTTCGTTTTCAAAATATCCAACTCTCATCTTCAACCCATTTAACCCAATTTCCGAAAGAACTGAGTTCTTGGGATCTCGCATTCCTTGAATTCTTGAATGACAAGCTCTTGAGGCACGCCCTTAGGTTGTTTGTCAGTCACTCTTTCGTCTTTTTTCTCAAACTTCCAACCCATTCAACCTCATCTTTTCGTGGTTGTTACCACGAACTACGGACGCTCTGATTCTTTATTCATTCTTGAATACAAGATACGTAGGCACAAGATTGCGATGATCTTGGCGAGCTACCTTCTATCCATCTTCCGTTTTCCCCCCATCCTTTCCCGTAGTCGAACTACGACGCTCTGATTTCTCATTCTCGTCCGAATGAGCATACGTAGGCACAAGGGCCCCAATCCTTGGCGAGCACCCTATCCTCTAACCACCCATCTCTCCTTAGCATCTTTAACCTTTTAACCTACCAATTCTACCTTTAGTAGCGAGAAGAAAACAAGTAAACCTAAACAACACTCCCCACAATTACCTTAAGAGGTTCCCGTCGAGTACGACGGACGTGAGGGGTGCTAATACCTTCCCCTCACGTAACCGACTCCCGAACCCGGAACTTGGTTGCGACAGCCCTGTTCCTATCCTTTCGTTTCAAGAGGTTTTCTCGATATTTTCCTCTCCCGTTTGTTCGGGAAGAATAAAGTTCGGTGGCGACTCTGTCGAACCGCAATTTCCGCGCCTTTCGCGCGAGGGTCGTATTTTCGAATGTGATTTTTCGAGGTGCGACAGGTGGCGACTCTGCTGGGGATGCATTGCTCCATGCAAAGAGAGAGTCGAGCCTATCTTCTGGTTTGTGAGGAGTGTTTGTTTTTATTTGTTTTCTTTTTGTTTTTGTTCTCTTATAGATTTTATTTGTGCTTTGTCGCCTGTTGGTTACTGGGATGACATCATGAGTAAAGCTCTACACCCGAGCTTTGGTAAAAGCAGAGAGAACACATAGTTTAGAATTGGTAGTCGAGTAGTGTTAGTCTCCGAGGACTCGCTCCTTGTGGGCCTAGCATGAAAGCTCCTCCAGAGGAGACCTATTCGTAGATCTCGTTGTAACGCAGCTAGCCTGTTGCACGACTTGATTAATGAAGGGTCCGTGATTCTGGGAACCTTTTGTTAGCACCAGTTCCGATATTGGTGGTCGTGTAATGTTAGTCTCCAAGGACTCGCTCCTTGTGTGCCTAGCACGAGGACCCCGCTCAGGAGAGACCTTATCGTCATTATCGTCGTAATACAGCCAGCCTGTTGCGTGACGCTAATACGACTAGTGTCTGTGATCCTGGGAACCAAACATAGAAACCATCCCGTGAGAGGGTTTATGGGTAGAATGTTTAGACCTTCCCGTATAGGTTATACCTGTCATGTTCTTTGAGCAGGAATTGTGGTTACTTATCTGTTACAGTTACCAGCTTCAGGAGTTGTTTGATTGTGATCTTGGGATCCTGGATCTTGTATCTTGCATTGCATCTTGCATATCATTTGCATTGCATTTCATATGTTGTGCATTTTGCATTGCCAGTCCTTCAACAGAATCTTATGTCTCCGTTCCTTCTTCTCCAGTAAATCAAGCTGATTCCTCGACACCAGTACGCAACTAGAGCCAATACCAGACGTATGATGGAGCAGATTCAGCAGGAGCAAGCTGCCTTCAGGGAAGAGTTGGATTCTATGAAAGGAAAGATCGACCAGATCCTCGAAGCCATCCTCACAGCCAGGAGAGAGGAAGAACAGCGTGAAGCCGCCGCTGTCGTCAATGGACAAGGGTCCACTGCCATCCCTTTGGTCCCAATTCCAAATTCTCAGGGGATGCCGTTGAACTTCAACAACGCAACCGAAGGAAACACTTCTCAGCCAATCCCAGCGCCTGGAGTTACCGTTGGAGTTATCCCGCACGCCCAGCCTACTGCTATGCAAATCCCAGCTCCCCATATCGAAGATACTCTGATGGATCAGTATGACGACGTTCAGAACTATCATGCTGCTATTCCCATCGCCAGTCCTGTTGCCGCTCAGGATTCAGAAGCCATGAAGATGTGCCGAGATCTAGCCGAGAAACTCCGAGCCATGGAGGGGCATAACTCAAATTCTTTCAGTGCTTTGGAATTGTGCTTGGTGCCTGATGTTGTCATTCCTCCCAAGTTCAAGGTGCCCGAATTTTCGAAGTACAAAGGTCTCAGTTGCCCAAACATTCATCTGAAGATGTACTGTCGCAAGATGGCTGCCTATGCCAGAGACGAGAAGCTCATGATCCATTGCTTCCAGGACAGTTTGTCCGGGGCATCACTCGAATGGTATATGCAGCTGGAGCGTAACAGTGTGTGCACTTGGGCTGAGCTAGCTGATGCATTTGTCAAGCAGTACAAGTACAACACCGATCTTGCTCCAAATCGTACTCAGCTTCAGAGTATGACTCAGAAGGACAACGAATCCTTTAAGGAGTACGCGCAACGATGGAGAGAGCTAGCCGCAAGGGTGCATCCACCTCTTGTTGACCGTGAATTGATTGACATCTTCATGGGTACCTTACAAGGCCAGTACTACGAAAAGCTGATCGGTAGTGTCTCCGCTGGATTCTCTGACTTGGTAATCGTCGGTGAGAGAATTGAAGAAGGGCTGAAGAGTGGGAAGATCCCAGGAGTTTCTAACAGCCAAGCTAACGCCAAGAGGCCTTTTAATGGATACAAGAAGAAGGAGGGCGAAACAAATGCCATCTTCGTGCAGAAAGGGCAAGCTTCTCAACAAGTTCCTCCTCCTATGCCTTACCAAGTTCCCTACTATCAGTATCCATATGTTGCTGCTGCGCAATATGCGCCAATGCCTTATCAGCCAGCTGTTCATGCAGCGCAAGCTCAGATGCCACGGCAACAGGCTCCTCAGCAACAAGCCTACAACCAGCAAGGATATCAGTATCCTCCTCAGCAACAGCAGATGCAAGCTACTCAGCAACGACAAGGTGCTCGCCCACAGCGTCCACAGAGAACATGGAGACCAGATAGAGTCTTTGATCGTCTACCAATGTCATATGCCAAAATCTTTGCTCAGTTGATGGAGAAAAAGGCTATTGTTCCAAGAGACTTGGCTCCCCCAACTGTCATTCCTGCCGGCTATGATGCAAATGCTCATTGTGAATTTCATAAGGGCGCTCCAGGTCACACCATTGAGGATTGCAGGGCTTTCAAGCACATAATTCAAGACATGATCGACCGGGATGCTATCAACTTCAATGGGAAGTCTCCAAATATCATCAACAATCCGATGCCACCAGTCAACTAGCGCCAACGTCAGATTGATTTCAGTCAAGTTTGTTCCCCGAAGAAGGCAGTCATGTTGCCATTTCATTATTCGCAGTTTCTTATGTTTTGTCTTTGTTTATTTAAGTATTGTATGCTTTGAACAATTGCCATTCGTATTTGGTTTTCATTAATGTATCGTTTATGCATGTTTTGAATTAGTTATGTCGTATTCACTCATTTTTCACTTATCACCGACACGTTTATTCACTCCACTCTATTCACTGTTGTTTAACATGATTTGCGGGAGGATGATGAAAACGAGATACCCATAATTGCGAGCTCATATGCTTTCAGACCGAATCTCGTCAATGATGTACAGACATTGCTTCAATTCCCCAAACACCGGAGATACAAGGAGTTAATCCCTAGTAAACCACTTCGAGCCTAGAAGTAGCAGTTTCCTTCGGATATTCAAACCTTTACACTCAACCTGGGGCAGGGTAGTGTTCGGTTAATCCAATTCCACACTCGAATCAACAAGCAAAAAAGACGGTTGTTCATCAATGACCCATGCTATGGCAGTCACAACAAAATCCAGAAAAAATCAAAAGCCTGCTAAGTCAGACACCTTAGAGGGGACTTAGGCAAAATCAAGGCAATCCTGATGGACCTGACAAACGAAGTCAGTCCATGCAAAAGTTAGGGATCAAAACAAAATCAAAAGAGGACCCCGAAACCCTCAACAAAAACAAATGAGATTCAGTGGCCACCCAAATCAAAGGGGCACTGACATCCATCAAAATAAGGTGACTGCCACGTCAAGCAAACCTTGAACCATCAAGCTCACACCGTTCAGACAAGTGTAGGATTAACTGAGCGTAGGACTGGAGATCATTAAGAAGAAGGGTGGGTACAAATCATACTTTGAAGCCTAATAACCTTTTGTTTCATAACCGTAAACCAGACCACGTTACAACCCTCGAAAGACCTAATTGAGGCGAGGTTTCTTCTGAAAGCATGCTATCGCGAGGTTGCGTAACCTGACTCCTCACATGATTTCTAATCATCAATATTGGTGTCACTTCTCTTGATATATTTTTCGCACCAATCAATTAGCACAACGTTTGGGCTAGCAGTCCATTCGTCTCACTATCACGACACCTCAACAAAAGACACTTTTTTCAAATCTTGCATCGAGCTTTGCATTAACGTCACCATCTATGAATGTACAATTTTAATTGCAAATCAGTGCTAGGTATTCAAAGACACTTCAACAAGGGGCAATCAAGGAAGAACTTGACTTTCAGTGACTGTCACAAAGCAAGACTACCTCAGAACCCACAGGCTGGGGCAAATCACTCAACAGCTCGAGCAGGGGCAGGCCACTACAAGTTCAGACTGGGGCAAGACCATGTCGCCTTGATTATCAAGCAGAGTTGCAACCTTCTCTGAAGAAAATTCACAACAAATCACCAAGTACCCAGACTTGGGGCGTCCAGAGTATCTTCTCCTGTGTCTTCAGCAAAACTGCGTGTCGAGGAAGTTAATCCCTCCCACCACCCGAAGTCCAATCCGCATTGGCAACTACCAGAGGCCACCACGCTGGCATTTCCGCTCACATTACCCGTCTGCATCATATGCATCATACGCATTGCATTCATCATCATAAGCATTTTGGCGTCACATACATACCAATCATACCATACTTCCCCAACTCTTGCATCTCCGCTCGTCAGCATTTGCATTTGCACATCCACTCATATAGAATATCATTTATCATCCAGTATTCATATATGCAAGTCAAGGTCTAGGATCAGTCCCGAAGATTTCCAAGACCATCGATCGCCCAGTCAAGGGGCGTCGTCCGCAAGATGGTGGGTTTATCCCACGATTTTCAAGAGCTTCAAAGCAGTCATCAACCCAGTCAGGGGCAATCTTCTGCAATTGTGGGTTTCTCCCACAAAATTTGAAGTTATTCAAAGCAAGATTCAGCCCAGTCAGGGGCATCTTTTTCAATACCATGGGCGTCTCCCGTGAAGAATTTCAACCTCGTGGTTGATCAAGTATGCAAATCAACATTCAGCCCAGCCAGGGGCATACCATTCAAGACCGTGAGCATTCTCCACGAAGTCGTTCAACCTTTTGTTGGGCAAATCCAAGAAGTTCAAAGCAAGATCCAACCCGAGCAGGGGCATCTTCAGCGAAACCGTGAGCGTTCCTCACAAAGTTGTTCAGCCTTTGTTAAGCAAGACAAGGCATCAAGACAAATTCAGCCCAGTCAAGGGCATCCTCTTCAGAATTCATGGGCGTAACCATGGAATCATTTCAACAAAACTATGATTTTCAAGTAAAGACGGTGGGCGTACCCCGTTGACTCATTTCAATTCAATCTTCCTCTCAGGGATTCCCCAATGAGTTGTACCCAGCAAGCGTGACCGTTATCAATTGCCTTACTATCATCCTTTTGGTGATAGTCGAACTTCGTCAGTTCAACCTAGCCTGCATCCTTTTGATGTTGGTAAACTTCAAATCTGTGTTGTCCTATCATCCTTTTGGTGATAACGACTTGTTTTATTTGTGTTTTCGCTCTATCATCCTTTTGGTGGTAGGTCTGATACTTCGTCGGTATCAGGTTGTGCGATGTTTTATTTGTTCACGCTCTATCATCCTTTTGGTGGTAGGTCTGGTACTTCGTCGGTATCAGGTTGCGCGATATTTTATTTGTGTTTTCGCTCTATCACCCTTTTGGTGGTAGGTCTGGTACTTCGTCGGTATCAGATTGCGCGATGCTTTCTTTTATGTTTTTGCTCTACCATCCTTTTGGTGGTAGGTCTGACATTTCGTCGATGTCAGATTGTGCGAATTTTGTTTGTTTCGCTCCGTCATCCTTTTGGTGGGGGGTCTATCATGGTCATTAGTGATAGATTGTGCGAATTTTGCTTGTCTCGCTCCGTCATCCTTTTGGTGGGGGGTCTATCATGGTCATTAGTGATAGATTGTGCGATTTATTTTGTGTTTCGCTCCACCATCCTTTTGGTGGGGGGGTCTATCATGGTCGTTAATGATAGATTGCGTGTTGTTTGTGTTTTCGCTCTACCATCCTTTTGGTGGTGGGTCTGGTATTTCGTCGATATCAGATTGTGCGATGTTTTGGTGTGAGTTTCGCTCCGTCATCCTTTTGGTGAGGGTCTATCATGGTCATTAGTGATAGATTGTGCGAATTTTGTTTATCTCGCTCCGTCATCCTTTTGGTGGGGGGTCTATCATGGTCGTTAGTGATAGATTGTGCGATTTATTTTGTGTTTCGCTCCACCATCCTTTTGGTGGGGGGGTCTATCATGGTCGTTAATGATAGATTGCGCGTTGTTTGTGTTTTCGCTCTACCATCCTTTTGGTGGTGGGTCTGGTATTTCGTCGATATCAGATTGTGCGATGTTTTGGTGTGAGTTTCGCTCCGTCATCCTTTTGGTGAGGGTCTATCATGGTCATTAGTGATAGATTGTGCGAATTTTGTTTATCTCGCTCCGTCATCCTTTTGGTGGGGGGTCTATCATGGTCGTTAATGATAGATTGTGCGATGCGTTTATTTGTGTTTCGCTCCGTCATCTTTTGGTGGGGGGGTCTGTCATAGTCATTAATGTCAGATTGTGCGATTGTGTTGCTCTACCATCCTGTTAATGGTAGTAGCCATGTGTGTTTCATACCATCATCCTTTTGGTGATGGCGACCTTTTTTGCCAGTCATCTACAGCTTACTCAGAGGTTTACATTTATCGGCATTTTTTTCAACTCTCTAGCATCTCTTTTTCTTTCGGACAAATTCAGGGTCTTTTTATATCTAATAAACTTCTACCTCAGGAATATGAGTGCCAATGCAGTTCATTCTCCTAGGTTTAAGTCGATTAGATAGGGGCATCTGTCATACCCTAAATTTGCCCTACCCTTTTGTAGATATTTTCGCATTTATCGTTTCATGCCATTTAGACACGTGTCCACCCGAAATTGGGCGTTTTTCAAAAAATCTCTTTCTGACCAATTAAGGCATGACACGTGGCCTAACAACTTTTCTTTGTAAATATTATCTTCTTAAGTTTTTCTATTTTAAAATATTACTAATGTCTTTAGTAATTATTTTTTTTAATTCTTTTATATATATATATATATATATATATATATATATATATATATATATATATATATATATATATATATATATATATATATATATATATATATATATATATATATATATATATATATATATATATATATATATATATATATATATATATATATATATATATATATATATATATATATATATATATATATATATATATATATATTTTTTAGTTTTTATTTAATGTTTATTGTTAATATTTATCTATTTGTCATTTTATTTATTTATTTATTTATTAGAGTTATGTTAGTTTTTAATTATTATTAATATTAACAAATTAAATGAAAAGAAAAGAAGAGGAGAATCAGATTGGGCCGTTTGCTGGGAGGCCCGTTAGGGTTGATACTGATATGTTTAAAGGGTGGAGTTTAGAGTGAAGGAGAGGCACTGTTCACCTTCCCTAAAACTCAGAAAACCCTAACGAAAAATCTCAAACGGCGCCGCAAACCCTAAATTTTGATTTCCACTGTTCATCTCCTAGAACAGCAAAATTCGTCGCCTGGAAACCCAAACCCTTGCCATCTCGCATCACCAAAGCCCTCTCTCCGCTTCTTTTCCCTCATTTCCACTGTCGTTTTCATTCACCATAAGCCCCAAATCCCTCAAACGAACGCCCTTCCGCCGTGAAACCACCTTTTTAGCTTCATCATATCCGACTACCGCAACGAAAGGAGCTTCGATTAGTTCTATGTTTGCATCTCGACAAAGGTTTTCAGCGCAGCTTCACAACTTGTTCTGATGTCTTCCGTGGCTCACTGAGATTCAAGAGTGTCGCTAATCCCTCGAAATAGATTTAAAGCTGAATCCGGGATTCATATTCGAGAGTGGTGATTGCCGTGTTTTCGTGTCGAAGAGCTCCCATCTCGTCTCCACAGTGACCTAGTCGCGACCCTGAAACGCCCCCACAACAACGAGTTTTTGCCGACCTTGTACAACAGTATCCCTCAATCCATCGCACAAAGTCGAGATTTCGTAGTGCAGCTGGGACGTGTATTCTCCTTGTTCGAGAACTTAGCCGTGGAGGCAGCTCGTGAGTTCACTCGACTGCGAATCACCTTTGCGGTAACTTCAGGCTATTTCTTTTTTACTGTGTTTTTGGTCTGGCATTGAAGTTCTGATACAATATTAGCATATGCCGTGTAGAGTAATTGTTGTCCTAACCATTAGGAGATTGATGCTGATTATGTTATATGTTCTAAAAGTTGTTAAAATTACGATTCATATTGCCGTGGTTCCGCGATACTGATTGTCTGTCATTTTTTGTTTATGGTGCTTCAAGTTGGCCTATGTTTCAAATTGTTAAGAGCTTCCCATTGGGATGCTTGTTTTAAAGATGGTATTGAACTTGCATCCATACTGTTGAAATCATATTTGCCACTTTCTCATGTTTTCATTTTATATCCCATCTGTTATAGCTTAAATATACACCATGAATAGGTTTTTTTTTCTCTCCGCCGATCGTTGTGAATCTTGACTACTAGGAGCCCATGTTACCTTGTTTACCATTATTCCTAACCGCTGTTACGCTCGTAAAAGGCATCTGGTTGGTTTTGTGCTTTAGATACAGGCTATGCAGGTTCCAAGTCCCGTCGGTGGATATAAGGAGAGGACAGTTAGCTTTGTAGATGCAGTAACAACAACAACGTTTGCCACGATTATGGCGAGAGGACAACAATGGAAATTACAACGGCTTGCGTCCCAGATAAACCAGGATGTGACATCCTCGGTTTGTAGCGGCAGTTTGTACATCCACTAGTTTCACTATTTCCGATAGCACCCGTGGCTTACTGAGATTCGAACAGTTGCAGGTCCCACGATATAGGTATCGTACTGCTGAGATTATTGGGAATGTTTTGAATCGTTAATATGCTATTATTGATGTGTTAGCAGGGGTTGATCATGCTCCTGTCATAAGGGATTTACTGCAGTTGAAATCAGTGGCATTTGAGTTCTATGATGGAGAGTAGCAGCAAGGAGATATCGTTCTGGTCTTTGATTCAACTTTGTTCCCATATGTTATTATTTCTCTAAGAAATTACGTTGTTGTCTGTGGCTCTTTCTGCATGCAGGTGTGAGTTTTAAAAACAGGACTCTATTCAAGATGGCTTCTGCCGTGGCACTTTCATACTGAAGATGTGCCCATCCATTCCATCAACAATGACAACAACATTTCTGCTTTCTCGGTGCAAGCACCTCCGTTTCAGTTGATGACAGCATCGATCCATTCATATCCTCGATTTGATTCTGTTTAATAGATTTTGTTTTCACTAATTCTATTCTGTTTATTTATTCAATAGTGGTTACAATTAAAAGTCAATTTAGAAAGCTATTATTGGATTGGTTGTTGTGATATGCATACTGGTTGTTATTAGATTGAATAAAAGGCATCTGGTTGGTTTTGTGCTTTAGATACAGGTTATGCAGGTCCATATGAGAAGGATGAGTTATGACAGAGGCTCAACTATAATCTCGGTATTGTTTTTTCTATTGGTGGTGTTCTGTTTGGTTGCAGGTTCAAACACCAGTGGGCATCATGCAATTGCGACATCGCCGAGTTCGGTCAAGCTGCGAAAAGATCAAATCTTCAGTTTTTTTTAACACAAAAAGGCAGCAGCTAGATGGTTTTTCACAGCACATTGAGCAGGAAGCATTACGGTGTGAAACGTAGCGCATCAGTCTTGACTATCAGCAAACTCAAGTTTACCCGGTGGTCACCCCAATCTTGGAGCCGACGCAAAGAACAGTGTGTAGCATTTGCGGTATTTGACGGAAGCTCTAGGGTGAAGATCTGTTTTGTTGATTTGATTGTTGTTGGTGGATACGACAAGAAGATGTCAGCTCTGTAGGAATAAAGATGGAACAGATGCATGAAGCTCCTATTTTGGTTTACAATTTGATTTCTTTCTTAACTCAATAATTATTATCAAGTAAAACCATTGTTTAATTTTTAATGAATTAGTTTTTTAAGACATTTCAAAATATTTTCTAAGCAAGATCATGGATTATTTTCAAACAATACTTGTAAGATATGAGTAAGTATTTTCTCTAAAGTCAATATATTTAATATTAAAATCTTTTTAGTCGAATATTTAAATAATCCATTTTTTTTGACATCTCAAGACAATTTTCATATTTTTAAATAAGTTTAATTTTTCTAATTCTAGTATAATTTATTTTCAGCACACGAATCTTTCTCTTAATCCATCACGAAAATTAAACTCTTAGGGTCTAGCACCTCTTGAGTTTTTGAATAATTATTATTGGGGCGTACGCCTTGGATAATATTGTTCGTTTTTCGTTACGCTCTTAATTATTTGAACAAAAATATATCATAGGAGTCTAGCACTCTTTGTGATATTTTCATTGTTTATTCAAACAATATTTCTTAAATTAAATCAAAACCATCCTCAAAACTAATATTTTTGCTAATCTTTATCCAACTTATTTTTATCAAATCATGGAAAAATAAATCTTTGAAGTCTAGCATTTCTTGGATTTTTGGATGATCATTAGCGAGGTGTACACCTTAAACAATGTATTATTCAAACTTTCCGTTTTAATACACTATTTTGGACAAAGGAATATTATAGGAATCAAGCATTCTGTGTGATATTTCTATCGTTCATTCAAATATTCTCCAAATGAAAAAGGTGTCGTCGAGATCCAGCATTTCGGTAATACCCTAATTAATTGGTTGTGAGGCCTACGTCTCATTTATCAAATAATTGTCATTTCTCTCATTTTCAAATCCAATCTCACGTCCTCACATCACGTACCTTAAACTATTTTCATACCTCATTTCACTTCAAATCTTTTTTCAAACATTTTCTCGATCAAATTTCGAAAGAAGGAGGTTCTTAGAGTCTAGCATTCCTTGAATTTTCGAGTGAATAATTCTCGAGGCACGCCCTTTGAGTTATTATTCATTCAATCTTTCGACCTTTTTAAATATCTTTTTCCGATTCACACCTCGAAAGAAGGAGGTTCTTGGAGTCTAGCATTCCTTGAATTTTCGAGTGAATAGCTCTCGAGGCACGCCCTTTGGGTTGTTATTCACTCAACCTTTCGACTTTTTTCAAACTCAATCATTCTCAATATTCTCCTGAGTCGATTGCTCATTCGCATTCGCAACCCATTTCTTTCACAATTCCTCGTGGTCTCGATATTAGGAGCACCCTCAGGGACTAATGTCGTTTCTCACAACCTTAACCCTTGACACGTCGTCAAGACCGGTTCCATCTTCAATCAAATCTTCGACACGTCGTCGAACCAGTTCAGAACAACTTCCTTTTGGCCTCGCATGCCATTCTTCGATTCGATCCTTTCACAAACTTTTTCTTAAAACTTACGAAAGAGGAATATTCTTAGAATCTAGCATTCTTTGAATATTCGAACGAGTAACTCTTGGGCGCGCCCCCGAGTTGTTGTTAGTTCATTCTTTCGTTTTCAAAATATCCAACTCTCATCTTCAACCCATTTAACCCAATTTCCGAAAGAACTGAGTTCTTGGGATCTCGCATTCCTTGAATTCTTGAATGACAAGCTCTTGAGGCACGCCCTTAGGTTGTTTGTCAGTCACTCTTTCGTCTTTTTTCTCAAACTTCCAACCCATTCAACCTCATCTTTTCGTGGTTGTTACCACGAACTACGGACGCTCTGATTCTTTATTCATTCTTGAATACAAGATACGTAGGCACAAGATTGCGATGATCTTGGCGAGCTACCTTCTATCCATCTTCTGTTTTCCCCCCATCCTTTCCCGTAGTCGAACTACGACGCTCTGATTTCTCATTCTCGTCCGAATGAGCATACGTAGGCACAAGGGCCCCAATCCTTGGCGAGCACCCTATCCTCTAACCACCCATCTCTCCTTAGCATCTTTAACCTTTTAACCTACCAATTCTACCTTTAGTAGCGAGAAGAAAACAAGTAAACCTAAACAACACTCCCCACAATTACCTTAAGAGGTTCCCGTCGAGTACGACGGACGTGAGGGGTGATAATACCTTCCCCTCACGTAACCGACTCCCGAACCCGGAACTTGGTTGCGACAGCCCTGTTCCTATCCTTTCGTTTCAAGAGGTTTTCTCGATATTTTCCTCTCCCGTTTGTTCGGGAAGAATAAAGTTCGGTGGCGACTCTGTCGAACCGCAATTTCCGCGCCTTTCGCGCGAGGGTCGTATTTTCGAATGTGATTTTTCGAGGTGCGACACTGATTAACCGCAAGCTAGGGTTTGATCTTGATGTTTTCCAAAGTTTTTTCTTCTTTCTCTCCTCTTTCTCTTCTCCTCCTTTCTTTCTCTTTTCTTTCCTTCCTTTCTTACTATCTTTCCTTCTCTTCTATTTCTTCTTTAATATCTTCCTATTATTTTTCCCAAAACATCTACTAACTCAATATCTCATAAAATATCCAACTTATCATTTAAATAGGAAATGTCCAAAATACCCTCCAACTATTTTCTCCGAAAACTCCCAAAATCGTGTAAAATAGAATAATATGTAAACATAACATATTTCCACGAAAATTCCACATCAAAATAATATTCGCCCAATTAAAACCAAAAAGGACTTAACGAAAAAGGGATAATCGAAATGGGGGCGTTACAACTCTCCCCCTCTTTAGAAATTTTCGTCCTCGAAAATATCACCTGATCCAAAACAACTCTGGATGTGATACACGCATCTTACTCTCCAATTCCAAAGTCGTACACAATCGCACGCATGCACACTTCATACCTCAATCATAGTTATGCCATGTGGCTCCTATAAAACCGTCGATCCGCCACAATCTCCATTGGAGATTATGGGTACACCGCTTGTACCCCACTAGGAATAACATCTCGGTCATTCTACCCCGGTGATCATCTCACTAGGAACGCCACATAGTCATTCTACCCCAGTGATTACAACTATACCGCTTATACCTCATTAGGAACGACATACTAGTCATTCTACCCCAATGAGATCGAACCTTGGACATATACATATTCCAATAACATCATCTTGAAGTCTCCCTTCTTATCACCATCCAATCCATGGACTTCAAATCCGATTTCTCTTCCCGGCGGTACATCCTTAATATCCTTCCAGAAACATCTCTAAAAAGTCACGCACCACTGGAAACACATCCAGTTCAGCCTTACTCTCCGCCGACAATGATGCAGACAACTAAACACTTGAGTTCCGTTCCTCAAAAGTTTCTTCAACTCTTTCGGGAATAAGAAACTCTCATCCTTTCCATCCTTCATAGAAGAAATCCTCACCAACGGGAAATAACAATCTACACTAACTCTAAGAAACCTACGTTTAGAGTTTAATTGTGATTAAATAAAAAATTTTAAAATATTTATCACAGTTAAATCATAATAAATATAAAAATTATTTATTTTGTTATTGTTAAATTATGAGTAATCTATTCAAATCTTTCAAAAATTTGTGACTACTCTAATAATTATAAAATAAAAATTAGAGAATCAAGCTAGCATACCAAAGAAACCTACGTTTATGCCTTTCTGATTCATCCAATTGTTTGTTGTGCGGGACAAAATGGGTGCATGGTGATAATTTCCATATATATATATATATATATATATATATATATATATATATATATATATATATATATATATATATATATATATATATATATATATATATATATATATATATATATATATATATATATATATATATATATATATATATATATATATATATATATATATATATATATATATATATATATATATATATATATTAAAATTAAAACTCTAATTTATTTAATAATAATATAGAATTACAATTGTTTAGTTTTTGATGTATGAGCACTTGACTAAACTGTAAAAACAAATATCATGTTTATTATTTGTGGTTTGTGTTTATATTTTTTCCTTTTAAAGTTCTAACAATTGGTATTAAACATTAACTCTGATGCAAAATTCTAAATGTTAAGGTTCAACGTAACAGACAATTTTGTATTATGACAAAGAAATGTTAAGGATTTATTGGCTCAATTTATTGAATGCAAAATTTTAGAAAGCATGATGAATGTTGATTGGTCTCAGTTGGAAGAGAAGGCCACAAGATTAATACATCTATGTGTATCACACGAAATGATGTATCATCTCTTAGATTCGATGTTTGCGACACAGGCATGAAATAAATTGAAGAGGGAGTATATATCCAAGAACAAACTGTTTTTGAAGTAATGGCTATACACTCTAAAGTGAAGGATCAGATTCATAACAACATGTCAATACCTTTAACACCATAATCACCTATTTGAATAGGTTTGGTATGATGGTCGATAACGAAGACAAAATTATTATATTTTTTGTTTGTTATCAATTCTATGACCACTTAGTGATTACCCTTATCTACGAGAAATACATTATTAGGTTCGATGCTGCTACATTTTTGTCTCATTTTTAAAGGAGTCAGAATGTAGTAGAAAGAACTTAATGTAAAAGTATGTATTTAAAGGGGAGCAAGATCATGGGTGGAACAAACATAAAGTAAATTTTGAAAAGAAAATGTCTAAATCCAAGAATAAAAAAATAAAATAGTTTATTGTTATAGTTGCAAACTAATCAGAGATTGAAAGATGGAATGATTTTATATAAAACATGACTCAACAAGTTGGGTGAACTTGATCCAAACTAATGACTCCTACAATGAAACGGACATACTTTGTGTTTCATCTAGCGAATACATAAAAGTGTGAATTTTTACTCTTCATGTTTGTACTACTTGACACTGCACGCACGTGATTCATTAGATTCTAATCAGGTAGTTTTGAACTTATTTATTTTAGTCATAATAAAATATGTATTATCATTCTAATAAGACAAATTAAAATTGTTATAGAAGGTAATAACGTGTGAACATTGAATGATGTTTAATATATTTCATAACTGAAAAAGAATTTGGTTTCTTTAAATACTCTAGACAAATATTTTTTCTATAGGTTTGATACAATGGAGATGTGAATATTATGAAGGTCACAATGGGCTCATTGACCGTGATGAGAGTAAAGGAAACTCCATGTAATATTTATAAATTGTTAGAGTATTGTTGTAGGTGATGTTGTGTCAACTAAGTCTAAGTCTAATAATGATGCAATTAAACTGTGACACATACATCTGAGTTATTTTAATGAGCATGAGATGATCAAGTTTCATAAGAGAATTCTAAGAGTTTGGAGGGAGGGAGGGAAAGATTTTAAAAAAGATAGGATAGAAAGAATTAAAGGATTTAGATGAAGAAGTTTTGGAGTGTTTATTTTATTGATAATACAATGTTTTTTTGAAAAATTTAAAATTTATATTGAATAAAGATTTTGAAAGACTTATAGAAAATTTTAAATATATTTTATGTTATTAAATATTTTAAAATTTAAAAAATATATTAACGATAAATATTATGAAAAACATCGTTTTGAAAATTGTCAAACTTTTTTTTAGGGTGTGTTTGGTTTGGGGTAGATGGAGGGGAGGGGAGGGAAAATTTTTAATTAAATATGTTTGGTTCAAATCTTAGGAAGAAAGGGGAGGGGAGCAAAATCCCTCCCAAACATATTTTTTGGTTCCCTTCGAATTGGGGGGATTTGGAGGGGAGAGGAGGGAATATGAGTTTTGATATTTAAAAATTATTATATTTACTAAAATATTCTCAGTTTAATTTCAGTATTTCAAAATTATTCGTTTTTTTTTTTTCGTGTTACTGCTTTTTCTCGATTGTTTCCATCAACTTATTATAATTGTTCTCCACCTTCAAATTATTTTATAATTTCTATACTTAAGATAAATTATAATCATTGTCTTTTTTATATAAAAAAAATATATGTTTAGTTATATTGGTTTTTCCTTTTAATTTTGTTATGTATTCTATCATATTTTCTTTTATATCAAATTGTAAACCATTCATTTTATTTATTTTTGTTTATTCATTTTATTAAATAATTTGAACCATTAATATTTAATTATAAGTTATTTTATATATTTGTTTTGTTATATGATTCATCACAATTTAAACGATGTTATTGGCATATAGTTTAATTTAGGTTGGAAAGTTATAAGTCGAATCAATTGTACTCAATTTTTTAATTTTATGCGACAAATAAATACTTTTTTAATCACTAAATATTAGAAATTTTATTACCAACAAAAATACGAATGAATTTTTCAAATTTTAATATCATATGACTTATATAAGATCATAAGGATAAAAATGTAAATTATTAATAAAACCCCTCTCCTCCCCTTCTGAACCAAACACATTTTTAATTAAAGCAAGTCAACCCGTCGTTTAGTTAGGAACGAAGATAGTAGACCGGTAGAGAGAGGGCTTTAGCGATGCTCGACTGTTAAGGAGAGGTAGGTAAAACAGCCTTAACTTAACTAGTCAAAAAGTTTATATTTTTTGGGAATTGGTTGGAATGTGTTCTTATCTATTAATAGGTTTTTGGTTCACACGTCCTATTGCGGGTTTCCGGGGAATACAAATAACCTCCGGTTTTTTCCAGATTTGGCGAGCATCTGGAATAACTAGTGAATTACAACTCTATTGTACTGCAATCGGTGCGTTGGTCTTTGCAGCCTTAATGCTTTTTGCCCTCCCTTCCTCTCCCCTCCTCTCTTTTGAACCAAACACTTATCTGATTAAAAAAATCCTTCACCTTGTTAAATATAATTCATAGTGTAAACAAATTTGATTTGATATGATTTAGATTAGATTTGATTTTGAATAGTTTGCGTCTTTTATGTTTTGGGCTTTTGTAAACCTAAAACTATAAATAGGGTGTCCTGCTTTGTATTCTACATAACATAGAACAGATTTCACAGTTACAGAGTTAGCAAGTGAAAGTTCAATAACAATCAGTTTTCTCCAAATATTTCTTCTCTCATTCTTCTCTTTCTTGCTTGTTTGTTATTCTTCTTTTCTTTTGTTGTTCTTGATAACTCTTTATTTATTATCACCATTACTATCATATTGTGGGTTTGTTCGTCAATCTTGAGATCATGATTGAAGGGAATTCTTCATAGAGTGTGAGGTGAATTTCCAACATCTGGTATCTAGAGCTCCGGTTGAGAAGGAAGATAGTGATGACGATGAACTATCCAAACGAAAACTTTCCGGCAACCCTGCCAATTCTCAAGAAAGACAATTATGAGAATTAGTACAAGCAGATTAAGGTGATTTTCTGCTATCAAGATCTTTGGGATCTTGTGAAGGACGGAGTAACATCGCTTGGGGAGAACGCAACGGAGGCGGAAAAGGATGCGCACAAAGAATTGAAGAAGAAGGATTATAAAAGCACTCTTTATAATTCATCAGTGTGTTGATCCTGATAACTTTGAAAAGGTTAGTGATGTTGATTCAGCAAAAGAAGCATGAGAGATTCTTGAAAATTCGTTTGGAGGCGCAGAGAAGGTGAAAGAGGTGGGGTTACAAACTCACAAGAGAACCTATGAGTTGCTTCAGATGGAAGACAACGAAAGCATTACAAATTTCTTCACCGGAGTTACAGAGTTGGTGAATCAAATCAAAGTATGTGGAGAAGCGCTGACGAAGAAAGCAGTTGTCTCAAAGGTTTTGAGATCGTTGGCTCCAAAATTTGACCACGTGGTAGTTTCCATAGAAGAGTCGAAAGATCTATCAGTGTTGACGAAGGAAGAGCTTCAAGGGACTCTTGAGTCTCATGAACATAGGATGGATGAGAGAGCTACAGGAAAGTCAAAAGATATGGCTTTGCAGGCGCAGTCAGAAAAGGAAAGAAAAGGAAAAGGTAGCTAGAATGGCAACAAAGGAGGAATCCAGTCAAATCAGAAGAAACCTTGGAACCAAGGCAACCAAAGAGGTGGTGCTGCAAGTAAAGGAAGAGGTGGTGGTCGAAAGACAGACAAAATCTACATTCAATGTTTCAATTGCCAGAAGTATGGTCATTATGTTAGTGATTGTCCAGAAAGGAAGAGAAATCAAGAGACTGATGCAAAGCTGGCGAAACATGAAGAAGAAGAAACATTGCTAATGGTCACAATAAAAGATGAAGAAAGATTCCAAGATCAGTGGTACTTGGACCCAGGATGCTCATCACACGTGACTGGAAGGAAATATTGGTTTGTCAACATGAAGCCCTCGTCGAAGAACACAATGAAGTTTGCAAATGACAACACTCTAGCAACTGAAGGTGTTGGTGATGTTCTGATTATGAGGAAAGATGGCAAAAGGTCAACAATTTCCAATGTGTTGTACATACCAGGCATGAAGAGTAATTTTCTCAGTATATGGCAGCTTGTCAAAAAGAACTACAAGGTAGTTGTCAAAGACAAGATGATGAGAGTTTTCGACGCAGGTGGTAGATTAATCTTGAAGGCTCAAATGTCTCAGAATAGGACCTTCAAGATTGAACTCAATATGATGGAGCACAAGTGTCTAGCAACTGCAGCCAGCAGAGATGAGTGGTTATGACATTTTCGACTAGGTCATCTCAACTTTAATGATATCAGAGAACTGAAGAGAAGAAATATGGTTTCAGGATTACCATAAATCGACATTCCAAGTGAAGTATGTGAGGAGTGTGTTCAGTCGAAACAACACAAGAATAGCTTCAGCAAGGATACAGGAAGGAAGTCGAAGGCAATACTTGAAGTCATATACTCTGATGTATGTGGTCCAATCTAGGTGGATTCAATTGGTGGTAATAGATACTTTGTCACGTTTATAGATGATTACAGTCGAAAGTTGTGGACTTACCTCATCAAAAAGAAAAGTGATGTGATTGAGGTATTTTTCAGATTCAAGTCCATGGTCGAAAGACAGAGTGGTCGAAACCTGAAAATTCTGAGGACTGATGGTGGTGGGGAGTATGTATCAAAAGAGTTCGATACACTATGTGTAAAAGAAGGGATTGTGCATGAGGTGGTGCCACCCTACACTCCACAACAAAATGGGATTGCAGAGCGCAAGAACAAAACCATCATGAATATGGTGAGAAGTATGTTGAATGGAAAACATCTACCCAAAGAATAATGGGGAGAAGCAGTTTCGACAACAACATATATATTGAACAGATGTCCGACGAAGAAGCTTGAAGGAATCACACCAGAAGAATGTTGGTTTGGTGTCAAGCCTAGTCTCAGACACTTAAAGGTGTTTGGATCTATAGCACATAGACATGTGCCAGATCAGTTGAGAAGGAAGCTAGATGATAAGTCGAATAAGATGATCTTGATAGGATATCATTTGACAGGAGGTTACAAGCTGTTCGACCTAGTGAATAAGCAGGTAGTGATCAGCAGGGACGTGATCATAGATGAGCTTAAAGAATGGGATTGGACTGAGAATGCCAAGAAGGATCCAGTGAGAATCTCTTGTGAAGAACCAGCAACTGAAGTTGAAATAGAAGTTTGACAGGAACCAGTTGCAGATGAAGCAGGTTCAAGCAGACCTCGACGAATAAGACACATGCCTGCAAGGTTGCAAGAATGTGTAATTATATCTGATGATGTAGTCGATGAAGAGGGTGAGCTGGTACATTATGCTTTCTATACATGACTGAAGAGTTGGAGTCCATCGAAGTCAATGATACCTGGTCACTTGTCAAATTGTCGCAAGCCAAGAAGACAATTGATGTGAAGTGGGTTTACAAGGTGAAGGTAAATCCTAAAGGAGAAGCAACTCGACATAAGGCGAGACTTGTGGCGAAAGGATTTCTTCAGAAGGAAGGAATCGACTTCGATGAAGTATTCGCACCTGTTACTAGAATCGAAACAATCAGGTTGGTTGTTGGTCTAGCAAATATGAACAACTGGCACACATGTCAGATGGACGTGAAGTGTACATTCCTTAATGGCCTCTTAGACGAAGAAGTTTATATTGCACAACCAACTGGGTTTGTGAAACAAGGCGAAGAAAGAAAGGTGTACAGGCTTCATAAAGCCCTGTATGGACTTAAGCAAGCTCCAAGAGCTTGGAATAAGAAAATCAACAGCTTCTTAAGGAAGAAGGAATTTGTGAAGTGTACAACTAGCATAGAGTATATGTAAGAAGAAGCAATTGCGAATTGCTTATACTATGTCTCTATGTTGATAATTTGTTGATAACAGGGAGTTGCAAGAAGGAGATCGAAGATTTCAAACATGACCTGAGTAAGGAGTTTGAAATGCCAGACTTGGGAAATCTCTCATATTTCCTTGGCATCGAACTCAACAAGACAAGTAGAGGTTTGATGATACACTAAAGAAGATATGCAGGCGAAATACTCAAGAGATTTGAGATGCAAGATTGCAACCAAACTTTGACTCCAACTGAGCCCAGATTGCAACTGTCGAAGGATTAAGATGAAGATGATGTCGACCCAACCCAATATAGAAGACTTATTGGGTCACTTTGGTACCTTTTTCACACAAGGCCTGACTTAGCATACAGTGTTGGTATGGTAAGTAGATTCATGCAGAAGCCAAAGGTATCACACATAGCAGCGGCGAAGAGGATACTGAGGTATCTGAAAGGAACTCTCGACTATGGCATTTTGTTTCCAGCAGCAAATGAAGGAAAATAATGCAAGTTAGTGGGATACACAGACTCCAGTTGGTGTAGTGATGCTGAGGATCAAAAATCCACAGCTGGGTATGTGTTTATGTTAGGTGGTGCACCAGTTACTTGGAATTCGAGAAAGGAACCAGTAGTGGCATTGTCATCATGCGAAGCAGAATATATAGCCGCTTCTCTTTGTGCTTGTCAAGCAACTTGGATGGTGAACTTGGTCGAAGAAATCACAGGGAAGAATCATGGAGCAATTACCATGAAGATAGACAGCATGTCAGCTATCAACTTGGCGAAGAATCCAATAGCTCATGGACGAAGCAAGCACATCGAAATGAAGTTCCATTATCTTCGAGAGTAGGTAGCAGAAGGGAAGATGAAGTTGGAACACTGCAGAACTGAGAATCAGATTGCAGATATCATGACGAAGAGAGTGCAGGTCGAAGCCTTCAGAAGACTAAGAGCCAGGATGAATGTAGACAGTTTAGACACAATGAATTAGGTGGTGTGTTAAATATAATTCATAGTGTAAACAGATTTGATTTGATATGATTTAGATTTGATTTGATTTTGAATAGTTTGGGTCTTTTATGTTTTGGGCTTTTGTAAACCTAAAACTATAAATAGGGTGCCTTGCTTTGTATTCTACATAACATAGAACAGATTTCACAATTGCAGAGTTAGCAAGTGAAATTTCAATAGCAATCAGTTTTTTCCAAATATTTCTTCTCTCATTCTTCTCTTTCTTGCTTGTTTGTTATTCTTCTTTTCTTTTGTTGTTCTTGATAACTCTTTACTTGTTATCACCATTACTATCTTATTGTGGGTTTGTTCGTCAATCTTGAGATCAAGATTGAAGGAAATTCTTCATAGAGTGTGAGGTGAATTTCCAACACACCTCCCCTCCCCTCCTCTTTCCTTCATTAAAATCCCTCCTCTCCCCTCCCCCTCATTTGAACCAAACAGACCCTTATTTTCTTCCTGAAATTCTATCTCCTCCTTCTTACAAATTCGCAAATAAAACATTAAAAAAAAATTTAGTTGCAAGATGAATTTATCAAAAAAAATATTTGTGCACGTGAAAATAATTACATATTGAAATTATTTCATATACATTTACATTTCCTTTTAATCCTATTTCATATATATATATATATATATATATATATATATATATATATATATATATATATATATATATATATATATATATATATATATATATATATATATATATATATATATATATATATATATATATATATATATATATATATATATATATATATATATATATATATATATATATATATATATATATATATATATATATATATATATATATATATATATATATATATATATATATATATATATATATATATATATATATATATATATATATATATATATATATATATATATATATATATATATATATATATATATATATATATATATATATATATATATATATATATATATATATATATATATATATATATATATATATATATATATATATATATATATATATATATATATATATATATATATATATATATATATATATATATATATATATATATATATATATATATATATATATATATATATATATATATATATATATATATATATATATATATATATATATATATATATATATATATATATATATATATATATATATATATATATATATATATATATATATATATATATATATATATATATATATATATATATATATATATATATATATATATATATATATATATATATATAATCTGACCTGATCAGAAGGGGATCACGATATGGCCACGTGCTACTGGACGGCTACCTGTTCACCAGGGTGAGAAGGAGGAGGGGGGTGTACCTGCAAGACACTCCGATGCCAAAGTAAGAAGTTGGGCAGAGTGGAAGCAATAGTACAGAAAAAGGGGCAAGAAGAGTTACCTGACCCTCTTGAGGAAGAGGGTATTTATAGAGAGACCCCAGCGCTGGGCCAACGGTCATTTGAGGTGGGCTGGATGACCAGGCCCAACCCTAATGACTGCTAGGGCTTACGTGGCATAGTGAAGACCAGGACGTGGTCTTCGCCCTAGTTCAACCGCTCCTAGATCTCCGGAAAGTGGGTTTGACCTGCTCTTTCGGAGGTGGGCAGTTGGCCGGTGACGTGTCCCCGCGGAGGGGAGCACGTGGAGAACGTGCGCCGAGCACGTTATTCTCCCCGCGGAGGGGAGCCCGGGAGGTTCCCCGGAGCGCGTTGTTCTCCCCGCGGAGGGGGGGAGTCAGGGGCCGCGCTTTGGTGAGCCGGGGACGGTTCTGCTCGTCCGGTGTGGTGGACGATGAAAGGTTGTTGGGACGTTGCTTGTGTTCGGCGGCTTGTGTAACCCGGTGAACTGACTTTAAACAATGTTGCGGATAGCAAGAGTCGCCACCGACTTTTATTTTATCCATAAGGAAAGGTTATAAAAGAACAGGAAAGACCTTAGAGAATATTTTGGGTCCGGGGGGTAGGTTATGAAAAGGGAAGGTATTAGCATCCTTTTCATCCATGGTTATCCATGGGCTCTTAGGTACTTAAGCTCACTTTTGAATTGTTTTGAAATTGTAGTGTGTGAATAGAAAATTTTCAGAATAGTTAATAAATAATCCATGTAAGGATGTGTTAAGAACTTGTTTGAAAACTTGTTGAAAATTTGTTTAAGTGCGAAACAGTTTTGAAGTGAGCAAGCACCTAGGAGTAACCTACCCTAATGTTTAAAGGTCTTTCTTATTCTTCATTCTTTCCTTTAGTAAGACTATCCCTACTATAATGGAGTAGGTAGTCCTTACTTTGGATGTTAAGGGATATGTGAGGGACAATTTGACTTTGAAGGCCATTGTGGGATGTAATAAGCACATATAAGGGACCATCATCATTTTTCGAAAGGGACTCGATTCGTAAAGGCAACCATAAGGGACTTTGATGATTTTTTTTCTATTTGAGGGACTTGCTTTATACACCCCACTTAACCATTATTCGTAGGCAACTTGAGGGATATCCTTAGGAAGTGAGACGGCGATTAAAATCGACTTACGTGTGTGACGTGTTTATTTTAATTATCTTTATTTAAAAGTGATCTAAATTTATTTTAATATTACATACATGTTGTTACACTCCCTAATTACTAACCATAATAATAATTAAATAATTAAACAACTTTACATCCAAGAAACAATTACAAAATAATAAGCAAAATAATTAAATAAAATATAAATAAGCAATAATAAATAATAAAGGGGGTTAATTCTAAGTTTACTCGGCAAGACATCGCATCTTGTGCCTACGTATCCTTACGGGAGCGGAATCAGAGTAATCGTAGTTCCCCTCAATAGGGAGGTTAGAAACTTCTTGACTGTGGTCAAGGTCTCAAGGGGAATAAACGCATCTTAAGGACACGCTTACGTGGAGTGTAGAAACTCCAAATCTCTACGTTGAAATGTTAAGTTGTAATTAGGGTTAAATAAACCCTAAAATGAGCGCGGCGGCTCTTTGACCTAATGCTAAGGGTAAAATTGTAATTTTGCCTGCGGCGAGGCATTTGTGAAAATTAGGGTTTGTAGTTTGTAGTTTTGAGGATTTGAAATTGAATGTGTGAAGTTTTACGGACTATTGGCGCGGCGGCCAAACAGTTAGACCTAACCTTCGGATGTGTGCAATGTGACAGAAATAATAGTAAACGCGTGAGATAATTGAATCATGCAAACAGAGAGATAATGTCATAATTTAAACCATGCAAGCAGAAATTTAAAGGCAGAATTTAAAGAGCGATTGTTAAGTTCGCGAGGTTACATGAGAGGAGCAGATACAATATGATAATGAAATTTGAATTGAACAATAATAAAATAAAATAAATAACGGTTCTAGTTATTATTTTAAAAAAAAGATTTTAGTTATTATTTTAAATTTATCTAAAAAAAGTTTTTCTTAAAAATAATAGGTTTTCATATTAATTTGGAAAAGATGTTAATGTTATTTATTTTAAAAAACAGATTTTTATATTATAACAAATTTTAATAAATTAATGATAACAATAATAATAATAATGGTAATAATAATGATAATAATGATAATAATAATAAATAATGATAATAATAATAATAATAATAATAATAATAATAATAATAATAATAATAATAATAATAAAGCAATAATGAATTTTAAATGTGCCAAATAACCCAACAATGTTGCTAACGCAGAAATGCGCTCATCGCAACCAGATCTAAATCGGACGAAACAAAATTTATCGCAAAGAAAAAGAAATTAAGCAAAAAATAGTATTATTGCTCACACAAAAATGCGATCATCGCAACCAGATCGAACTAACACAAATGTCACGCGTCATGCACACAAATGTGCAAACATCGTATCGACATAATTCGATCAAAAATCTTATATATATAAACTCTAACAATTTAAAAATTATATATATATATATAAACGTAACAGTAATAGATAAAGAAAAAGAAATAACGGTAATAGATGAAGAAAAAGAAATAACGGTAAAAGATGAAGAAAAAGAAACAACAGTAATAGATGAAGGAAAAGAAATAACGGTAAACGATGAAGAAAAAGAAACAATAGTAATGGATGAAGAAGAAAACTAAATAACGGCAAACGGCACTCACTCCTCTTAGGTTTTTTTCATTCTCTCCCCTTTTTCCAACAAGGCAACACATGTATATATAGGGAACAAATTAGGGTTAACACCAAATTGTCAATAATGTCCCTAAAGCCCATTTTAAAGCCCAAACTAAATAATTAGTTAAGAGAAAAAATAAAATTTAAATAATTTAAAATAATTAAAATAAACTTAAAATAAAAACTAATAATCCTATTGATTCCTAAAATAAAAAATATTATAAAAAGAACAAAATTTTTTCAATATTTTTTTATTTTATGATTTTTTGGATATTTTTATGAATAATTTAGAAAAAAGTGAAAAAAATAATATTTTAAAAAATGATTTAATTAAAATACGAAAATAATAATTAAATAATAATAAAAAACTATTTTTGTTATTTTTTTAATGAAAGATAGAAAAATTTAGAGTAAAAATAATAAAAAACAAAAAAAATGACAAAGGTGAGATTCGAACTCTCAACCTCTCACACTCATAACTCCTTACACATGTCCTCCTGCCAATTGTGCCATTTTTACTTTTTAGAAAAAAAATGCATGCCATATGATATTTACCTGCAAAAAGTCAAACGACTACTCTTTGATGTTGGCAAAAAAAATCATGAAGTTTGACTTTGGTTTGACCACAGTTGACCTCAGTTTGACCTTTTAACCGCATTGACTGCTTTTGACTTATCTGATCATCTGACTGAGCAAACTTTTGAGAAAAGTCTTGAAACTTGACATGGGGGTTCTTATACACATATAAGATGTTATGAAGCTCACTTGAAGTATTGGAAGTCCATTTAGCCTGATTAAAGTCAAAACCCTAGTTTTGGATGCACTGCTTAGGAGGTGCATTGTCTGACGGAATTGTCAACTCTTCTGACCAATTGTGAATTTTGTGAACCTTGTGAACCTTCTTGGAACACAAAGTCTTGTATTGTGAGGGCAAATTTTGGGGTGCTACAGCTGCCCCTGTTCAATTTTCTGAAACCTGAGGGGTTAGATTGGTATATTTGCCAGTCGTAACCTGGAAGGTTGAAGGGGACTGAACACAAAAGCCCAAAAATTTGCACTCACCAGTGCATGGAGTGATATTGATGGTTGGTTGAACATGATTGAGTGGGCTTAAAGATGCCACTAGGGGAAAGTTCTTCAGTAGTATAATGAGAACTGTCAGGAGTCTGGAGTAATACTGATGTAACAGCATGTCTTCATGAGGATAGAGCAATCAATAATGATAACCCTAAAGCAGTCTTGAAGTGATAAATCTGACCTCAGGAGGATAGAGCAATCAATAGCTCTAAAGCAGTCTTGAAGTAATAATGGCTTCAGGAGGATAGAGCAATCAATAGCTCTAAAGCAGTCTTGAAGTAATAGAATGGCTTCAGTAGGATAGAGCAATCAACAGCTCTAAAGCAGTCTTGAAATAATAATGTGATATGTCTTCAGGAGGATAGAGCAATCAATAGCTCTAAAGCAGTCTTGAAGTAATGATTTCAGGAGGATAGAGCAATGGATAGCTCTAAAGCAGTCTTGAAATAATAATGTAATTTCAGGAGGATAGAGCAATGGATAACTCTAAAGCAGTCTTGAAATAATTAGATGGCTTCAGGAGGATAGAGCAATGAATAGCTCTAAAGCAGTCTTGAAGTAGTAATATGACCTCATGAGGATAGAGCAATGAATAGCTCTAAAGCAGTCTTGAAGTAATAGGATGATTTCAGGAGGATAGAGCAATCAGTAGCTCTAAAGCAGTCTTGAAGTAATGATTTCAGGAGGATAGAGCAATGGATAGCTCTAAAGCAGTCTTGAAATAATTAGATGGCTTCAGGAGGATAGAGCAATGAATAGCTCTAAAGCAGTCTTGAAATAATAATGTAAGTTCAGGAGGATAGAGCAATGGATAACTCTAAAGCAGTCTTGAAATAATTAGATGGCTTCAGGAGGATAGAGCAATGAATAGCTCTAAAGCAGTCTTGAATTAGTAATATGACCTCATGAGGATAGAGCAATGAATAGCTCTAAAGCAGTCTTGAAGTAATAGGATGATTTCAGGAGGATAGAGCAATGAATAGCTCTAAAGCAGTCTTGAAGTAGTAATATGACCTCATGAGGATAGAGCAATGAATAGCTCTAAAGCAGTCTTGAAGTAATAGGATGATTTCAGGAGGATAGAGCAATCAGTAACTCTAAAGCAGTCTTGAAGTCATGAGAGGCTATCAGGAGGATAAAATAACCCTGAGGTTACAATAAAGCAGTCCCAAAGTAATAAGAAGCTCATCAGGAGGATAAAGTAACCCTGAGGTTACAATAAAGCAGTCCCAAAGATCATAAGATTGTTTGTTGGATAATTAACCTGAAAACAAGGTAACATTCTGTATAACAACATTAGTTTATGCTTTATGTATGCATGTATGACATGATGCACTTAGGTAATGTACTATAGACATATATGTTATGGTATGATGTAAATGATGTATGTATGCTATGACACTGTTGGAAATGTCTGGATATCCTTGTATAACAACTGCTGGCCAAGGAAAATAAATCCCGATTCGTTGTTGAAGAATATATAACCCTCCGTCTGCTGGGGATAACAAGGTATAGATAACCTCCCGTTGTTGGGGATAGTAGGGTATAGATAACCTTCGTTTTCGTTTGATAGTAGGATAAGTATAACATCCCGTCTTCGTTCATCGTGCCCTTATTGGAAAGTAATTTCCCGTATATCCGTATGAGGATAAAAGAGATGGATATAAATTCCAGGGGAGATTAGACTTTGTGAAAATGGATTAGTCCTACTGATGGTTTGTAACTGTCTTGTAAAGATGAACCGGCGAAGCTTCGTTGAAATCCTTCCCTCGTTCGTCCTTAGTAAATACTATTACTGCATTTTCATGCATTTCTGGTAAACATCAATCATATTAAAAGCATACATGCGTTTCTGGTAAACATCAATCATATTCAAAGGCATACATACATTCAAACACAACCAATGGACGTTTCGCTTATGTAAATAGGGTAAAAGTGAATCTGGATTCAAAAGATGGAATTTATTTATATCAAAAGTGACCCATACACGGGTAAGTTTGTACAAGGAGACATAAACCCTAGTAAGAGAATTTTGTCATGAAGTTTTACAAAAAGAATCAGCTATGTGGGAAATAATCCTATTGAGTTTCAATTCTACTATTGCCACTCAAGTATCTCATCTTCTTGCTGTTGAGACGGAAACGATTGGATTGAGCTTTATCTGTTTGAGCTTGAGTAAGTAGTACAACTGGTTGCAGTTTCATGAGTGATCCAAACGAGACATAGTCATACGCTTTAATCCCTAACTTCTGCCTGGATTGCCCTTTCAGGTTTTCAATCCACCGGGATACCCTTTTGCCCAAGCCGCCTTTTCAGGTTTTCGACTTGCCGGGTGTACATCTTTTTATATATATATATCCCTAATTTTTGCCCAAACCCTTTTGGTTTGCCGGGATGCCCTTATTTTTGCCTAGGCCTGTCAACCTAGCGGGCCTCTTTTTATGCGTAGTATTTTTTAACTATGTCTGCGTTTACAGGTTGTGGGAAGTCTTCACCATCCATTGTAGTCAGTATCATGGCACCTCCTGAGAACACTGTCTTCACCATCCATTGTAATCTCTTTGAAATGTGGGATCAAAGACAACACATGTTCTCTGTAAGGAATGAGATTATCATGCTTTGTATCCCAATCTCCTTTAATCTGACTTACTACCAGAGCTGAATCTCCATACACCTCGAGGAACTGAATCTTCATATCAATAGCAACTTGCATACCCATGATACATGCCTCATACTCAGCCATGTTATTGGTACAATAGAAACAAAGTCTGGCAGTAATCGGGGTATGACAACCTTCAGGGGAACTAATCACAACACCAACACCATTACCATGTGCATTGGAGGCACCATCAAAAACCATAGTCCATCGGGATCCTTGTTCAGGTCCGTCATATTGTCCAGGTTCTTTGGCAACAGACATAATGTCTTCATCAGGGAACTCAAAATTCATTGACTGGTAATCATCTATTGCTTGATGAGCCAAATGATCAGCAACAACACTCCCCTTAATGGCCTTCTGAGTGGTATACTGTATATCATATTCCGTCAAGATCATTTGCCATCTTGCAATTCTTCCGGAGAGAGCAGGTTTCTCAAATATGTACTTGATTGGATCCATCTTCGAAATCAACAAGGTAGTATGGGTCAACATATACTGTCTTAGTCGGCGAGCAGCCCATGCCAAAGCGCAGCAAGTTTTCTCGAGCAGTGAGTATCTTGTTTCACAGTCGGTAAACTTTTTGCTAAGGTAGTATATTGCCTGCTCTTTTCGACCAGACTCGTCATGTTGCCCCAATACACACCCCATTGAGTTGTCTAATACTGTTAAATACATAATCAAGGGTCTTCCATCAACTGGTGGCATTAAAATTGGAGGTTCTAGCAAATATCTCTTGATTTCATCAAAGGCAGTCTGGCACTCATCATTCCATTCCATCACCTGATCTTTCTTCAACAACTTGAAGATTGGCTCACAGATGGTAGTTAATTGGGAAATAAATCTTGCAATGTAGTTCAATCGTCCCAAGAAACCTCTAACCTCCTTCTCAGTACGGGGAGCTGGCATCTCTCGTATAGCTTTCACTTTTGCAGGATCCACTTCAATACCTTTTCCACTGACAATGAAACCCAAGAGTTTTCCAGATCTAACTCCAAAAGTACACTTGTTTGGGTTCAATCTCAACTTGTATTTCTTCAACCTCTCAAACAACTTGTGCAGGTGATCAAGATGTTGCTCTTCATTCTGAGATCTGGCTATCATATCATCCACATATACCTCTATCTCATGATGAATCATATCATGAAACAAAGCCACCATAGCACGCTGATATGTTGCCCCTGCATTCTTCAAACCAAATGGCATTACCTTATAGCAAAAGGTGCCCCACTGTGTCACAAATGTTGTCTTCTCCATATCTTCAGGTGCCATCTTGATTTGATTGTAACCAGAGAAACCATCCATAAAAGAGAATACCTTATGCTGAGCAGTGTTGTCTACCAGAATATCAATATGAGGAAGTGGAAAGTCGTCTTTAGGGCTAGCCTTGTTCAGATCTCTGTAGTCTACACACATACGTACCTTACCATCTTTCTTAGGAACTGGTACCACATTTGCAACCCACTGAGGATAAGAAGTTACGGCCAAGAACCCTGCATTGAACTGTTTCATTACCTCTGCTTTGATATTTTCTGACATTTCAGGACGCATACGACGAACCTTCTGCTTCTTTGGACGACAATCTTCTTTCACTGGCAAACGGTGAACCACAATGTCCGTATCCAACCCTGGCATATCTTCATAAGACCAAGCAAAGATCTCCACATAGTCACGTAGCATCTGAACCAACCTGCTCTTGACACTGTTCTCTAAATCAGCCCCTATCTTGACCTCTTTTCTGTTTTCTTCAGTTCCCAGATTCACAACTTCGACTGGCTCTTCATGTGGCTGTATAGCTTTCTCTTCTTGTTGTAACAACCTAGCAAGCTCTACAGGTATTTCACAATCGTCCTCGTTTCCGTCTTCAGTTTGATAGATCGGATTCTCGAAATTGTAATTGGCAATAGTAGAACTGTTATCAACTGGATCCAGAGTGGATGAGGATCTGCATTTTAGTGACGTGGGTGTGTGTAAGAACACATAGCTGATAAAGCAAAAATAAAAGAAAAAGAAAGACAAGGAACACAATATTTACGAAAACGAAACGTCCACTGATTTTATTGAATGAAGTATGCAAATGAAATGATGACCCGTAACAAGCACACCATTGTGCCCCGGGTAAGGCACATGGCTTGAAAGTTTTAATTGTTCCAAAAATTACAAATTTAAAAACATAACACAGTAATAGTATTTACTCCTGACTAAAGGAGATAGGGATAACATCTTCAGCTTTCCAATTATTGAGTCCAGCACCCACAGTAGGAAAAATCCATGCCTCCAAGTTGTGGTCTTCATCTTGATCTCCCACAGCATTGATAACCCCTTGATTGGTGATACGAACAGCACGAGCACGACGAACAGCCTTCTGGGACTCTGCAGTGAAACCCAAACCAAACTTGTCAGACTTGTATGGAATATCAGGAAGCTGACCCCAAATAGTACAACCACCTTCTTCCACCATAGCTTTTGCATCATTGAGGGGGGCCATTGCCATTGTTGGAGGGTTTCTGATGACCACAGGAACCTTCTTCACAGCAGGAGGAGTCACACAATCCTTAACAGCCCAGGGAACCACTTCAAATGACTGACATGGAGTTTCAATGTATTCACCTTCTACTTCCAGATACTTGAAAGTGTTTACATGGCTGACCAAGTATTCTTCCTCTCCAAAGACAGTAACAACTTTTCCATTCACCGGATATCTCAACTTTTGATGTAATGTGGAGGTCACAGCACCTGCCCCATGGATCCAGGGACGACCAAGCAGACATGAGTACGAAGGACGAATATCCATCACATAGAATGTAGCAGTAAACACCTGAGAGCCAACCTTGATTGGAAGATCAATTTCCCCATGCACTACTCTTCTAGAACCATCAAAAGCCTTTACCACAATATTACTGGGCTTCAATACCGTATCTTCAGGACTCAGCTTGTTCAGGACTTCCTTAGGCAACACATTCAGAGAGGAACCATTGTCTATCAGCACATGAGACAGGGTAGTGCCCCTGCATTCAATTGAAATATGCAGGGCCCTGTTATGATCCCTCTTGGCAGGGGTCAAGTCAGCATCAGAAAATCCTAACCCGTTGTCATAGGTCAGGTGAGCAACACAATTCTCAAACTGGTCCACAGAAATTGCACTGGGTACATGAGCCATCTTTAGAAACTTGATCAATGACTTGGCATGAGCCTCAGAACATAATAACAGGGAGAGCATAGAAATCTTTGAGGGAGTATGCCCCAGCTGATCAACAATATCATAATCACTCTTGCGAATGATTTTCAATACCTCTTCCATCTGCTTAGAGAGGTCATCAGCAGCTGGCACATCAGTAGATACAGGCTCAATAACAGGACCCTTGCCCCGAGCATCAGTGGTGGAAGTAACCGCAGGAGTAACTGCACTCTTAGAAGCAACTGGAGGAGAGAAGACTCTTCCACTACGAGTGATCTTGCTAGATCCAGCAATATTATCAATGTCAACAGGCATATCAGGTAAAGGCTCCTGCTTGACACCATGGATGTAAACATCAGACCCATAGTGCCAAGGCACAGCTTTGTCAGATGTATAAGGAATAGGACCAGGAGTGGTAATGATCAGAGGAGCTACTCTGGCTTCAGCAACAACTTTCACAGGACCTTCGGCAGTAATCTTGATTGGGCCCTGATGAGTGATTTTAATGGGACCCTTTGAAGTGATTCTTAGTGGTACTTTGTCAACCATGTCAACCTCTTCACTCTTCTTACCCTGAGTCAGATGATCCACCATACTTTCTACAGATGCTGGTCTTCTTTCAAACACTATAGTATATTTATCCATGAGACGTTGAATCCCATCTCTCAAAATGAAGCAACTATCCGGCTTATAGGTACAATATAGACAATCTTCATGACAACCTGGAAAGATCCCAGCTTGTACTAACCTCTTTTTGATAACAGACAATGGTGTGCTCAACTCCATAACTGAATAGACATGCAGATCTTCATCAATATCTTCATCAATGGCGTTGACAGTCTTCTCGTGATTTGGCATTGGAGCTGTAATCACATTTGGAGTACCTGGTGGATCAAACTCAATTTCTCCAGTATCAATCATATCTTGAATTTTGTTCTTCAAGACCCAGCAGTTATTAGTATCATGTCCTGGACAGTTTGAATGATATGCACATCGTGCATTGGGATTGTACTTGGGAGAGGTAACATTGGGATTCTGAGGGGCCTCCCTCAGGGTAATAAGTTCAGCCTTCAACAAGTGTTGCAATGCCTGAGCCATTGACATGTTGATCTTCGTGAACTGTCTTCTAGCCCTCTGTTGGTTGCCTTGAGGCTGCTCTGTTGTTGCAGGAGTTGGATTTGAAATATGAACTGCACTAACAGACTGATGCCTTCTGTTACGATCAGGCTGACCATACACAGCATTAGATTCTTTCTTCCCAGTGGGAGGCTTCTTTGCAGCACCTGATGAAGAAGTGCCCACTTGGATCTTACCACTCTTGATACCATTCTCTACTCGCTCTCCTGTCATGATCAACTCAGTGAAGCCAGATGATGAGCTTCCAATGAGATGACTGTAAAACGGACCATTCAGCGTACACATGAACATATCAACCAACTCCCTATCAGTCAAAGGGGGTTGAACTCTTCCAGCTAAGTCTCTCCACTTCTGAGCATACTCCTTAAAGCTTTCTTTGGCACCCATAGACATGCTTTGAAGCTGCATGCGAGTGGGGGCTAAGTCAGCATTGTATTGATACTGCTTGTAGAAAGCTTCAGCAAGGTCATTCCAATCTCTGATGTTGACACTCTCCAACTGATAATACCACTCTAGCTGAGCTCCAGATAAACTCTCTTGAAAGAAATGGATCCATAACTTCTTATCAGCAGTGTGGGGTTGAATTCTTCTGACATAAGACCTCAGATGCAATTTGGGACAAGAGACCCCATCATAGACAACAAATGTAGGAACTTTGAACCCAATGGGTATGACCACCCCAGATATCAAGCTCAAATCCTCAAAATCCAGCCCAGATGATTTCTGTAATTCCATAGCATCCATTCTATCCACCAGCATCTTGAATTTGTCTTCGTTAGGCTCATGGTAGTAGTTAGCCTCAGAATCAGAGTCCCCCATAGTGTTGTGGAGACTGCCTCTCTCCTGCTCAGATTCTTCAGATTCATAGTCTTCAACATGTTCCTTGGTCTTGACAGGACCTTTGAACCTTCTTCCCATGTTGAGTAACCCAGCAGACCTTCTAGCCTTCTTAGTCTTCTTGGCCAGCAGTGTCTTCAATTCATCCTGCCCTTTGGATAGGTTCAGGATCAGCTCTTGGAACTGTGCATTCTGTGCCTGGAGATCCTTAACTGATTGTTCAAGAGCCATTGCTGAAATAAACAGCGAGAAGATGAGAAACCTGTGCACAATTATAAACCTGTGATGCAATGATATGGGAATGCATATGCAATGTTTTCAAGGACCGCAGGATTTAAATTTGCTTAAACAAACAAGAAAGTAACTTTTTATTAGTAATAACTTGTTTTGCCTTTTAGGCTTACAGAAAATGAAAACGAAATAAGTACAAAAGATGGGGTTTTAAGTCTCCCATGGACGTTTCCTCTTTGTGTTGAGGTATGAGTTGAGGTTTCGTTCCTCATGAAGTAGCTTTGTTAGCTCTAGGATCCTTGCTTGGCTTGCTTTGTAATGAGCCTCGAAAGTATCCCTTTGCTCTTTCAGTTGGATCCATGATCTCTGCAAGTCTTCCATATCAGTAGGCATGTCTGGGTGAAGGATGGTATAAGCTGTGTCTCCTTCAGCAACAGGTTCCATGGTAACTGGCAGGATATGGCATCATGAGTGTCTGAGCACGAGATCGTACCCATCTGAGATAAGCCTCCATAGGAATAGTGTACTTAGGCTCCAGTGTCTTGCTGTCAATCCTGTTTACCTTTCCCCAAGCTCGTATGAATCTCTGACGGTAACCCTGAAGATCGTTGTCGTAATCAAACACAATGCCCTGAATCAACATGTCATGTGGACCATCGCTCCGGGCGTAACCAAACTGTCGTAAAGCTAGAGATGAGTTGTAGGTGATGCCTCCTCTTATGCCTAGAAGTGGCACATTAGGAAACTCCCCACAACGGTCAATGATGGTGACATTCTCCATAGATCTGGAGCACCAATGGATGTCTGAGTGAGAAAGTGACATGATCCTCTTGGACCATCTGAACCCTTGCTCATTCTTCATTACTGAGCGAGGAAGGTGAGAAATAAACCACCTAGAAAGTAAAGGTATGCAGCACATCAAAGTTCCTCTTGCCCTTGTAGTACGGGTGTGAAGAGAATGTAGGATGTCTCCAAGTAAGGTAGGCACTGGATTGTGACTCAGGAATATGTTGATGGCATGAACGTCTATGAACTGATCAGGATTGGGGAACAACACTAAGCCATAAATCAATAAGGCTAAGATCTCCTCAAAAGCATCGTAGCTCGTAGCCTTCAAGAACATTTGAGCTTTATCCACTAATACCTTGGCAAGAATACCTTTAACTCCACTTCTCGTCTCTAGAACAATGTCAGACTTCTTTAGATATAGAGCTGCGGCAATAACTTCTGGTTTAAGCTCATTCTCTAAGCCTGTGAATGGCTTCTGATCAAGAACAGGTATACCCAGAAGTTTAGAGAACTCCTCCATGGTTGGAACCAGCTGATAATCAGGAAATGTAAAGCAATGGTGCTTAGGGTCAAAGAACTGAAACAACACACTCATCATGTCTTCACTGAACCCTGAAGTAACTAGATCCAATAAGTGACCATGTCTCTTGTTGAACTGGGAATGATCAGGCACTAGGGAAACCAACTCCTTGAGCTTAGCAGGTATCCCTACAAAGTTGATCCTGATGGTGTTTCTACGAGCAGAAGCCATGACCTGCAACAAAGAACAAAGATAAATCCTTTGGTCCTTGAAATGGTTAGGGAAAATGATATGCTTATGATGCATGATGATGTCATGATGTCATGCTCAATCACAAACATGTGGCACCCACAAACAAGTCACACCATAGCCCTAAGTTTAAAGGCTTGCATGAGGTTCAAAGGCAAGTACCCTCCCCTGAAGTTAGATGGTTCATCCTGTCCTACAAAAGTAACCAGGTTCTAAGGGATCTCAATATCATTGATCCTTCACAAGGGTGGTTGTTCAGAAGGCAACTTACTTGCCAACCAAAACCCTCCAAGTTTAAGATCTCAATGAGCGTAGTATCGAGTGTCAACCAACTTCAGTCTGCACCAAAGCCGGTTACCTCACTACTTTCTAAAGGCCAAGATGAGTTAACTAGGGTTCTAAAAGTCAGTTAGTGCATTGACAACATATGGCAGCCTCAATATTATCCTCAACTTGACTTAAGGAATATAAGCACCAACCAAGAAGTCGCACTAACTATGGCCACCAGATCAACCGTATCGATATACGTCGTACAGTTTCCTTGGTCTATTGCCATTTACCTAAGGTACACTAGATCCGGGTTAGGACCTTTCACACATAAGAGCACCCCAACAATATAATAATAAAGCAAACAAGGCAAACAATTTAAAGTGATCTTAATTCCTAAGGGTACCCCTCTTAAATAGATCCCCAGCAGAGTCGCCAGTTCTGTAACCCGGTGAACTGACTTTAAACAATGTTGCGGATAGCAAGAGTCGCCACCGACTTTTATTTTATCCATAAGGAAAGGTTATAAAAGAACAGAAAAGACCTTAGAGAATATTTTGGGTCCGGGGGGTAGGTTATGAAAAGGGAAGGTATTAGCATCCTTTTCATCCATGGTTATCCATGGGCTCTTAGGTACTTAAGCTCACTTTTGAATTGTTTTGAAATTGTAGTGTGTGAATAGAAAATTTTCAGAATAGTTAATAAATAATCCATGTAAGGATGTGTTAAGAACTTGTTTGAAAACTTGTTGAAAATTTGTTTAAGTGCGAAACAGTTTTGAAGTGAGCAAGCACCTAAGAGTAACCTACCCTAATGTTTAAAGGTCTTTCTTATTCTTCATTCTTTCCTTTAGTAAGACTATCCCTACTATAATGGAGTAGGTAGTCCTTACTTTGGATGTTAAGGGATATGTGAGGGACAATTTGACTTTGAAGGCCATTGTGGGATGTAATAAGCACATATAAGGGACCATCATCATTTTTCGAAAGGGACTCGATTCGTAAAGGCAACCATAAGGGACTTTGATGATTTTTTTTCTATTTGAGGGACTTGCTTTATACACCCCACTTAACCATTATTCGTAGGCAACTTGAGGGATATCCTTAGGAAGTGAGACGGCGATTAAAATCGACTTACGTGTGTGACGTGTTTATTTTAATTATCTTTATTTAAAAGTGATCTAAATTTATTTTAATATTACATACATGTTGTTACACTCCCTAATTACTAACCATAATAATAATTAAATAATTAAACAACTTTACATCCAAGAAACAATTACAAAATAATAAGCAAAATAATTAAATAAAATATAAATAAGCAATAATAAATAATAAAGGGGGTTAATTCTAAGTTTACTCGGCAAGACATCGCATCTTGTGCCTACGTATCCTTACGGGAGCGGAATCAGAGTAATCGTAGTTCCCCTCAATAGGGAGGTTAGAAACTTCTTGACTGTGGTCAAGGTCTCAAGGGGAATAAACGCATCTTAAGGACACGCTTACGTGGAGTGTAGAAACTCCAAATCTCTACGTTGAAATGTTAAGTTGTAATTAGGGTTAAATTAGGGATTCCATGGCGGGAAACCCTAAAATGAGCGCGGCGGCTCTTTGACCTAATGCTAAGGGTAAAATTGTAATTTTGCCTGCGGCGAGGCATTTGTGAAAATTAGGGTTTGTAGTTTGTAGTTTTGAGGATTTGAAATTGAATGTGTGAAGTTTTACGGACTATTGGCGCGGCGGCCAAACAGTTAGACCTAACCTTCGGATGTGTGCAATGTGACAGAAATAATAGTAAACGCGTGAGATAATTGAATCATGCAAACAGAGAGATAATGTCATAATTTAAACCATGCAAGCAGAAATTTAAAGGCAGAATTTAAAGAGCGATTGTTAAGTTCGCGAGGTTACATGAGAGGAGCAGATACAATATGATAATGAAATTTGAATTGAACAATAATAAAATAAAATAAATAACGGTTCTAGTTATTATTTTAAAAAAAAGATTTTAGTTATTATTTTAAATTTATCTAAAAAAAGTTTTTCTTAAAAATAATAGGTTTTCATATTAATTTGGAAAAGATGTTAATGTTATTTATTTTAAAAAACAGATTTTTATATTATAACAAATTTTAATAAATTAATGATAACAATAATAATAATAATGGTAATAATAATGATAATAATGATAATAATAATAAATAATAATAATAATAATAATAATAATAATAATAATAATAATAATAATAAAGCAATAATGAATTTTAAATGTGCCAAATAACCCAACAATGTTGCTAACGCAGAAATGCGCTCATCGCAACCAGATCTAAATCGGACGAAACAAAATTTATCGCAAAGAAAAAGAAATTAAGCAAAAAATAGTATTATTGCTCACACAAAAATGCGATCATCGCAACCAGATCGAACTAACACAAATGTCACGCGTCATGCACACAAATGTGCAAACATCGTATCGACATAATTCGATCAAAAATCTTATATATATAAACTCTAACAATTTAAAAATTATATATATATATAAACGTAACAGTAATAGATAAAGAAAAAGAAATAACGGTAATAGATGAAGAAAAAGAAATAACGGTAAAAGATGAAGAAAAAGAAACAACAGTAATAGATGAAGGAAAAGAAATAACGGTAAACGATGAAGAAAAAGAAACAATAGTAATGGATGAAGAAGAAAACTAAATAACGGCAAACGGCACTCACTCCTCTTAGGTTTTTTTCATTCTCTCCCCTTTTTCCAACAAGGCAACACATGTATATATAGGGAACAAATTAGGGTTAACACCAAATTGTCAATAATGTCCCTAAAGCCCATTTTAAAGCCCAAACTAAATAATTAGTTAAGAGAAAAAATAAAATTTAAATAATTTAAAATAATTAAAATAAACTTAAAATAAAAACTAATAATCCTATTGATTCCTAAAATAAAAAATATTATAAAAAGAACAAAATTTTTTCAATATTTTTTTATTTTATGATTTTTTGGATATTTTTATGAATAATTTAGAAAAAAGTGAAAAAAATAATATTTTAAAAAATGATTTAATTAAAATACGAAAATAATAATTAAATAATAATAAAAAACTATTTTTGTTATTTTTTTAATGAAAGATAGAAAAATTTAGAGTAAAAATAATAAAAAACAAAAAAAATGACAAAGGTGAGATTCGAACTCTCAACCTCTCACACTCATAACTCCTTACACATGTCCTCCTGCCAATTGTGCCATTTTTACTTTTTAGAAAAAAAATGCATGCCATATGATATTTACCTGCAAAAAGTCAAACGACTACTCTTTGATGTTGGCAAAAAAAAATCATGAAGTTTGACTTTGGTTTGACCACAGTTGACCTCAGTTTGACCTTTTAACCGCATTGACTGCTTTTGACTTATCTGATCATCTGACTGAGCAAACTTTTGAGAAAAGTCTTGAAACTTGACATGGGGGTTCTTATACACATATAAGATGTTATGAAGCTCACTTGAAGTCTTGGAAGTCCATTTAGCCTGATTAAAGTCAAAACCCTAGTTTTGGATGCACTGCTTAGGAGGTGCATTGTCTGAGGGAATTGTCAACTCTTCTGACCAATTGTGAATTTTGTGAACCTTGTGAACCTTCTTGGAACACAAAGTCTTGTATTGTGAGGGCAAATTTTGGGGTGCAACAGCTTGCCCTGCTCGTCCTGAGGGGTGCACGTGCCCGGCGTGCCCGATTCTCTTGTTGGGCCGTACGCGGTATTGGGCCTGCCGAGGTTGGGCCCATACCGGAACAGGAGCCCCCCAAGTCGAAGCTCTGGGGAGAGAGCGAGGACTTAAAGTCGCCGCATCTGGAACGGGCACTCGTGCGAAGATCTCCGGTCGTCGGCAGAGCGGAGAGGAGGCAGGTGAAGGGACGCGACTGTCAGGTTGCCGCCACGTGTCTTGCGTTAAGCGGTCGTAGGGGCGACTATCCTATGTCATTAATGAGCCTAGGGTCGCTTCGAGTCCCGCGCCGGGTTATAAATATGGAGGTCCCCGCTCATTCTGCTACTTTTCTCTCTGTCGTTGTGTCCGCTAAGCTTTGTCGTCTCTGCTCGTCTGCCGCTTGCCGCCGATCGCCGCCGTACCGTTTGATCTCTTCTTCCGTCCGCCGCCGTTACAAGTGAGTTCCTCTTTTCCCTCCCTTTTTATTTCCGTCGTTTAATTGGAACGTGTGGTCGGGGCGTGATGAACGCCCCGAGGAGGGACGCGAGTTCCACCGTGTCTGGCGAATTTTCTGATGAGTGTTCCGGGGAGGGTAGGCTGGTTCCGATGAATGCCCCGAGGACGGGAGCTTTTTCTGATGAACGCCCCGAGGACGGGGGCTTTCTCCGATGAATGCCCCGGGGAGAAGTACCTTCTTCGATGGCTGTCCCGAGAGGGGATGAGGGGTCGGCCTTTGATCCCCCGAGGAGGGTAGACGGGGAGCGAGTGTTTGCTCGTCGCTTCCCGGCCTTTGTCGCCCTTTCACTTGACTTGCGGTGGAAGGGTGGATTTGATCCTGGCTATCGAATTCACCGTTGTCCTCTGCTTTCAGGTGTAGATGTCGGCTCTGGTGCCGGGGATAATGGTCGAAGACAATGAACCTGAGATTCCGGAGTATGACGATGAGCGTATAGCCCCGTCCGAGGAGTGGGCGGCCGAGGAGCCGCTTTCTACCCCTTCTTGCTTTGTGGCCGACGCGTCCGACGTGTACGCCACGGTCGAGGACACGCCTATAGGAGAGCCACAACACTGGCAGGTGTACCGACCAAAAGGACATCACCGTATCTGCTCGCGATATGGGCGGCGGATGTTCCCGATGCATGAATTCTACTTTAAAGAAGCTCGGCTCCGGTTACCGTTCTCCGCCTTCCATCTGGGGCTTTTTGACTGGCTGCGCCTTGCCCCGTCCCAGCTGTACCCCAATGCCTTGGCTTTCATCCGGGCTTTCGAGGTGGTGTGTTTCTACCTCTCGGTGGAGCCGACGGTGCCGTTATTTTTCCGCATCTTCCATCTGCAGCGGCAGACGGTGAATGGCCGCCACGGTTGGGTTTCTTTTAAGCAATCGACAAAAATTTTCAAAGCGTATAGCGATTCTGTCAAAGACTTCAAAAACCGGTTCTACCTCGTCAAGCCGATTACGCAGCACGGCTCAGACACTCTCTTCGACGAGGGCGAGCGAACGGTAGATGGCCAACGATTCCGCGCGTGGCTTCCTAAGATACATCTACTGTGGACTGCGGAGCATTTCAGCCGAGGGACGGATAGGTATATCGTCCGGGCGGGGACCCTCGAGGAGAAGGACATGGCCGCCTATTTGAAAATAATTGCCTTTGTACGGTCTCTCCCTCCGTCGAAGCTGGTGACGCCCGACGGTCGGTATATCCTTGACGCTCAAGGGAACGTACGCACCAAGAAGCGTTTGATAAATACTAAGACTTTGCTCGGTTGTGCGACCGGGGCGGCCGCTCTGGATTACCTAGGTAGGAATGTTCGTTTTTCCCCCCGTGGTCGGGGTTTTTGACCGTCGCTAACTCTTTTCTTTATTTTTGCAGCGAACATGTCTTCCGTCGAGGAGCGGGTGAAGCAGTTGCGTGCTACTAGGAATGCCGCGGCCCCGAGGACGAGGGTGAGCCAGCTGGTCGGACAGGAGGTCGCGACGCCGGGGGGGCAAAGTTCGTCCTCTTCGCCTCAAGAGAGTCAATCTCCTGCGTCTCAAGGAGCGTCGAAGAGGCAGAGGTCTGAGGAGCCCCGAGTGGTGGATCTGACGGTCGGCACCGTCGAGGAAGGTTATGTCGTCCCTCCCTGCCACCAGCATCCGGGATATTTTCATGGTGCCCGTTCTCCCACTGTCTCCGCCGGGGAGGTGAAGGCTGTCCGTCAGGCCGATCGAGAGACCCGTCGACGTGTCCTGGCTGAGGACTTGGCCGCAATGATGCGGACGTTCATGACGGCTCTTGTGTTGAACGAGGAGGGCTGCTCTGCTGCTGAGCTGTCCAAACTGCAAGGGGATCTCACTTTCATACAGTCGCGGTTGGCCAAGCTCACTGAGGAGTTGGAGAAGAGCCAGAAGGATGTTGCTGAGCAGCGGAAACGGGCAGAGGGTGCTGAGGGGAAGGTGACTTCGCTGGAGGAGAAGCTGGGGACGGCGAAGGCCGAGGTGCAGGCGCTGAAGGTCCGCACGGAGGTTTTGGACAGCGCGGTTCGTCCGGCCGAGGACGAGACAGACGGGGATCGGCGGTTAATCACTCGTGCTGAACTGATCGCTCGTATCCGGGTGTTGGAGAACGACTGTCTGGAGGCTGTTGAGGTCGGGTTCAAGAGTGTTGTCGAGAAGGTTCAGGTCGCCAACCCTGGTGTCGTGCTGGCCGTGGATGGGATAGGGCCGTACCACGAGATTGTTGATGGGAAGGTGATCGATCCCTATCTTGTTATCCCCGAGGAGGAAACCGTGGCTGCTGACCGGGCGGACGAGGAAGCATAGGTTGCCGGGTCTGCGTGCTCGTTGTTTTTATGGCCTACGTGCCGATGTTTGTTATCTCTTTTCTTTGGGCCTGCGTGCTCTGTATTTGTACCATTGACTACTGGGCTGGTGCCCGCTTTTTTTAAATATATTTATCGTGGATTTTCTAAGTGTGCGCTCGTTATTTGCATGTCGTTTTATGCTCGTTTTTCGTATTTGTTTGAATGCCTCTGATGTGTATGACATTTCTTGTAAATTTTCTAAGTGTGCGCTCGGTGTGTTTAGCTCGACAATTTGTTACCGGTAGTGCAGGGAACTGGCCGGTTTGGCCGGCGATGTAGCCGGGCCATTTCGGGGGTAGTTCTCCCTGGGGCGTGGACGGCCCATCGCGAGCTGGGTGTCCTGCCTCTTTTGGTACGACGGCGAGGAGCCTCGGTCGAGGTATTCCCTGCCGAGCAAGGCTTCTGCCCGCGCACACGAGAGGCAGGGCTTGCTTTTCTTCGGTCCCTAGTGGACGCGGGGGTGTGCGGTGGTACCATGTCGCCCCCCCCAGTGGTCGGGACGATGGGTCATCGCGGGCAATGTTTTAACTGTAGTACCGTTTAAGTTTCGCGGCGTTCCATGGTCGAGCTAGTTGTTCACCGTGTAGGTTTTCGAGGTAATAGGCCCCGTGCTCCGTTTTGTCCCAGACTCGGTATGGGCCTTCCCAGTTCGCAGCCAGTTTGCCCTCGTGGGAGTCTTTCTGGTTTCTGCGTAGAACTAAGTCGCCTGTTTGAAAATCGCGTTTTATGACTTTGTTGTTATGGCGAAGTGTGACTTGTTGTTTCAGCCGAGCTTCCCGGAGGGCTGCTCCTGAGCGGATTTCTTCGACGAGATCGAGCTCTTCTCGGAGGGAGCAGTCGTTGTCGTCGGTGTCCAGGGGAGCTTCCGTTCGTCGGGACGGTTCGCGGATTTCGACCGGTATCACGGCCTCGATTTCGTACGTGAGGCGAAATGGGGTTTCCCCCGTGGTTGAGTGGGGGTAGTGCGGTATGCCCAGAGGACGCTGTGGAGTTCTTCGACCCATGCTCGTTTGGCGTCGCCGAGTCGTCGTCTGAGTCCTCTGAGTATAACTCTGTTCGCCGACTCCGCCTGGCCGTTTGTCTGAGGATGTTCGACCGAGGCGAAGTGATGTTTGGTTCCGAGTTTGGTGACGAAGTCGCGGAAGTTTTTGTCTGTGAATTGTGTGCCGTTGTCGGTGACGATGGCGAGCGGGATCCCGAATCTGGCGAGGATGTTACGTTTGTAGAATCGGAGTATGTTGTGGGCGGTGATTTTGGCCAGAGCTTCGGCCTCGATCCACTTGGTGAAGTAATCGACTCCCACGATGAGGTACTTGTTCTGGTATGAACCTAGGGGGAAGGGCCCGAGGATGTCCAGCCCCCACCAAGCGAACGGCCACGGGGATGAGAGGGACGTGAGGTCGGTCGGGGGGGCGAGGTGCATGTCCCCGTGTCGTTGACACTTATCACATCGTTTGACATGTTCCTTCGCGTCGGACTGCATTGATGGCCAGTAGTAGCCTGCGCGTAGGGCCTTGCGCGCTAGGGATCTTCCGCCGAGGTGCTGCGCGTTGATGCCTTCGTGGATTTCTTCTAGAACGGTCGTACTCTGGGACTTATTTATGCACTTGAGGAGTGGGATTGCGAAGCCTCGGCGGTATAGTCGTCCCTCGAGGAGGACGTACGAGCAGGCCCATCGTTTCGTCGCGTTGGCCTCGCTAGAGTTGGCCGGCAGACGGCCGGTGCTGAGATAGGTGTGGAGCGGGGTCATCCAGCAGTCAGCGTCTTCGATGGCGTTGATGTCGAGGGGTGTGGTGGTCGGGCTGGTACTTGGTTGGGACAAGATTTCTTGAATGACCGATTTGTGGCCGCCTCGCTTTTTGGTGCTTGCCAGTTTGGAGAGGATGTCGGCGCGGGTGTTCTGCTCCCGAGGGACGTGCTGAATCTCTGCTGAGTCGAACCCTCTCAGTTTTTCAGTGATGAGCGCGAGGTATCCGGCGAGGGTGTCGTTTTTTGCTTGGTATTCGCCTCGGACTTGCGAAGCGACCAGCTGGGAATCCGTGTAGATTCGGATGTCCCTGGCTCCCAGGTCGGATGCTAGGCGAAGGCCGGCGAGAAACGCTTCGTATTCGGCCTGGTTGTTAGTCGTTGGGAAAGCTAGTGTGAGGGAGACTTCGATGACCGTACCCTCGTCGTTATCGAGGACGATGCCGGCGCCGCTTCCCGTGGAGTTGGAGGAGCCATCCACAAAGATGGTCCAGAGGTGGTTCCCGGTGGTAGGGTCGGGGGGTGTGGTCATCTCGGCGACGAAATCGGCCAAGGCTTGAACCTTGATGGCGTGCCGGCTCTCGTAGGTGATGTCGAACTCGGAGAGTTCTAGCGACCATTTCAGCATGCGTCCAGCCATGTCGGGGCGGCCGAGTAGCTGGAGGATGGGCTGATCGGTGCGGAGCACGATGGTGTGTGCTAGAAAATAATGTCGGAATCGGCGTGCCGCTGTCACGAGGGCCAGGGCGACTTTCTCGATCAGCTGGTATCGGACTTCCGGGCCGTGGAGAGCTTTGCTAGTAAAGTAAATGGGCTTTTGTCCTTCTCCGGCTTCGCTCACGAGGACGGCGCTGACGGCTTCGTTGGAGACGGCCAGATATAAATATAGGGTTTCGACCGTCGCGGGGCGCGTCAGCACCGGTGGTTCGGATAGGACGCGTTTGAGGTGGCAAAGGGCTTTCTCACATTCGTCCGTCCATTCGAATTTGGTCTCCTTCCTGAGCAGTTTGAAGAACGGGAGGGCGTGTTGGGCCGATCTCGCGATGAATCGCGAGAGGGAGGCGAGTACGCCGTTGAAGGACTGGATGGCCCTCTTCGTGGTCGGCGTGGTGGTATTGGAGAAGGCGTGGCATTTGTCCGGATTGGCTTCGATCCACCGTTCGGTCAAGTAGTAGCCGAGGAATTTACCGGCGCAGACGCCGAAGGTGCACTTTTCCGGGTTAAAACGCATGCGACATGACCTCGCGGTCTTGAAGACCTTCTGGAGGTGTGCCGCGTGGTCGTCCTCGGCGCCGGATTTGACGATCATGTCGTCCATATATACTTCGAGCATGTCCCCGATTTCGTCGCGGAAGACATGGTTCATCATCCGCTGGTATGTGGCCCCGGCGTTTTTGAGGCCGAAGGGCATCACGTTGTAATAGTAATTGCCCGACACCGTCATGAAGGTCGTGGCTTGCTTGTCGTTTTCGGCCATCGGGATCTGGTTGTATCCCGAGTACGCGTCCATGAAGGACAAGAGTTTGAAGCCCGCCGAGTTGTCGACGAGCTTGTCGATGTTGGGGAGGGGGTAGGCGTCCTTAGGACATGTCCGGTTGAGGTCAGTATAGTCAACACACATGCGCCATTTTCCATTATTCTTTTTGACGAGTACAACGTTGGACAGCCAGGTTGAATACCGGGCTTCCGAAATAAAATTTGCCTCTAAGAGGTCTTTTACAGCTTGTTCGGCCGCTGCCGATTTTTCGGGGGACTGGCGACGTCGGCGTTGTACAACGGCCTTTGCGGTTGGGTTGATGGATAGCTGGTGGCAGGCGACCTCGGGGTCGAGTCCCGACATTTCCGCGGCGCTCCAGGCGAAGAGGTCGGCATTCTCACGGAGGCAGGCTTGGAGCTGGCGTCTCGCGAGGTCTGGGAGTCCTGCGCCTATCCTCACGGTTCTGCCCGTGTCTTCTCCGAGGGGAATGAGTTCGAATTCTCCATCCGGGATGGGGCGCGCTGGGTGTGAGGGTTGCCCGTTGACTCCGTCGGTCTTTGTTTTATTGTCGAGCTCGTCGGTGAAGCGACTGTCGAGCTCAACGGATCCGACCAGCTCTGTTGGTTTGTCCTTTGGCGTAGCGCTTGACGCTTTCTTTTTGGTCGATGGAGCGATGAAGTATAGTCCTTTCAACGCGGCTTCGAAACATCTTCGAGCGGCTTCGATGTCTCCGTTAAGGGTTACCACGACTCCCCTTCTCGTGTAGTACTTCATCTTCAGGTGGACGGTGGAGGGTACCGCGGTGAGTTCTGCTATCGTCGTCCTGCCCAGAATGCAGTTGTAGAGGGACGGGCATTCGATGACTAAGAAACGGACGCTGATGTCCCTGGCTGTTTCCTCTTCTCCGAAGGTGACTTTTAATTCCACGTATCCCCAAGGTCTCGTCGTCGTCCCGTTGAACCCCTGAAGGTCGGAGCCTACGTAGGGAGAGAGGTTGGATTCGTTGAGCTGGAGAGTTGTGAACAGATGCGAGTACATGATGTCAACCGAGCTCCCGCCGTCGACGAGGAGGCGCCTGACGTCGAAGTTTGCCATCCGAGCACGTATGAGCAAGGGGATGTTGGAATTGGGAGATCCCCCGGGTAGTTCCTCGAGGTAAAATATGATCGGGTTGGAGCGGCCTCGGAATTTGTCGAGCGTGCTCATTTTGCCTGAGTTGTTCGCGATGAGCTCGTCGAATTTCCTTTTCACAGATCCTATGGATAGACTCCTCGTGGCTCCATCAGAGATGACCATGGCTCTGGGGAAGTATTCCCATCGGCTGGTTGGTCGGATTGGCTCGTCGACTAGGTTGGGTCCGTCGGGATTGCCGAATTCTCTGCTCGCGAACCAATCCTCGGGGCGGCTGACGCACAACGCGACCTGGAGCCTGCTGCTGTCCTCTGGAGAGGGAAGTTCCTCGATTTTCTTGGCTTCCGGAGCCTCTGGCCTAGGTGGTTCACCTCCTCGGGTGTATCGCTTCAGGTGCCCGTCCTTGATTAGAATTTCGATTGCATCCTTGAGATGGATGCAGTCTTCTGTCACGTGCCCGTGGGTCCTGTGGAATCGGCAGTATTTTGACTTGTCCACATTAGGTTTGGGCGGCGTTGGTCGTGGAAATCAGACACCTCCCTGAACGAACTCGGTTTTAGCGCATTCGGCCAGTATGCGTTCGCGCGAAGCGACCAAGGCTGTGTACTCTGTGAATCTTCCTGCGGGGCCGCGTGGCTCGCGTTGTTCGCGGGGCTCGCGGGGGCGGTCTCCTCCTCGTCGATGGCTCGAAGCTCCGTCGTCTCGGTGCCCGCGGGGGGCCTCTCTGTCTCGAGTGTCGCGAGCGGAGTTGGTCGTTTGTGTTTCCTCGAACCGGATGTAATGCGCGGCTCTGTCGAGGAAATCTTGGAGGGACGTGGGCCGGTGTATGCCTACGGCCTCGTAGAATTTGGAGTCGTGGCGCAGGCCCTGTTCCATTAAGTAGCGTTTCATTTCGTCGGAAGTTGTCACCTACACGGCTTCCCGAGTAAACCTTTCGATGTATTTTCGGAGAGGTTCGTCGGGGCCTTGGATGATTGCCCCGAGGACTGCTTCCGTCTTCGGGTGGCGTCGGGATGCCGTAAAGTGCTTGGAGAACAGGTCCTTCAAGACCCTCCACGATGTAACTGATTCGGGCTCCAGACTTTTGTACCAGGTCATAGCGCCTTTCCTCAGAGTCGTCGGAAAAAGTCTGCACTTGATAGCTCCCCGGACGTTTCGGTAGTCGAGCATAGCCTCGATGTCTTCCAGGTGATCGTCCGGGTCGGAGGTGCCGTCGTATGTCGACAGCGTCGGTGGTTTCTCCATCCCCTGGGGTATGGGGGCAGCCATGATCTCTCGGGATAGCGGGGTGCGGTAATCATCCTCGTCGCTGTGTGCCGGGGATCTGTGGGGAGATGAGCCGTTCAAGGTGTGCCCCTGGTTTCGAGTTCTCGACCTCCTGTCGGGGTTCTCGCCTCGGGGGTCCTCGATTGGGATCGTCGCGGCGTTCTGGTTCCTCCCGCGAACGTGTCTTGCCGGGGATCTGGTGCGTTCTCGTGTCGCCTGCGAGCGGTGTCTCTCCAGCCGGGGTCGGCGGTTTCTGGGTCGAGGTGAGGGACTCCTCGAACCTCCGTTCTGGTCTTCCCGTTGGGGGTACCTCGGAGGGCCGACGCGTTTTAATGCTCCAATTCTCGCATTTTGTTGGAACAGCAGCTGGTTCGTCTGGTTGATGGCCGTAAAGAGAGCGGCCACCGTTGGGTCTGCTCCCGCCGGGATGGGAACGGGGTGGAATGCTGGCGGGCTCGGGTGGCGGTGATCGGCCTGAAGGGGCCGTTCCGCGGATGATGGTGAAGCAGTTTGCCCGTCCCTTTCATCGGCTTCCGTCGGATGTGCCGTTCCTGTCTGCTTCCCGTTGGTGGCGACGTTGAGCGCAAGGTCGTGCGGAGTGTCGTCGCGGTGTGGGCTAGCCATGATCGTGGAGGTTTGGTGAAACTTTTGGTTTTCTGCTCGGAGTAACGGGGAAGTTTCAGTTTCCCACAGACGACGCCACTGATCTGACCTGATCAGAAGGGGATCACGATATGGCCACGTGCTACTGGACGGCTACCTGTTCAATGGGGTGAGAAGGAGGAGGGGGGTGTACCTGCAAGACACTCCGATGCCAAAGTAAGAAGTTGGGCAGAGTGGAAGCAATAGTACAGAAAAAGGGGCAAGAAGAGTTACCTGACCCTCTTGAGGAAGAGGGTATTTATAGAGAGACCCCAGCGCTGGGCCAACGGTCATTTGAGGTGGGCTGGATGACCAGGCCCAACCCTAATGACTGCTAGGGCTTACGTGGCGTAGTGAAGACCAGGACGTGGTCTTCGCCCTAGTTCAACCGCTCCTAGATCTCCGGAAAGTGGGTTTGACCTGCTCTTTCGGAGGTGGGCAGTTGGCCGGTGACGTGTCCCCGCGGAGGGGAGCACGTGGAGAACGTGCGCCGAGAACGTTATTCTCCCCGCGGAGGGGAGCCCGGGAGGTTCCCCGGAGCGCGTTGTTCTCCCCGCGGAGGGGGGGAGCCAGGGGCCGCGCTTTGGTGAGCCGGGGACGGTTCTGCTCGTCCGGTGTGGTGGACGATGAAAGGTTGTTGGGACGTTGCTTGTGTTCGGCGGCTTGCCCTGCTCGTCCTGAGGGGTGCACGTGCCCGGCGTGCCCGATTCGCTTGTTGGGCCGTACGCGGTATTGGGCCTGCCGAGGTTGGGCCCATACCGGAACAATATATATATATATATATATATATATATATATATATATATATATATATATATATATATATATATATATATATATATATATATATATATATATATATATATATATATATATATATATATATATATATATATATATATATATATATATATATATATATATATATATATATATATATATATATATATATATATATATATATATATATATATATATATATATATATATATATATATATATATATATATATATATATATATATATATATATATATATATATATATATATATATATATATATATATATATATATATATATATATATAATCCGTAAGAAATAACATGAGATTGAATGTAAAATAGTAAAGTATAAAATTTTGGGATAGAGGGAGTAACCGACATATCTCATTTTCCAATTAATTAGTTATTTAATCTGCAACATCGACAAACACAATGGGCCCTTAATTAGGATATGCTTTAATTTGCATTAGGATATGCAAACTCAAGCAACATGCAGAGGATTAGAGAGCATATTTTTGCTGAGCAAGAAACTATTACTCACCCCATTCATGCTGTTGCAGTATCTATCTTGCATGGATTAAAATATTACTTCATTCTGCATGTTCTTATAGCTTAATTAGGGGCCTTAAACATGTTTGAGCATATTGTGCGACAAACGGCCACACCACAACATATATAAAATTTTGGTTAACTTGTTGACCAAACAGTCGCTTAAATGATGCTCAAATACTAGGAAGCAAGTTCAGACATAAGAATCATTGTTTATGTGCAATGAGACATTTTTCTGAATTCATTTTTATTGTCTTTTTTTTTTGTCAACTTTTTTCTTTTTAATACTTACTCTCTCCCTCTCAAAATACTAGGTCTATTTATAAAAAAAGTCTTAGATTAATTTATTTTAATTTTTAATAAAATATTTTTTCTTTAAATTTTCTAATGAATAGAGTTTATATTTCGTCATTTTACTTTTATTTATTTTTTACTTTGTCTTTATAGTTAAAGATGGATAAACCAAAAATACTTTAGAAAAAATATTATCTTTTTATTATATATATATATATATATATATATATATATATATATATATATATATATATATATATATATATATATATATATATATATATATATATATATATATATATATATATATATTAGTTAACTATATTATTTAATTTAAAATAAAATAAAATAAATCAATTCATCTCTATTTTCAGAGATCTTTTATATTGTTAATTTTGGTGGTGTCAAGTGCCAAAGCTTGGTGGCGGCAGCGATTGGAAAATAAGAGTGTTGGCGGTGGAGCCACGTCAACAAGGTTGTGGTGACGGTGGAGCTGTAGAGGCGGCGACTGACACCAGAGGTTCGATCGATTACTGGTCGTCGAGCGGTTGTGGTGGCCAAGTGACAAAAGTGTGGAGGTCAGGTCGGTTCGAGCATTTGCTCAGATTGCGAGTCGGTTTTCTTATCGGGCCTCGTTTTGGGTCCAATTAGATCTCTAGAGTTTCAATAGTTATAATTCTTTATCACTTTGGTTAGTTTGAAAGAAAGAAGAAAATTATGGTAATTAGTAAGAGGAACTTAGAGAGCCAATAGATGAAAGTCTTAGGATTCATTATTCTTGGAATTTGGTAGACCTTTGCGATTATCTAAGAGGACTGAGAAATACTTTAAAACATAGTTATTTTAAGTTTTTCGAGATCCTATGTAGATTAGTCATGATTTGATTGTGAAAAAAAAATAGAGGCCCTATTTTATCAGAGTTTAAACGTCACGAATATTTTATGAGGCCATATTTTAGCCACGATTTAACCGTATTAAATTTTGGACCCTTTGCAGTAGCCTGCCTTGAAAAACACTTGGGGGTAGAATATAGAGTTTGTTCTTGGAAATTTGGAATGACATTTTTTTAAAACTCATTTTGTAATCTCTTGTAACAACTTTTAAAGTATAGTGAACCAAATAGTTATTCTCTCCCTCATAATAGGTTGATTTATTTGAACTAGGTAAATAAATTGTGTGTGTACTCATCTTTTATCTTATTCTTGC